>CM069908.1:65423291-65475612 GCA_036172215.1 Camellia granthamiana
GATGGTGCCATATCATGCAAACAACCCAAGAAAATACAAAAAAGGTCTTGTCCACACTACCCCATTGAAAATCATTATCAAGAAGAAAGGTAGTAAGTCTATCACACCAAACTCAAGGAGCTTGTTTCAACACATACAACGCCTTGTCTAACTTGTAGACATGGTTTGGACATTTTGGGTCCTCAAACCCTTTTGGTTGCTCAACATAAGCCTCTTTTTTCAAGTACCCATTCAGAAAGGTACTTTTCACATCCATTTGGAACAATTTGAACCCTAGAAAGCATGGAACACCAAGTAAAATATGAATAGATTTGAGAAGTGCAATAAGGGCAAACGTCTCATCATAGTCAACACCCTCTACTTGAGTATAGCCTGGAGCAACCAATCTAGCTTTGTTTCTAACCACAGTATCGTTCTCATCAGATTTATTTTTAAATATCCACTTGGTACCTATCACATTCATGTCACTAGGTCTGGGAACCAGATTCAAAACTTTGTTAATTGACCTAATTCTTCATGCATTGCAATATTCCAACTATCATCTAGTAAGGCCTCTGTTACGTTCTTAGGTTCAATTAACGAAGCATAACATATATGAGATACCTTTTCCCGAATTTGTTTTTGGGTTTTCATTCGGTCTGAGACACTTCCAATCACCTGTTGAACCGGATGATTTAGTTTTACCTTTGCTAATGGTTTTAACTTTGGATTGGAAGTGACTGGAGCATCAGAGGTGGTGTCTCTTTGCGTACTCTTTGGACTCAAACTTACCATTGAAGTCGGTGCTGACTCACTTTCTTGGGCTTGACCTTGTGCTTTTCCTTGATTTTGTGGTTCAGTATCCAAGATTGGAGACTTACCGTTTTCTTCCTTATAATAGATGGAGTAGGAGAACCTGTGTCATCTATAACCACATTGATCGATTCCATTAAACATAGAGTACGCATGTTATAGACACAAAAACCTCTAGTAGTGGTTGAATACCCTAGAAAAATACTTTCATCATTTCGGGAGTCAAATTTACCCGAAGGCTCTCTATCTTTGAAAATGTAACATTTACTTCCAAACATTTTGAAGGATTTTACATTAGGTTTCAACCCTTTCCGCAATTCATATGAAGTTTGTAAAGTGTCTGGCCTTAAATACACACGATTCACAACATAAACAGTGGTATTTAAGGCTTCGACCCAAAACTTTAGAGGAACTTTATTGCTAAGGAGCATGACCTTAGCCATCTCTTGAACTACCCTATTTTTCCTCTCAACAACTCCATTTTGCTATGGAGTAATGGGTGTAGAAAACTCATACTTAGTTCCATGCATGTCACAAAAATCCGAAAATGAACTATTTTCAAATTCATGACCATGATCAGTTCGGATTCTTATGATACGCCTAATAGAACCACCCTGTTCATTTTGGATTTTAAGGACTAAGGACTGGAAAACATCAAACGTATCATATTTTTCTCTTAAAAAATTAACCTATAAAAAACAAATGTAATCATCAACATTTTAAAAAATGTATCTTTTACCTCCAATGCTTTCAGTGCGAGTAGGTCCCATAAGATCTATATGAACAAGATCAAGAGGACATTTGGTTGTGAAGTTGTTCACCTTTTTATGAGGGGCACGAGTTTGTTTCCCAAGTTGACGTGGTCCACACACATGGTTCGCATTCTTGCCCATTTTGGATACTCCTCTCACAAGCTCTTTGTTGGCTATTTTAGTTTGGTCTATGAAATTCATGTGACCTAATCTTCAATGCCACAGGTCAAGGTTACTAATGACGATCGAGTGGCATGTGAGATCAGTAGTGGTAACAATCCCATAGTAGTTATCAGATGTGCGAACCCCATGCATGACAATATTTCCATTCTTATCTAAAATCTCATATTTATTTTTTGAAAATAATTCTCCATGATGGAAATTACACATTTGACAAATGTTAAAAAGATTAGCTTTAAGGCCATCAACAAGTAAGACATTTTCGAGCTTCGGAAGACCATTCACACTTATAGAGCCCTTACCAATGACTGTAAAAGTGCCACAATCTCCAAAGGTAACAATTCCTCCTTCATATTTTTTGAGAGATGTGAAATAGGATTTGTCACCAGACATGTGACTAGAGCACCCCCTATCAAGATACCACATGTGTGAGTCACGTGCTTTCAGTGCAGTGTGAACAATAAAACAAGTTGAGTCACTCTTTCTCACCCAGATCTTTTTGGTCTTAACAGAGGCAGGACTGGTAGTCTTGGTAAATGTCTTAGCATTGTGAACACCATCATGAATCTTGGTGTTTTGCCTAGACATGTAAGGTTGTCTCCTAACCCATGAAGTATTAGAATTTCTAATTTTTTGAGACACCTTACCAAACAACTCAAAACAATAAGGGAGAATGTGGCCATATCTACCACAACGATGACAAACAGACATAGGTTTTACCTCCCTTTTGTTGATCTTACTCCCTTTAGGTTGATGAAGCAAGTGATCACCATATTGAACCTTCACCTTTCCCTTTGCTTGAGTCTTGATTTCATTTGATGTAGAGGCCTGTCTCTTTTGAAATGTTGCATCACCATAGCCTATCACACTTTTGTCACAACTCATCTGTTGAGACTCGATGATGTCTTCCAGTGTCTTTGACCCTTTGTTCCACAGATCAATCGTGGCTCTAGTATCTTTGAGTTCTTTCTCTTTCTAACTAACCAGCTCTTCCAATGCAACTTGTGACATCTCAAGGATTTCAATCTTCTCTTTATATGTGGAATAGAATTTTAGAAATTCATTCATTTCGGTTTCACAAGATAGAAGTTTTCCACAGAGGTCATACCTGTCATTGGAGATCTTGATCACATCCTATTTTGCTATTGTAATCTCTGCCTTTAGCTTGACATTCTCGCTTTCACATGCTTTGAGCTTGAAAGGGAGTTTGTAATTGCTCTTGGACAAGTTCAAAGATTCATTGTAAAGCTTTTCATAAGCTTGTTGTAGGTCATCACCATCAATCTCATCATCGTCTTTCGAGGTTTCATCATCTTCTTTTTGCTTCTCCTTCTCCTCCATCTCATCCAGTCGAGCAACTAAGGCATAAAAGTTGATGGATGATTGTGAAGATGACTCTCCTCTTTCATGGCCTTTATGTAGTGAGCAATCCATTGTTGTTCTTCTTTTGAAATTGCTTCACTGATGGTATTCATAACTCTTGATTGCTCAAATTGTCAACACTTTCAACATCATTTTCAATTACTTGCCAACCTTCAGGGTTATGAGCACTAAGATACATCCTCATTCTGATCTTCCAAAATAAGTAATTACTCCCATCAAAGGTAGGAAGACGGTGCAGACTCTGACCACAAGAAAAATAAACGGGCTTTGGAGGAGGTTGAGTGACGGTAGACCAGAATGCCATGTAGGTACTATCTCCGTCTTCACTGGATTCGGTTTCTTCGGGTTCTTGCTCTAACCCACTTTTATCATCCCAAGTCACTGTATAGAATTTCTTTCGATTCTTTTTCGATGGACATTCAAGAGCAATATGACCAAATCCTTGACATTCATAACACTTGACACCTTGCCCGTTCACAGTCTTCTTCTCAGTTTTTGGAGGTGGAAAAGTTTTGGATTTTTCATTACCCTTATCTCTTGAACTAGAGTCCTTGAAATTAGGCTTCTTTTTTTAAATTTTTTTTTGAACTGTTTGGTGAACATAGCCGTCATTTTGGATTCTAAATCAAACTCAATCTCAGGGGCCTTAGTAGTCTCATGAGCACTTGTAAAAGTCACACTATCTTTTTATTTTTTCATAGAAATCTGGTGGGCTTCATAAGCCTTCTCAATAGCTATCACTTTTGATTGGAACTTCTTGGGTAAAGACCTCAAAATTTTTCCAACAACCTTAGCTTCAGGGATTTTTTCATCGAGTGTGAAATAGGAATTCATGATGTCAGTAAGTTTAGCACAAAAATCATCAAACATTTCATCATCACACATAAAAGAGTTTCAAAAGAGGAGGTGAGACGGTGAAGTTTTGATCTTTTAATAGCAGTAGTACCCTCGTGAATAGTTTCAAGAATGTCCCAAGCCTTTTTTGCTACCTCACACGTGTAGATACGACGAAACTCTTCAGGTGTGACGGAGCAAAAGAGGGAATTGAGAGCTTTACTGTTCTAACTCGAGTTTTGATAATTGATTGCATCCTATTTATCAAGAGGTTTGAGGATATCAACACCACCAACAGCCACCAACGGTGACAACAGGTTCACTCCACCCATAGATCACATAGTGCCAAACTTTCTCATCAATAGATTTTAAAATGCCCTCGTACGAGCTTTCCAATAAGAATAGTTTGTACCATCAAGCAACGGAGGTCTATGGGTCGACTTACCTTTGCGAATTGAATCCATATTACAAATCACACAAAATCACACTCTTATAGTTTTGATAAAAGCAAAGAGTGAGTTTCTCTGAGACCAATTGAAAAACCTAAATGATTCGTGATTTGGGCCAAAATTAATTGCAACAATTCCTAAACAATTAAAACTAACAATCTAAATCATCTAGCACATGCGAAAGTGATTTAGATTGTTTCTTTAAACACATTAAATTGACACAATCATTTCTTTCATGGAAAAACCACAATTGGAGCACCTCCAATTGTGATTAAAAACCCATGGGTGAAACGCCACTAATTAATCCACGATGAAAGAAAGAAAGAATACAAATTTACTAAAACAAATTACCCAACCTCAATCAATTTGTCTTCAACAATCTATATATCTTTCACCACCGCCTTCATTTCGGAATTGACCAGCTTGATGTTGAATCCGCAACATCCATGTCGAATCAACGACTATGCACAGCTTCAAACTCCTTCAAAAACTCCACGCTGTTATGTTATTATATTGGGCCCGAGGCTGTTATGTTATTATATTAGGCCTAAGGCCATTTTGTTATTATATTGGGCCTGAGGCCATTCTGTTATTATATTGGGCCAGAGGCCGCTCTATTATTACATTGGGCCAGAGGCCGTTCTACTATTATGTTGGGCCTGAGGCCGTTTTGCTATTATGTTGGGCATGAGGCTGTTCTATTATTAAAGTGGGCCCAAAGTCGTTTCGTCTTATGTGGGCCCGAGGCCGTTCTAGAATGTGATTGTGAATAAGTAATCCATTTGTGATATCAATGTTATACCAATATTCTTCAAGACACATGATCGTTACATGCCTCCTTACATTATTATAACTCATTGAGCCTTTCTCACTTTTGTAGGTGGTTAGCTTGGAGGCCAGCCCTAGGTCAGCTTCAAGCATCTTTTGTGGCCTTGTTTTGTTAGTCTCCAAAGTTGGAGCTTTTTTCTCTTAGGGAGCCCCTTTAGTGCCACATTTTTTTATTCAATCCTTGGTGGCTTTTGTTTAACATTTTGTGATTATGTAACTTTTAGGTTATTAACTCTTTGTATATATATATACGTGGCTTGGACTTGTAGTTATTTGAACTGTGCTTATGGACTTTTCGATTTATGATAGGATGTGTAATGATCCTGGCATATATGCACTGCTCAGTGGACATTTTGATTTTTGTTTGCTTCCACTTTAGGCCCCGATGTGATTTCCTTCTTTTGAATTTTTGTTTTGAGACCTAAGCACGGGCCGGTCATGGCCTAAACTTTTAGGGGCAGGTTTGGGTCGTGACAGTTGGTATCAGAGCACGAGTTATTCCCTCACACATGGGTCCATTTGAGCTTTAAGGAGTCTAGAAAAGACTTAGGTTGCATTCATATTGATATACATGTATATGCTTTGACCCATGTTAGGGATTAGGAAAAGGATAGTGTCAATGTGTATGAGTGTCTCTTTTCTGTGTGCAGTATAATCCCTCGATATGTAGATCATGGTGAGGATAAGAATGGTTGATATGGAAGACTCTACCTCTGCCCGATTTGATCGGTTGGAAAGGTTGATTGCGGACATGGTAGAAACTATGAGACAGCAACAGCAACAACAATAATAGCAAGCACCAACGCCACCAATGCTCGTACCACCCCCTGTGGTGCAAGACCATTAAGCCGAGGACCAAACCATTACACTTACAAGGGAATTTAAGAAGATGAAATTGCCGTCGTTCAAGGGGGGCATTGATCCGATGAAAGACGAGGTATGGGTATTGGGCATAGAGAAATTGTTTGAGGTCTTTCCTTGTACTGAGGCACAGAAGGTACAACTTGCCGCTTTTACTCTTGAAGATAAAGCATGGAGATGGTGGATGCTCACTTGAAATGAACATCAAGGATTGACCTGGGCTCGCTTTTTGGAGCTTTTCTATGATAAGTGTTTTCCATAGTGTATGTAGGATAAGAAAGTGACAAAATTTGAGACTTTGAGGCAAGGGAACATGACAATGGCAGAGTATGAAGCAAAATTTTCAAAGTTAGCCTGTTTTGCACCACATATGGTGGATACGGACTACAAGAAAGAAAGAAAATTGAAGGGAGGACTCCAGAATGCTATTCTAGATTGGATTAATGTGTTGAAATTGCCTACCTATGTCGATGTATTGGAAAGGGTGATAGTGGCTGAAGGTAACATAGCTACTCAAAATCAGATCTCTGAGTGGAGGGGGAAGAGACAAAATGTGCAAGCACCAAGGGGACCAGTGGCATCATAGAACAAGAAACTAAACTTGGGAACCTCTAATACTTCCGCCTCTACTCGTGAATCAGCACCAGTGTGTCCAAACTGTGGAAAGAGGCATCGCGGGACCTGTTATCAAGTAACTGGGCTTGGTTCAGATAAGGAAAGACGGGACATGTAGTAAGAGATTGCCGTCAGAGAGACATACAGAATGGGAATAGAACCACTACAAGTTTAGCCGCCTTAACTCCAGCTTCAACTACAAAGACTGTTGCAAAACCCACTAATACCAGAGAAAATGCTAGACATGGAAGAGTGTTTGCTCTTATTCCTGGTAATGTGTAGAATACTAAAGTTATGGTGTCAGGTACATTCTCTATCAATGGTCATTCTGCTCATGTATTATTTGATTTGGGTTCCACCCATTCTTTTGTGTCGAAAACCTTTGCTCGTAATTTGAATAGACATACGAAATCATTGCATTATGTGTTATGTGTTTCTTCACCTTCGGGGGGCTCCATGTTATGTACATCTGTTTATCCTTCTTGTGAGATCATGATTGGGGATGTTCAGTTATATGCCAATTTGCTGCCTCTTGACGTGGCTTATTTTGATATAATTTTGGGGAAGGATTGGCTCAGTAAATACCATGCGACTATTAAGTGTACGTCTAAGCAAGTTATTTTTTTATCTCTGGGACAATCTAAATTTATTTTTATGAGACATGGGGTGATTCCACCACTGTACTTGATATCAGCTATGAAAGCATGTAAGCTATTGCAAAAGGATTGTCCAGGGTATTTGTGTAGCACTTTGAATGGATAACTAGCGGATGTGTGTGTTGATAATATTCCCATTGTCCGTGAATTCCCGGATGTTTTCCCAAAGGAGTTCCCAGGAGAGTTAGTGGACCGTGAAATTGAATTTTCCATTGATGTAGTATTGGGAACTCAACCTATTTCAAAAACTCCGTATAGAATGTCAACGGCTGAAATGAAAGAGTTGAAGATACAGTTGCAAGACCTGCTGATAAAGGGTTCATTCGACCTAGTACCTCTCCTTAGGGTGCACCGGTTCTTTTTGTGAAGAAGAAAGATGGGACGCTTTGGTTATGTGTTGACTACCGGAAGCTCAATAAAGTAACCATAAAGAATAAGAATCCCTTGCCTAGAATCGATGATTTGTTTGATCAACTACAAGGTGCACAAGTCTTTTCAAAAATAGATTTGATGAACCGTGTTTTTAAACCGTACTTGGATGACTTTATGGTTGTGTTTATTGATGACATACTTATCTATTCAAAAAGTACGGAAGCTCATGAGAATCATTTGCGATTAATTCTTCAAACATTGAGAGAAAAGAAATTATATGCGAAATTGAAGAAATGTGAGTTTTGGTTACATGAAGTGGTGTTCCTGGGCCATGTAATTAATAAGGAGGGTGTTTCTGTGGATCCCCACAAGATAGAAGCCATTGTGAATTGGCCAACTCCTACGAATGTGACAGAGGTGCGTAGCTTCTTGGGTTTAGCAGGATACTACTAGAGATTTGTGCAAGATTTTTTGAACATTGCAGTACCGCTTACCCAATTGACACAAAAAGGCATTTCGTTTGAGTGGACAGAGTAAAAAGAATCTGCCTTTCAAGAATTGAAAACAAGGTTAACTACAGCACCGGTTCTTTCTTTACCAACTGGTACCGAGGGATTTGTTATCTATAGTGATGCATCTTACAAGGGATTGGGCTATGTACTTATGCAAAATGGAAGAGTCATTGCATATGCTTCTTGCCAACTCAAGCCTTATGAAAAGAATTATCCCACACATGACTTGGAGCTAGCCGCCATGGTGTTTGCTTTGAAGATATGGCGGCATTATTTGTATGGTACCACCTGTGAGGTTTATACCGACCATAAGAGCTTAAAGTACTTCTTTACCCAAAAGAGTTAAATATGAGACAAAGACGGTGGTAGAGCTTATCAAGGATTATGACCTGCAAATCCATTACCATCTTGGCAAAGATAATATAGTTGTAGATGCTCTTAGTAGGAAAATTAAGGGAAATTTGGCAAGTTTGCTCACAAAGAGTTGCTCCTTGAGTTGGAAAGAATGGACATGGAAATTGTATTACATGGTCAAAACACCGTGTTAGCCGACTCAACTAGCAATTGTTGAAGAAATCAAGCAAAGACAGACAGAAGACGACCTTCTAAAGAAAATTTGTGATGAGTGGGAACAAAGCCAAGGCCCGGGTTCACCTTTGAAAAGTCGGTGTTGAAATTTAAAGACAGAGTGTGGGTCCTAAATGTTCCAGACATTAAAAGGAGGATTATGGAAGAAGCATATACATCTAAATTTTCATTGCATCCTGGTAATACCAAAATGTACCAAGATCTTAAGCAGAATTTTTGGTGGCCAAGTATGAAGAGGGAAATTGCAGAGTTTGTTTTGAAATGTTTACAATGTCAACAAGTGAAAGCAGAACACTAAAGACCAGCGGGTTTGCTTCAACCTCTCACAATCCCGGAATGGAAGTGGGGCCATTTGACTATGTATTTTATTGTTGGCTTACCCCGAAGACCCCAAGGTTTGAATTCCATATGGTTTATTATTGATAGATTAACTAAATCTGCTCATTTCCTGCCTGTGAAAACTCAATATGATGTGGATAAACTTGCTACTATGTATATGAATGAAATTGTGCGGCTACATAGTGTTCTAGTTTCAATTGTCTCCAATATAGACCCGGAATTTGTATCTAGATTTTGGCAGAGTTTACAAAATGCTATGGGACAGAGTTGAAATTCAGTATGGCATTCCACCTCCAAACTAATGGCCAATCAGAGAGAACAATTCAAACATTGGAGGATATGCTTCGGATGTGTGTCTTGGACTTCCAGCGGTGTTGGGAAACTCACCTACCATTGGCAGAGTTTGCATACAATAATAGTCTCGAGCATAGGAATGGCACCATATAAAGCTTTGTACGGAAGAAATGTCACTCCCTGGTGTGTTGGACCGCCGTTGGCGATAGATCATTGCTTGGGCTGGAACTTGTGCAATTGATGAAGAAGAAAATTAAAACCATTCAGCAAAGATTCAGAACTGCCCAAAGCAGGAAAAAGAGTTATGCGGATCGCTGACGATGGGATTTAGAATTCGAGGTTGGTAATTATGTTTTTTTGAAAGTCACTTCGATGAAATGGCAAACTAAATCTGGCAAGAAAGGGAAATTAGCACCCCGGTACGTTGGTCCGTTTCAAATTTTGGAAAGAGTGGGTCCAATGGCTTATCGTGTTGCTCTTCCGCCAAGTATGGAGCAAGTATATAACGTCTTTCATGTATCCATGTTATGGGGTTACCTCCAAGATTCGTAACATATTATGGATTACTATCAGATTACTTTGGATAACAACTTGGTCTACGAACAGAAACTGATTCAAATTTTGGATCGATAAGTGAAACAACTACAGAACAAGATAATTCCAATGGTGAAAGTTGAGTGGCAAGAACACTACGGAAAAGAAGCCACTTGGAAAAGAGAAGAGGAAATGAAACAACGGTGTCTGGAATTGTTTGCACCTTGAGGTAAAACAAGTTTAAGGGACCAAACTTTTTAAAGGGGGGAAGAGTGTAATAACCTGACCCTCTCCTATGCTTTAATTCCCTCTTACATGTGTGATTATATGTGTGTTTATGTGTTTAATGTGAAATTCCATGTTTTAATGTGTGAATTACATGTTTATCAATTTGTATTTGTCGGTTATGAGAATCTGTTGAAATTACGACCGTTGGACTGAAATTCGAAAGCCTTAAAGGTACCATAAACTGAAATTGACTTTACAATTATGATTAGCATGATTTTTAGGATATAATATGAGTTTTTGTAAAAATTTGATTCGTAATGATTTAATTGGTTTAATTTTGCTAATTTCTTAATTAAGCTCACTTTTGACTCAAATAAGCTAAGCCTTAATAAAAAAGAGATATATGAGAAAGCCTTATACGGGACTTAGAAGATTTAGCCTCAACAAAAACATAAAAACAAAATATCTCCTGGAGAGTTTCTAGAGGAAGAAAGAAGAGAAAAGAGCGAAGAAGAGGAGAACTCAATTTGGGAGCTTGAAGCTTGGGAATTGAAGGGGGAAATCAAAGATTTACCTCAACGTAGGTGTAAACCAACTTAACTCCTCTAAATTTTTCTTCAAGTGATTAGAATCAAGACTTAAAATGAAGCTTTGTCACTCATGGAAGTTAGGGTTTATGAGTTATGATCTTGCTTGAACAAATGGTATGAAATGACCATAAATTTCCAACATTTGTTTGATTTAAGAGTTGATTACCTCATTTTTAGTTTGATTTGAGTTGATTGTGGGAGTTTGATTCGTGCTCTTGCATTTTTGCATGTTTTGAACTCATGTATACAGACACACACACATATATATATATGATGAAAAGAAAAGAAGAGAAAGCAAGTTAAGGAAATATGGGGATTAGGCTTTTGTATGTTAAACTAAATTGAGTTATGATCTCATTGAGCTTGAGTTCCATGTTTGTTGTGTTCATAGTTTATATTTTTGAAGTGAAATTACTTGAATTGGGCATTAGAAATGAGTTTGGAAAGTTTGGGTTTGTTGAATTTTCAAACTGCACAAACAAAGCCCAGAACCATACTGCGGGGCTCATAGCCGCACGTGCTGGATGCACAGCCGCACGTGCGGAAAACAAGTGAGGGACCTCTGCACGTGCAGGAATTGAGAGAAAATTATGTTGATTTCTACTACCTTTTTTGACCCTTTGAATATGTTAATGTGTATATTTTACCCCTCTAAAATGTTTAAAAATGAATAGAAAGTGAATGAAATAAAAGAATGATGAAAGTCAAGAAGTTAAGAAAAGAATACATTGCTTATGAATTTCTGTGTGTGATGTGTAGGTCACTTGTCGGAAGGGACCATCGCATGACCAGATCACTGTGAGTAAAAGTAGTGTGTGTTGAGATTTAGATAATTTCGATCACGAATGATATGCTTTATACAACTTGTGTTTCGATTAAAATACTTAAGCAATTGACAGCAATGGCATATGATATTGGGCCTGAGGCCGTTCTGTTATTATATTGGGCCCGAGGCTGTTCTGTTATTATATTGGGCCTGAGGCCATTTTGTTATTATATTGGGCTTGAGGCCGTTCTATTATTATATTAGGCCAGAGGCCGTTCTGCTATTATGTTGGGCCTGAGGCCGTTTTGCTATTATGTTGGGCCTAAGGCCGTTCTGCTATTTATTGGGCCTAAAATCGTTCTGTTATTAAGGTGGGCCCAAGGCCATTCCATCTTATGTGGGCTCGAGGCCGTTCTGGAATGTGATTATGAATAAGTAATCCATATGTGATATCAATATGTTATATCAATATTCTTCAAGACACATGTTCGTTACATGCTTCCTTACATCATTATTACTCACTGAGCCTCGCTCACTCCGTATGTATATATGTTTTGTAGGTGTTCAACTTGGAGGCTAGCCCCTAGGTCAACTTCAGGCGTCTTTTGTGGCCTTGATTTTTTAGGCTCCAAAGTTGGAGTCTTTTGTCTCTTAAGGACCCCCTTTAATGCCATGTTTTTTTATTTAGTACTTCGTGGCTTTTGTTTAACATTTTGTGATTATGTAACTTTTGGGTTATTAACTCTTTGTATATATATATGTGTGGCTTTGACTTGTAGCTATTTGAACTGTGTATGTGGACTTTTCCATTAACGATAGGATGTGTAATGATCCTGGCATATATGCACTGCTCAATGGGCGTTCTAATTTTTGTTTACTTCTGCTTTAGGCCCCGATGTGATTTCCTTCTTTTGAATTTTTGTTTTGAGGCCTAAGCACAAGCCGGTCATGGCCTAAACTTTTAGGGGCAAGTTTGGGTCATGACATTTTGACTCATGTCATTTTAGTTTCTGTAATTTTAATTGACTCAATTTTCACTTTGAATTTATGATTTTGTCTCATTGTGATCTGATTGATTACAATTATTAGTTTTTTTTTTTTTTTTGATGAAAAATGCAGACATAATCGGCATGTATTATGTTTTTGTAGGTGAAATTGAAAATTTGTTTAACCTCAACCAATTCAGTGACAATTTTCTTTTGAAAACTCTAATGGGCATTATCAATTAGACCAAATTAATACAAATTTTCAAATTAAGGGTCAACAATGAGCTAATGGAAATTATAGAGAACAAATGACACAAACAATAAATGTAGACACTACCGATGTAATTTAAAAAAAAAAAAATTTAAATCAACAAAAAAGGGTGTTAGTGGGGAGAGGACCTTGATGGATTTAAGTAGGAGTGTAAATTTGGCTTGGCCTAGCCTGGCCCATGTCGGGCCTCGCGAGCTCTCGCCAAAATTTGAACCGGGTCGTGCCAAGCCGGGCCATGGGCCAGAATTAGGCCTAAGCCCTCGCCCAAGGGGTATTTGGGCCTTGGACAGGCTGGTGGGCCTAGACTCGGGCTTGAACACTTTTTTTTATTATTTTTACCAAAATTTTATTATTTTTCACTACAAAGGACATTAGACCTCAGGCGGGCTGGGCCTCGAGTGGGCCTGGTCGGGTCGGGCCGGGCCACAGGCTGGGCTGGGCTTCAAAATGATGGCCCAGGCCCAGGGTCTCAGACTGGGCACGGGCCGGGCCACCCACAAGATGTGCAGGAAGAGGCTTCACATGTGCGGCCAGATGCGTAAAATTGTCTCATTTTTTGTGCTTTTCAGCTATGTTTTGATCTCTTGCCCCTTTTCCATTAATTTTCTGAATGTGTCTCTCTCTCTACAATCTCTTCTTTCTTTTGCTCTCATCCCTCTCTATCCAAACTCCCAAATGTTTGCATTTTCTTTTGATCTCAAGAATCCATGGAGATTTTGGTACTAGTTCCTTATACCAAAACGACGAGCATACCGAGGGCTTCGTCTTGACCGGTGGAGATCGAATTCTGACAAAGTTGATTTTTGAGCTTTTCTCCTTTTCTCTCTTTGAGGTAGGGATTTCTTTGATCTTTTTCATTACCTCATCTATAGATAGACATGTGGTAGGTTTTATTGCATAAAAACCATGATAGAAGATCTAAGACTTGATTTTGAGTTTGAGATTTTTGTGAAATTGAATTGTTGTTTGGGTTAATTTGGAAGTGGTTTAACATGTTGGTGTTGCGAAAGAGGTAAAGCCCTAATTTTTATAATAATGTTTAATGGGTAAAAAGGGTGAAATTGTGAAATAATTATGTTATGAATTAAGGGATTTGATTGATGAGTGGGTGATTAGTTTGAGATTTGTCGGTCTCATGAATTTTAGTATGAACTTTGTGTTGGGTTGTTCATAGTTAAGTATAACCAATTGGTAGCTTGTCAGTTGCTAAAAAGGGGGTTTAACCATGAGATTAAAATAATTGGGTTACACTTTTATTGAGTTGAAAAGAATGGATTGGGATAAAGGGTGGAGTATGTTAACTTGGAAAATAAGTGAATTGATTTGTTTTTTTTTTTTTTGGGAAATGGAAGAATGGAATGATAACACTATGTGAATTTCAGAAATTAACTTGAGAATGAATTATGAATATTTTATTTTACTATTGTTGTTGGATTTAAAGCCTCATGAGAGTTGGATTATTATAATACGTGTGTTGAATACATACCTTTAGAGGTTTTGTCCTTGGTCATCGGTGGAGGATGACATTGTTGTGTTGAATAGTTATGTGTATGCATTGCACTTATTGGTTGTACTTTGTCATGTTGTGATGATTGGTAATGTATACTGCGCTGAGAATGAGAGGTACCATTACCTTTCAGCTAGCGCCTGGAGAATTGGCTACGCTTAGAATAAGAGGTACCACTACCTTCCAACTGTAGACGCACCCGTGGGCTTTGCTACTATAGTTCGGACTCAAATGTCACGGTTCTGAATCTAATCCCGCAAAGTGCAATGCGAGACCGATAAATCACCAAAGAGTCCAAATTCAGCAAATTGTTTTGGAAAACTGATTTTTAAGAAAGAAGTGCCAAATATGGACTGCTTTGCCAGATACAGAGTCGCCACCTAAATTTTTTCTTTCTTTTTTTATTTTTTAGGGGAATTTAGGAAACCCTGACTTGTGCTTAAGGCCACGTGTCCATCATCACCAAAGTTGCCTCAGCTCGAGAACTTGGGTACGATTGGGGAAGGTCATGCAATGAGCACCCCCGCTCACCCGATCAAAAATTGGCCACTACTAAACATGATATCTTGTTTTTAAAAACACATGCGTTCTTATTCCGATTAATTAGCTAGAATTACTATGTGATGCGCACAACACACAAGTATAGACTAGATCACCTAATTTGGAACAAAGCATCGCATATCCGTTTGTTTGGAAAATGGTTTGAAGTTTGCTACTCACAAGTAAGCTAAAACACGGATTTCAATGAATTGTCCCAATTCAAGTAATCCAACCTTCACCCACAGGCATTCAGACAGTTATATCACATAAGCAATTAGCCTCATGGCAAGCATGCTATCATGTTAACACTCACATACATGCAAGATGCTAAAGCATAAACACTTACAGTGTACTCCGAGCCAAAACAAAGAACTAGTTAGTAATCAATGCATGATCCTAATTCATGTTAAGATGGCTAATGCAACACATGCAAAATGCAGCTAAAAATAGGCTCGGCTATTCTAAAATGGCATGTGAGATGCAACTTGATAATCATGCATTCAAATCGGTATTGAAAATACAATGCAATTAGTATGATGCGCCGAGCCCGGTGCACGCAATACAGATGAATGGATGCAAACATGCAAGCATAAGGTATGCTAAATGAAACGTGCCCTAGAACTAACCGTCATAAGCGGTTAAATAAAAGGGAAAAAGAAATGGGGGTTGGAAAACATGCATCACACACACGCACGCTTATTACACAATTGCGCCCTCTCGACGGAGGGACCAAAAGAATAATACAAATTAACTAATTAACTAACTAACAAGCTAATTAATTATTACACAACCTTCACTAATTAAAAAAATTAAGTAAGCTATGAAAACAGTAAAGCACCCTCGGGAAGAGGGACACATGCATGCCCGGTCGACTTCGCTCGGAAATCCGTTGCCATGCTTCGTGCTGCCTCTGTTTGCACTGCTCTGTACCTTTGAAGACTGTGCCAACTTCTGTGACACTTCTGAACCACCTTGTGGGCATGCTGAGAGGCCATCGGCCAAAAGATAGGGCCATCGGCCATGAGAAATTGGTCATCGACCAAAAATAAGGCTCTCGGCCAAACATTGTTAGCCAACTGGCACTGAATATAGCCGATCGGCCATCTCTTCCTGCTGAATGCTTCTTTTGCTGCAACAGAGGACAGACAAAGCATGGCAATACATTTGTAAGACAATGTTTGCACAACCACACCCCCTATCATGTTTGAGACTCAAAGGAGTGTAGTCCTTGGCCCTCGGACCATCAATCACGCATTTCGATGTATGATGGCCAAAAAGGCCAAGTGTGCAATTCAATATGGAATGAAATGCACAAAAACACACAAGGGGCCCCAACCTCTATCATGCTTGATCAAGAGGTAAGGGATGCACACATAATGCAATGCAAACATGCAAGCATGATGCGAACAACTCAAGTATGCAACAAGTATGCAACAAGATCATGCAATGCATCTAATGTGCAATAGGCATACAACCTAACATGTAAACATACATGGCATGCAACAAACATGCAAAATGAAGCAAGCATGCAACAACATGCAAGACAAGCATGCAACAAGATGCAAAGATGGACTTAAACTAAAGTGGACAGCTCTTAAACATGCCCAAATCAGTGGCCAAAATGCTAAGAAATGATGGACAAAAATACATACAAACATGCACATGTGATGGCCTATCACCTAGGCATAAAAGGGCAACTTTCAAGAGCACTTAAAAGGAGACAAATATAGACATGTGACAAACATGATAAGCTCTGAAATCATGCATGGAAAGGTGCCAAACCAACCAAATGATGCAAGTATGGCATGCAAGAAAGCCCAAAACTTGAAACTAGCCAAGGGACTCAAACCAAGGCTATGCAAAACATGAAGCAAATGGCAAGTATAATCCAAAACAGTCCTAGATCATGTCAAAATGAGCCTAAAACATGCAAGGACCAAAGCCAAAATAAGCTAGAACAAAGGGCCAAAAGCATGAGGCATGCAAGGCTACAAAGTGGGTGTTACACTACATCTATCAAAACCAAACATGGCATGATTTAAGCAACCAAAATCAAAGTTATATCATGGCAAAATAACCCCAAAAACATATTGAAATGGCATCCTAGAGGCCTAAATATGGAGGCATGCATAATGGTCCAATCATGAGGCATAAAACACCAACTCTTTAAAGCATTAAAGGAGTGATAAGTGCAAGTACATGAGCATGAAACATGGACTGAAATAACATTACAAATGATGCCAAATCATTGAAATGGCCCAAGTAAAGCATGCTAGTGACTTAAACACCCAAAGCTAACAAGCTAGAATACATGGTAGCTATACAAAGCATGGCATATATGACTAATACAACTCAAATCAGAGCTTAAGCATGCTACATCAAGGCTAAAAGCTTCATGGAGTCGAGCCAAAATCATGCTAGAAACATGGCTTAAAGCATAAAGCATGTTAAGGCAAATAAGAGGATTGCAAGGCAAGCATATGAAGCATACATGGTACGTCCAAACCAAGCCAAAACAGTGTCATATCATGGCAAAACAAAGCCTAATACATACTGAAATGAAGCTAAAACAAGCCAAGCAAACATGCTACCAATATAAGCCATTTATACTAGCATACAAGACAACAAGGAGAGGGGATGACCCTCTCCTATTTAAGACCTCAAAACTACCTTTCCACCATTGAAAATCCTCTAGATTTTAGTGGTATAAAGGTCATGCAAAGACAAAAACAAAGGCCAAAAGAGATGGCTTAAAACAAGGCCTAAGAGGGGTGAAACAACCCCAAACCAAAAAAGGACCTCAAACAAAGATCTAAAGCATAAAAAATCAGAACTTTTATCAGTTATAATCTAATCTTAAAACAATAAGCAAGAAGTGCTAAAAGCTTAAGCAAGAATGGGGTATTAAAAGCAATAATGCTCACCCTTGAAGAACACCTTCAAGAACACCACTCCAGCTACTTTCTCTGATCAAAATCAGTCCAAGAACTCTTAAATCAACCTCAAGGGACCTCAGGTCTAAGAGGATGGTGTTCTAGTGTGTGTTTGTGTACAATAGTAAGACAAAACAACACTTTAGAGTACAAAACAAGATCAAACAAGGTAAGATAGATACAAAACTAAATATATCACTCTAACCTAATTTTTTTGAACCTCTGAGAAGGGAGGAGGAGCTCCCTTCTTATAGGAATTCAATTCCAAGGCTTCTAGGAGAAGCTAAGCAAAGGGTGCAAATCCCCCCATACACATGTATGGAGGGGGTCAATTGTGCATGCCAGTTGTGCCAGCTGGCATAAAATATCTGCATAAAGCAGATGAACAGGATTCGGCCAGAAAACCTGGCCGATCGACCAACATAAGTGTCGGCCGACCAAATAAAGTGCCGACCGGCCAACACTTTTGGCCGATGGAAAGAAAACAAGGCCGATGGCCTCAAACCTTGGCCGGTGGGTTGAGGGGATGAAAAACAAGCCACCCTCTTCCCTCAAAAGCAAAAACACAAGTGCTTGGTCCACAACCAAGCACAAAACAGACAAGTTGAGAGATCTTGAGGCAAGACGCGCGGCCGAGACCTCTGGGAACTCAAAACGAACACGAGCATGGATGATCATCGAGTGTTCAAACGATGACGTCCAAGTGTTGAGGACGGTCAAAAATAGGGTATCTACACCAGCTAGCGCCTAGAGAACTTGGCAGAGGTACCATTACCTTATAGCCGATGTCTGGTAAATTGGCATTTCATTGTGGAAAGTCGTATCCTTGGCTTACTGTGCTTAAGGCATGTAGAGCATAACTTATTTATCATTATTGCGCCAATGTATTTGGGTATATTATGGGTTCTGATGGTCATGGTTTTAGAAGGTCGAGTTGCCTCATTTGTTGAATAGATGGTTGTTGGTTGCTTGTTGTTTCCTTTGTACTAATGGTATACATGTATAGATATGAATGTATTGAAAACGGATGTAAGTACTATATTGAGATTGTGAATAATGTGACGGACATCGGATGCTTGTGAACATGTTTTGAAAAAAGAAATCATGTGTAAGTCCAGAAAGTGGGAGAAAACATAATGGGCTTGGTGAAATTGTTTTCAGGAACTTGTTTGTTGTGATACGAATTTTCAAAAAGGTAATAAGACAAAAGAAAAGTGAATTGCTTACGTTATTGAATGAAATGAATGAATTTGAGAAAAATTCTTATATATGTATATTCTGTATAAACCATCACATTATTTGTATAGTATGAGACTAAGCATTCATGATCATAACTAGCTGTAAGTTGTTTTTGTTTAGGATCATGTTGAGATCCCTACTGGACTTTATGTTCATCTCACGTTGCTAATTCTTTTTTAGGTGAACATCGAGAAGTGTTTCAAGGTCATGGATCTTCCTTATCTGTTGGCCACGGGGCCTTTTTTTTGTGGACGGAATGCTATTGATGTAAAAGGGTTAAACCATTTCTCTTCATTTAGAAGATGTAACCCTATGAGCAATTTATTTATTATAACTCCTGTTGCATTTATGTTGTAGTCGGATGAGAGAATCTTTATTTATATGTTCTGGTAAATATAAAGAGTTTCCGTTTGTTATCTTTGAAATTTAAAATAATGGTTTGGTAATGGAATCCGAGTAATAAAAAGTGGGGCGTTACAGCGGGCCTAAACACTTTTTTTCTATTTTTTTCTTTTTTCTTTCAAAATTTTATTATTTTTCACTAAAAAAGACACTGGACCTCGGGCGAGGCAGGCCTTGAGTGGGCCTTAAGCGGGGTTGGGTCGGGCCCATGGACTGGGCTAGGCCGGGCATCAAAATGATGGCCTAAGCCAGGCCCAGGGTCTTGGGCCAGGCCCACCCCGAGCCACAGGCGGGCTTCGGGCCAGGAGCCATTTACACTCTCACATTTAAGGGGAGGCTTGGTGAAGTGCTTCAAGTAATTGTCAACATCATGAAGCTTCTCACGAGAAATACTCACTCTGTCACCACAACATAGTGGCAGTACTAGTACTATAAACACCAATAACCACCACCGCACCACTACCACAACACCATGAGTGATCTTGATGATGAACACACTAATCACTCTCAACAAAACTGACTTTGCTGCTACTACTTATCCTAAATGAATTCATCTATAAAAAAATCAGGAATTCAATAATACATATAGAAAACGAAATTGAAAACTATCGAGCAAGGCTCTGTAAGGATATTCGATCATTCTTGGTTGGCGCCTACCATTTTGTTTTTTTCTCTTTCAGTTTTCTTTGCAGGATCAGTTGAATTTGACTCGGCCTTGGATTTACTTGGTCAAATTTCTCTCAAGAAATTATGCTTTGCTAGCTTGCAATGAGCAGCTTGCTTTTTGGCTCTTTTGTATCAAATAAATTTTTTTGGAAAGTTCTTCCGTATCAAATAAATGTAGTTCCAATATCTAGTGAAAAGATATGAAAATTCTATATGGTTTGGGTAAATTACATTTTTAATCCCTGTTGTTCAAATTGAATTTCTCCGTTGATTTTTATTATTTTAATTTAAATAATTTGGTCTCGACAACTTTAGTATAGTTTTAGTTTGATCAATTTTTGTTGAAGTTCAAAGTTAAAATTAAAACAAATACACTCAACACTAAAAAAAAAAAAAAAAAAAAAAAAAAAAAAAAAAAAAAAAAAAAAAAACTCAAAATGTTTGGACTAATACCGCCAAGTCTCGCCCAAAGGTGCAAGACAACCTTTCCAAATGCTTTTTCCGAGAGAGCTTCATCGGCTTAATTAATGAAGAAAATTGCTAACGGTACGGGGAGATGGGGGTTTGCATAGGCCGGGCCGGCTCTCGAGGCAAGTCTGTAAAGTCATCGTTTTAAGCCTCCAGATTTTAGTTAAAAATTAAGGCCTATTTAAGAAAAATTCTTATAATATTAATTTTTTTTAGATCTCAATTAAATGAAAAGCTCAATTATTTTAATTTTTAACTTATCAAAGCTCATCTAAATTCAGCCTTCAAAAACAAAATTATTTTCGTAAGTGGAGGATCTCAATTATTTTGATTTTAACATACCAAAACCCAATAAATCCAACACCTTACCAAACCTAAAAGCAACACAATTTTATAAGGGAAAGGGCCCAACGCAGTTGATTTTACTTTACCAAACTTCTCTCTAACCTAATTCAATATTATGAGATTAAACTTTCTTAGATTTTAATATTCGCTTGAGATGCTTTTAAATTTTGTATCATTTCAAGTTTAATTCAATTGTTTGTTGACTTTATTTAAAAATTGCAATCTCTATTGTTTGTTGGATAATGGAATAGATTGTTTATTTAATCATACTTTGTACAAAGTATAGAAGAATTAATTAAATCTCAATTAGGAGCTCTTGGTTCAATTTTACAACTAAAAATGCAAGAACAATAATGTTAAAGTGATACTGTGATATAATTCGTTCAATTTTTCTCTGATGTTGTAACTCTAGATTTCTTGTATAGTATTTATTTTCTTGGGTAAATGGTTAAAATATAAAAAAATAATTCTAGATTTTAGCCTTTTAAATTTTTGTAATAACTTTAAAGAGTTAATTTTATCTTTTTGAGTAATATATGAAAATACATGACCCCATATTCAGTATTTGCTTTAGGCTCTTAAATGTTTAGGGTCGGCCTGTATATAGGAGTATAGGCAAGGGTAGAGGTAAAGAGAGCCTAGGGGGGTCACGTGCCTTCCTGAGTTTTGGAAATTTTTTTATTTTATTTTTTTTTGTTTCAAACATAAAGAAAAAATTATAAAATATTATTTAGAGTGACGTGTCAATAACATTTTTAAAATTATGAGAACAATAATAATTGTTTTAATTGAAAATAAAGAGACTACGTTAAATCATATTATTACTTATGAAATTTTCAATATAATGATGATATCTATTATTATTGACATGCAAACATAATTAACCTCAATAAATATATAGAAGTTATTGTATTGTTGTTACATTTAACATGTGAGATTCATCCACCATGTGTTTTTTTACTATTGGTTGGTGATATCACAAGTCAATGATAACGTGATATTACTGTTATATTGAATTTTTACTCATATTTTGTACAAAAAATTACATAATTTAGTTTAAAATTTATATCCATGACTTTTTTTTTTTATTATTTATTATTATTGTCCATGATAGATTAGTTACAAAGAACATTTATTTTTTTATATTTCTTAAAGTCAATCGTAAAAAATTTTATCAAATATTTTTGTAAAAATTTTCAATGTTGTAATTACACTTTGCACCAAATTTCATTTTGACCCCTACACATGAAATCATGACAGTCAATCCTTTACATTTCTGTTCAAATTCCACTTTGGTCCCTGCACATGAAATTGTGACAGTCAACCCACTATACTTTTGGTCAAATTTCACTTTGGTCGTTATACAAGTATGAATATCCCTTTTTCTGTTACTTAATTGTTTAAATCTTTATCAGAATCTAGTCATGTGATAAGAATGTGACTACGACATGAGGGTAGGAACTGAAAATTATCAACATTTTTCACCAATACACACTTTATCCCAAAAATTACATCAAAATATGATTGTATTACGCTAAAACAAAACGTAGATTTTGAAAAATTAAGAATATGAACTAGGGTATTGCATAAATTAGAATTACGAAACTCTGTTTTTCACAATAAGACAATCTTCTGTTTATTTATTTTTGTTTCTTTTGATTTCTTTGTCGCATTTTTTTTTTAATTTCAAAAGTTCTATTTTCTTGCATTTTCGTCCCAATTTTCATCATACGAACATATATATATTATATAACTCTCATGTGTTTATTATGTTAAGACAAAGTGTATTGGTGGAAAACATGAATAATTTTCCTCTCTTACCTTCATTTCGTAGTCACATTTTTGCTACATGACTGGATTTTGTTAATTAAAAATGAAGTAACAGAAGATAGACATTGACACTTGTGTAAAGACCAAAGTGAGATTTGAGAAAAAATACAAGTGGTTGACCATCACGATTTCATGTGCAGGGATCAAAGTGAGATTTGACTAGAACTGTAGGGAGTTGACTGTGAGGATTTTATGTGTAGGGATGGTGCAAAATACATGAGTACAAAGTGTAATTTATCCTAAAATATAATATAGGGACTAATGATGTAATTTTTCCAAGAAAGTTTGTTTTAAGCTCCTTTCTAATTGTCATACTAAGCCCCTGCTTGACAAGTGAGATTTTGGCTTCTTCTTTTTTTTTTTCACTAAAATTCATAAAAAGATAAAATAGGTTAAAATAGTCAATAAGATAAAATATCACATCAAACTCATAATTATTTTATTTTTTCTTTCACAAACATCACATCTAACTATAAAAAAATTCAACCATCCTCCCAAGTACAAATTTTAATTTACTAAAATAATCAAAAACTAAAATAGCTAATTTTTCAAACGAAACCTAAATACTGAACTTCCTCACCTCTGTCATTCTTGCCAAAGCCTTTGTGTGTTTTTTTTCAGGTGAAACCTCTCCCCCTCCCCCGTCATAAGGAAACCACGTTTGTGGGCTGTGAACCAATAAGCATTGCAGCACCTCAGGCTTAATCCCGATAGGGCCACAAAGGGAAAATCGGGTTGGGCCAATAATGGTGGGTTGATCAATGACCATAATGAATTTTGGGGAGTTAAGTTTTGTACAGACATCCTGTAAATCATTGCTGAATTCTAAGCCTTACGAGGTGGGCGCTTAACATCGTCGTCAACCTTAACTTGAGAAACATTGAAGTAGAAGTGGATGCTAATTTGGTGGTGGACCTTTTAAATAACAACAATAATCCCCATCATATACTCGACAACCCCATCTTACGTTGAAAAAAAAAGGAGAATTATAGCACAGTGAGATAGAAAAGAAAAATTACAAAAATATATGGGGGTGTAAGTAAATCTGTAATGGGATATAAGTAAAAAACTATAGGGTTAGTTTGCGATGGTGTGCTCTGGGATTGATTCGGGTGTGCTCTGCTGTTGGTGGATTCTGTCTGGTGTGTTGGGTCAGTTTTTGTGTTTCTGGGATCAATTGATCTGTCTGCTTTTTCTCCTGTCGGTTTTGGTCTCTCACGAATCCTTTGTGGTTGAGTTTGCAGATGATTGGGCTCTCTTCTTGGTGTCAACCTAGTTGAGATTGGCTTGTTTGCTATGATGTTTTGTGCTCTTCCTTTCCTTTTTGATGTAAAATTCATTTGAATGTATGATTTTATCATCAAAAAAATAAAAAATAAAAAATAAAATGAAAAGGTAAAAACTATAGAGTGCAAGTGTGACTTGCACCACTCTATATTTGTGTTAAATTTTTTTATTTTTTTATTTTTTTATTTTTTTCTATCCCACTAAGATGTAATTATCTCTTAAAAATACCTCATGGAAAAAGTTAGGGTCAATCAAGAATAAACACACCTATGAAGAACCAAATCAATGCGCCAGTTTGATGACGAACATATAGTTAGTTAGCACCATGCTATAGGGTTTCATTTTCTTTATCTAGCTCCTAATTGCATTTTCAATCAACTAGCACTCAATGTGAATGTAATTTACCCTAATATATAAAATGCTACCTTCCACACAAGTAAGTTGACATCACGTTGGGAACAATTATAACGAGAAGCAGGAGAGATGGTGGCCCCCAATATTATTTTCTTGCTGACTTGAGTAAAGCCGGAACGGAGGAGTTGTAGCATCTGTGTTTTTATAATCATCGCTCTGTCAATTTACCGCACTTTTTTAACCCTAAAAAAATTAAAACATTATTAAAAAGATAAATAAATAAAGGGAAAATTATAAAAAATAAAAATAAAAAAACTTCAAAACA
Source organism: Camellia granthamiana (assembly GCA_036172215.1). Taxonomy (NCBI): domain Eukaryota; kingdom Viridiplantae; phylum Streptophyta; class Magnoliopsida; order Ericales; family Theaceae; genus Camellia; species Camellia granthamiana. Next base: position 65,448,018 of record CM069908.1, read on the forward strand.
AATAAATTCTAAATTTTTAATTTTATCAATTTAAATCGTAAACTTTTTATTTATTTTCAATCTAAATTATTTGCTTATTTTCGTTAAGTAAAACTGACAAAAAAAATATATTTTAGCCATTAAACATAACAAAAAAAAATGTATTTATATATATTTTATGTATGCCCACATTGAGTTTGATGACTAAAATATTCTTTTTCAATTAATTTTACATAACAAAAATTGGATGATGGTGCAGATTGAAAACAAATCAAAATATTGGGATTTGAATTACTCGGAAACATTACCAAAGGCCTTTAATTTAGGTCCTTTTTTTTTTATAACAAATATCAATTATCCTTGCGTAATAGAAACATAATAATATATGTTCTCTCTTTTAATGAATACAACAATGGTAATAATACATGTCAAGCTTCTGCTGTGAAGCTACAAATAAATAATTACAAACAATAAGATACATTATTCATTCCTTTCATATTTATAATGAAATTATACATAAAAGATACATGGACTCCATAACTCTTCAACTAATGAATCCGAATTTCTCTTCCGTAAATAAAATAAAATAAATAAATAACGAGGGGTGCGCACTAATGCCCAGTAGGAATCTCATAGTTCTACAATAATAACTAACACATAGATAGAAATGATAATGCATGCAAGGTGATGTCATATAGTAATGTGACATTTTGAAATTTCTAAAATATTATACGTAGAGTACTTTTTCTCAAAATTTATTTGAACGTTTTAAAGAAAACTTTCATCCTTAAAAATTATTCCTCATCATCGGAAAAACCATAATTCCTCTTGGAAAAACAAATATGCTTAAGGAATAATTTCATTTTAAATTTATTAATCTAATTTCAAAATATTCTTCATTTCGTTTCCATTTCCCCTTTTTACTATTCATAATTATTATAACTCTATAACCTCAAAGTTCAAGTTCCCTTAATATTCAAAAACACCTCTCATACAATCCATTCTCACTTGTCTATCCATTATTGCTATAATTCCATAATGTAAAAATTCAAATCTCCTTTATATTAAAAAACAATTCTCTTACACTCAACTGCTACTTGTCTAACAACTACATCACATCAACATTTGCATTCTCAAATTATAATTCAACATAACACGGGATCAATAAGTCCTTTCAATTCAATTTCTCATTTAGTTACAAAACAAAACTCACAATCTTCATTTATAGTCACAACCAATCTAGTGAGTTCATCATCACTAACCCTTAATCCAATTACCATTTCATTTTCCATTCTCTCCAAATAATTTCTATTTTCATTTTCCTTTCATACCAAACTATACATCAAATTGGAATTTCACGAGTTCATCACATGTCACACATATTGTTACAGACTCAACACATTTCTCAACACGTTCCACCTTTAGCTGACTTGATACGATGGGATAGTGGGCTCCCAATTTCATAACACCTTCCACCTTTTGCCGACTTGATATGGCGGGAAGTGGACTCCCAAAATCACCTTTTTATTTTGAAAACCATCCCTCACATTTGCCGACTCCAGAAACAGTGGGGCGGTGGGCACCCAAAACATCACAACCTTCAACATTTGTCGGCTCTATAAACGACGGGGATGTGGACACCCAAAACCGTCGTTTTTTCCACATTTGCTAGCTCTAGAAACGGTAAGCTCGTGGACACCCCAAAACATTTTTCACACATTTGTCTGGTGGTATGCGCAAACAGGGCAATTGGGCACCTTGACTCCCCGTGCGGGTACCAATTTCAACCCAACCCACACATCTAAAAACCATGCTTTTCCATATTTGCCGGCTCCAGAAACGGCAGGATGTGGACACCCAAAAACATTCCCCGCGCGAGTACCAATTACAACTTACCCAACACAACTCAACACAACCCTTGTAACTCAACTCAACTCAACACAACACAACCCAACTCAACTCAACACAACTCGACTTAGTACAACCCAACACAACCCAGCACAACTCAACACAACCCAACACAACCCAGCACAACTCAACACAATCCAACACAACTCAACATAATTCATCACAATTCAACATAATTCAACACAATTCAATTCAACACCGCTCAATGCAATTTAACATAATTCAAGGTAAACTCTTAAATCTCTACTTCATCATTTCATCACAAGGCTCATGTCATCCATGCCATTACCAATTTTTTCTCCCAAATTTGGTTTCATATTATAACATGATTTATAATTTCCACAATAAGAGGGTTCAATTGCAACTTTTATATAATTTCCAAACACTTCCACAATTCAATTAAACTTGTATATGTGCAATTTAACACCTTAATTTCATGATTCTACTTTTAGTTTAGGCAAAACCATCAAACGTCTTCATGTATCAAGCTAGGGTTTTAAAGGAAATTAAAGCTTTTCACCCAAACATTTTTTTATTCCAACTCTTCTATTAATTTTACACCCAATTTCATAAGCCCATGATCATAACCCAAAAATTAAACCCCAACATTTGAAACCCTAAACCCCTAATCTTATGATTTATCACAATATGCTTAAAAATATAAATTTTGTATTTATGTAAAGAAAATACCACAAATCTATCTATAAATGAGAGTATTGAAGGAGAACTAGAAACCCCTACTTCAATGATCAAGCAATAGAGCAAAGCTTCTAGAAGAATCCATGAAAAAATCTGAATTTCGATCGGTAGAAAAGTAAGATCACAAGCCTTCTTCACTTTTTGGTAAGAGATCTTAGCGAAAACTTTGGGGAATGGAAGGTATTTGGGTGAAAAATCTAGGGTTTTTCGGACTTAGGATGATGGGAAGGAAGAGGGAAAAGAAAAGTGGAGATAATGATCTAGAAAATCACTTTTTAAGTTGCTAAATTCACACAGTCCACTCGAGCACCACTTTCTCCGCTTGAGTGCACTTGCTTCCAACATAGATACTAAAACTTCAAACGAGCATAACTCTCTCATCTGGACTCCATTTTAGGTCATTCTTGTGTCCAAATCGAAGCCTTGAAAACAAGCTTTCCAATGGTTCTACCTCACATCCAAATTCAAAGTATGGAAAATGAAAAGGCCAAAAGAGTTATGGCTGTTCATAAGAAAGTTATCTGAATCAAGGTTTTTGGTCTAATCTTACTTTGCCATCATGTTACCACTTCGATCAATGTCCCAAAATAAAACAAGGAGGCTCCAAACACAATAATAAAATGTCAAGTGCAATTCCACTAGTCCCAGAAATTCAGACTCAACCAGGCAGACCGCTCGAGCGAACAGACCAACAAAGTTGACCGCTCGAGAAACCACTCTTGCGCTCGAGTGCAAATTCACAACTCTCTGAATCTCAGACAGACTACAAAAGTACTGCGAGACTCATAAGACTGCTCGAGAGTCAACTCTTGCACTCGAGCAGAGGGAAAAATTCTAGAGTGTTACAAAGACTCACAATCCAGTAGTTGAAATGTCTGATATTGTAATCTCCATACAAACCTGGGTTAACTTGTTTTTTTGTCACCAAACGAGAGAAATAAAATGAAAGAAAGGGAAAAAAAATATAAATTTAAATAATGTCGAAAGAAAAATAAAAGTGCATGGTTGATATTTAAGTTTAAGAAAATGATATATAATCCCACTTTTTGGACTCATCTTATAGGTCCAATGATGTGTAAATGATATGATTGGTTGATAATTAGAGAATATATGAGAGAGTATTACCTTTAATATCCTAATTGATTGTCCTTGGGTTTGAAAATAGAGTCTAATTTTTTGTTTTGAATAGCAATACTCTTAACTTTAAAATGGTCACAAATCTATGTGATATATTATTATTTTGAGTAATGCTACACATAATCTCCTTCCTTATCTTATTTTCTCATTCCAAGACTCAAAGCCATATATGGGGCCACATCGATAAATATACATGAGGTCCATTCACTTGTGCCTGTGTGAGAAAAAAAAAGATAAGAAATAAGATTATATTTAACATTTTATAAGCCCAAATTATATTTAGCATTGTATACTTTCACCAACATACTTCCTCTATCTCATTTTGTTATTTTTTAGGAATTTTAACTTTTTTAGGGGACATTTGAATATTACATTTGAATTCAATTTTTAAAAACATTTATTTCAAGAATACCCCCCCCCCCTCCTTTTTTTTTTCAAGTTTGAGTATAGTTGTAGCCACTTTTTAAGGGATAATTTTGGAAAATTAAAAAACTTTTTTCTTTGACTTTTCAAAAAGGACCAATTTTTGAAACACCCAAAATAGAAAGAAAGACTAACAAAATAGAATGGAAGGAGTATTATTTTGGCTTTATTATTTAATTGTAATAGTTAATGCTTTATTTTTTTAATTAAATTGTAATGTGATTATTGTTTCTCTTTGATATAAATGAGGCTACATATGGCTCGACTTTTTGCACCCACTTTCGGAGGTCGAATAAGCCCTACAATGTCGGACTCCCGTAGTTCTGTATCTGATTCCACAAGTGCAATGTGAAATAAATAAACACCAAAGAGTCCCAATCCGGCAAATCTTGGAAAATCGATTTTGAATAAAAAAAATGTCAAAAATGCACTGCTTTTCCAGATACAAAGTCACCACCTAAATATTTTGTTTTGGAGAAATTTAGGAAACCCATGACTCGTGCCAAAGGCCACGTGTCCGTCATCACCAAGATTGTCTCGGATCGGGAACTTAGGTACGAGAAGGGAAGGTCATGAATAAATTTGAGCACCCCCGCTAGCCCGATCAAAGATCGACCTCTACTACTCATGATATGAATTTTATTTACATCATATGCTCTTCTTCTGGTTTATTAGGCTAGCATTACTATGTGATGTGCACATACACAAGTATAGACTAACTTTGCAAGAATTGGAACATTTGATTCATGTTTGTTTTGAAAATTGTTTCGAATATGTACCACTTGAAAATTGATCACATATAAACATTACTCAAATTATTCCAATTCAAGCAACAAGCCTTTATCCACAGGCATTCAAGCAGTTTAGCATTTAAGCAATTAGCCTCATGGCAAGCATACTAGATATGACAACAATCAAAAAGATGCGATATACTAAAGTGAGTAAAGGTTCACCTAGGACTCTAAGCCAAAAAGAAATGATAAAGTAGAAAGATACATGATCCTAACTTATGCAATATGACTAATGCAATACATGCGATATGCAATCTAAATAGGCTCGGCTATTTAACATGGCATATGCATCAATTAAATAGCATGCGGTCTAAGCACGTATTCAAAGAAGTATTAAAAAGACAATGCAAGTTAGAATGATGAACCGAGCCCCGGTGCATGCAATACAAGTGGATGCAAACATGGAGAATGGTAAACAAAACATGATATCCTGAACTAACCATCATAAGCTAGTAAGTAAAAGGGAGAAAGACGTGGGGTTGGAAGACATACACATTGTTACATTACGCTCTCACGAAGGAGAGTTTGAATGAATAATCTAGCTAAGCTAATTACTACAAATTAACTAACTATTACAAAACGAAATGAATAAATAGCTAAACTACTTAACTAATTATTACAACACATGAATTAACTATTCTAGTTAATACAAGACGAAATTGAATAACTAGTTAGCTAACTAATTAATTACAACACTTTACAAAATTAACTAGCTACAACTAATTAATTAAAACAAATAATTAAGCTAAATATTTAAACTAAATAGGCTCAGTATGCAAGAAATGTTCATGCACGTTCTCGGTTTCCACTCGAAAAGCCATTGTTTTTACTTGCAGAGAGCCTCTATTGCACAATAGAACACCAAAACCTTTGTCCACCTCTAGAATGACTCTACTCTGCTAGAAAAACACACTATTGAATTTTGCATTAGTGGCTGGCCGACCATTGATAGCTGGCTGGCCATCAAAGGTGGTCTGCCGGCCACCTGCCGGCCACTGCTACCCAGTTCATCTTGCTGCAGCAGAGAACAAACAGAGCATGCATAGGGTATTTTCAAGGGTTTGTTTGCTCAACTCACTCCTCCTTTTCATGAACAAATCAAAGGAGTAGTGAACTTGGTCCACAAACCATCAACTCATGCAATTTCATTGCATGATGGCTCATGAACCAAAGTTTGCAATTTCAATAAATGTAATGAAATGAGACTCTCAAAACTACCTTCCTATCATGAATGATCAAGGGAAGTGGTGAACTTGGAACCTTGAATCATTTCATCACTAATGAGTATGAAATGGTTCAAGCTTCCATGTGTTCAATTAACGTTCGATTGAACACAAACAACTTATTATCTTTCACCATTTTTAGCCTCAATTTTATTACTCCATTTTAGATTACCAACCATCCTTTAATTCATTGAGTCCAATGGTGAGTTTAAGTCCTCTAAATAGAAAGAAGGCTCAAACCAAGTGTTGTCTTAGGCATGAAAGAGACATCATACCATTGGTAATGAACCCCAAAGGGATTAAACCATTAAGCATGACATCTCAATCTCATGCTTAAACAAACAAATTGTCTGAAACCACTTTCAAAGCAAAACAAAAGCCAAGAAAGGGGAGAGGTTGCATGGATGATTAAGTGTGATTACAAGTATGGAAAGACATAAATAAATGCAATCAACTCAAAGGAGATGGTGTCTAAGGCCTAGAACACCAAACTCATGAGGACTATTACACTTCAAGCATGCAAAACAAAGCTCAAATGCAACAAACTACCCAAGAGAAGTGATAAAACAGTCTAAAATAAGTCCTAAAATATGCTAGAATTAAGACCAAAATAGCTAGATTAATAGGCTAAAACAAAGCACAAGCTAGGCTAGTAAGCAAGACACAAGGAGGGGAGGCTAACCCCTCCAAATTTGGACTTCAAAACATGATTTTGGCCACTAAAATAACTTTGAAAAATACTGTTTAAAAGATCAAAAATAGATAGTAAAAGGGTGGGAAACACAAGGGCAAAGGCCTCCAAAACAAGGTATAAAGAAGAGTGGAACTCCCCTTAACCTTTAATGGCCTTAAAACCCAAGTTTCAGCCCAAAAATATAGAAGTTTTATAGCCCAAAAAAAGTTGGAAAATTGCAAGAAAAAGAGTAGACAAAGCAAGCAAATAGGTAAAGCCTTATACCTTTGAAGAGAAAAATTAATTCCAAGCAACAAAATCAAGCAAACATGCCCTGTAGAGCTCCAACAAGGCTTAAGAATATCTCAGCTCAAAGATGAAGAGGTTTGGTTAAGAGTGTATAGGCAAAGGTTGAAGATTTGTAGAGAAAAGTGTAGGAATTTGCTAGAGAGAGAGAGAGAGAGAGAATTGTAGAGAGAGGAAAAATTTTGCTCTAAAATTTTTTTAACCTTAAAACATGAGAGAGAGGCCCTCTATATATAGAAAACATGAATTCTCCTCAAGAACATCCAGCCCTACACGTGAGAGCAGATGCATGTATCTGTGCAAACAGTTCGCACAACTGTCACAAAATATCTGCAAAAGAGACTGGTGGCCGGCAGGCCACATCAATGGCCAGCAGGCCACATCAATGGCTGGCAACCCAAAATAGTGGCTGGCAAGCCACCAGAAGCTGTAGGCTTAAAGAACCATGGCTTGGTCCAAGAATGAAAGTATTAGGGTACAAGGTTTGAAGGGCTCAAAGCTATGGTATTCCGTTGAGGACTTCGAACACTTGACAAGCATATAGACTCATCATCGGGTGTGCAAGCAATGATGTCCAAGTCGTAAGGGCCGTCAAAAATCGGGTGTCTACACTAAATGAAATCAATATGTTGGTTACATGTGATATTTTCCAAGGTCACAATTAAAAGTAGAATTTTGGTGAAAGTAAATTTATCCAAAAGCGATTTTTAAAATTTCATACGAGTGTAGAGGTGATAATCAAATAAGAAAGTATCAGGTGTCAATCTCCTTCAGTTTCATTTGACATCAATTGAATGAGAATATGATATTACAACTTGATAAATTTTAAGAGATTGAGTGTCACAATTAAAAATAAAATGACCAAAATGAAATGTTGGCAAGAATATAAAGATGCCAAGTGTAATTAATCCTATAGTAAAATATCAATATTTTACACAATCTAATTTATTACCAAATTTTCTCATTGTTAGACACAAGACAATGAGACTCGCTTGTGCCTAGAGATGAAACAGTACACTAAGACTTGATATTATATATTAAATTTTTCATAATAAAAATAAAAGGAAAAAATGACAAGAAAATTTTAATTATAATCATAATTAATGTGAAAGTACTGTCCAACCAACTTCAGCCCTTGATTAGGTAAGATTTTGGGCCTAAAAAGGCATAAAAAGACAAAATAGACTATATAAGCCAATAAGACAAAATGTCACATCCAAGACATAACCATTACAATTTTTCTCTCACAAAAGTCCAAAAAGCCAAAAAAGCCAAACCAAACAAGGCTAAGTTAGCCAAGTTAAAAAACTCCCAACACAAAAAAGCCGGCTAAAAGGTCAATGCCAAATGAGCTCTCAATGGTGTTATGATCTGTACCAAAAGAACCTCCCAAGATCCAGAACTGAGATAGGCTGAATTCATCATTTTGTTGGACTCTGGCTTTCCAAAAATTCATGGTTGCACTTGCTCCATAATACTCATCTCGTCCAACATAAACTATTGAATGCTAAAAATAAAAAATAAAAAATAAAAAAACGTAAATAAAAATTATCAATTTGAAAAAAAAAATACTAAAAAATTAAGAAACTCAGTAGAAAAATAATTAGTACTCTCTTTAGTTGGGAAATGCGAGTTATTGGCCTTTGATGGGCCAACTCTATAGGAAATTACACTTTTGGCAACCAAATTTTTAGTCGCCGAAGGCTATTTTTTAGTCATTGAAAGTCAATGGTGACTAAAGTTCTTCGTCACCTCGTTGGTCACCAAAGCCTTGTCGGCAATAGTCAATGGCGACTAAATTGACATTGGTTGTTAATTATCTTATCTTCGGCTACTAAAACGGACTTAGTTGCCAAACATAACGTTTTGGCGGCCATATATTTAGTTGCCAAAAGTAATTAAATCAAAATGAAATTCTCTTTCAGTGACTAAAATATTTAGTCGCTAAAACATTTTAGTTACTAATACTGATACATTTATTGACTACAAATTTTAGTCACTAATAGTAATACATTTAGCAATCAAATAGTTTAGTCGTTGTTAGTTTTCATGACTAAACATTTTAGTCTCCAAAAGATTAGATATTTTCATTTCACTGTATTTTACGTGTGGCACTTTTGTTTCTGGGTCCACTTGAGCGTAGAAAGTTGCGCTCGAGCGGAAAATTTTAACTCCCAGTATCTTTTGAGTTTGCAGGCAGGACACTTGAGCGGAGAATGTTGGTTCCCAGTTATTTCCCTGTAGCTCTGCAAAACTTCTAGGACTTGTCATTTTACGCTCAAGCGAGAGATTTGTCACTCGAGTGGGCCTCTATGTTTGTGTTTTACACTCGAGCGTGGAAGGTGGCGCTCGAGTGGATTGTGTGAATTCAACAACTTTAAAAACGTGATTCTATATCATTCCTTGCACTTTTCATTTGTATCTTTCCTCTTCTCTTCTTATTTATGAAAAACTCTAGTTTCTCACTCTAAAATACCTTTCATTTCACTAAGATTTGGCTTAGATCACCTAGCAATAAGTGAAGAAGACTTGGAGATCTTACTTTTCCACCGATTGAATCTTGGTTTCGCCAAGGATTCTTCAAGGGGCTTCATTTTCCTTCTACTCATTGAGGTAGAGATACTTTTACCCTAGTATTCTTTGTTTCGAAGAGGTTTCCATGGTGTGGTTGTGACCTATAAGCCCATTTGAGAATATTGTTGGATTAATTCCATATTTTACATAACTCAACCATTTTACTTGACTCTTGCTTGAAATTTCTTTACACTCTCTTCTTAAAACATGTATATAAACACTGTTGAAACCCATATCTATGATAAAAGAGACAAACTGCCAAATTTGGTGAAACCCTAAATTCTCAAGTCAAGTAGAAAATACCAAATTGAATGGAATTTACCTTACTTCATGAAATATTATAAATAATGAACAAATGAAAGATGTGGATGTTATTTTCCGTGAATGTTGTGTGGCGTTCCATTCTTTGGTGATGTTGGATGCTTGTGGATAGAGAAAATGTGATTGAATTGTTGATTGTGCATGAGTTCGAGTAAGAGTCGATTTTGGAAAATGTGGTGTTACGTTGGTACCTGTACGGGGAGTTTAAAAAGGTGCCCAAATGCCCTGTCTAGGCTTATCGTTGGACGAATATGGAAAAAATGATTTCTGGGTGTCCACACAGTCCCGCCAGATAATAGATGGCAAAAGTGGAAACATGGATGATTTTCTTTGGGTGTCCACTCCCCGCCGTATAATAGCCGACCAATGTGGAGGCGGTCTCTAGAACAAAAGGAAAAAGGGTGTTTTAAATTGGACTCTTACAGATGGACTCATGACTTGCTTTCTACGGTTGTGAATGTTTAATTGTTGTAATTGATGACATGATTAGTAATTGTCATTGTTTGGTTGTTATGAATTTATATGATTGTTGAAGATCACATATGGGGACAAGTTTCGTTGTAAAGTCTTGCTGTAAGGATGCCATAATCTTATTCAAAGGTTTAAATACTTGGGTAAATGTGTTCCTACTAGGCATATAGCTCAACCCTATTTTTATTTTTTAGGAATTGACGAAGCACCACCTCCTCGATGGATGAGAGCAAGCAGTATCACCTTTTGGAAATAGTTGATTCACATGTACTTTGTTATTTTGAATTGGGATTTTTGTAGCAAGACTATCAATTTGTTTCATTGTTATTGGACGCCCTAGAGGCTTATATTTTGTAAAGCCATCTAGTTCATTGAACTAGTGTATGAATTCTGAATATTGTAGGACTGTGCTTGGTGAATTGTAATCCTTCACCTCTTAGTTCAATGAAAAAGATGATTTTTGGGTATATTCATGTTTTTGTTTTGGCATATTCTTATGAGAAAATTCCAGTGCGTTACAAATGGTATCAGAGTCTAGGTTAGAATACCTCGGGCTCGTGGGAAGTGACATGTGTCACAATAGGGTCCTTAGGCTAGGACAGAATGCTTAGGATGCCCTGTGTGATATGTGTCCTTGTGTGAATATATGGGTATGGGGTTAGAATTCTATCATATGGCTTTTGCCCATTGCATTCATCGAAACCCTTTTGGAAAGGCACTTGATCACTGTTCTTTCCACTTGGAGGTCCTTGATGGCCATGGAATTAGCTAATATCTTAGGAGGACAACTCATGTATGCTTTTATGTCATTGTATGCGAGATTGTTTGGATTATTCTATGTGGAAGTTTGTGAGCTTACAAGGTGAATAAGTTTGAGGAGTAAGAATGGAGCACATAGGTGCAGAAAATTGGTCTAGCATTTAATATTGTCACTACTTCTTATAGGTGTCTAGGCGTGCTAGAGCTCGCGGTAGACCTCGTCGGGGAGGCTAGAACATTCCAGTTCAACCCGAGATCCCTTCGCAAGAAGAAGGAGTGGGTCAAAATAATATTCCCGCTCCACCGGCCTAAGAAGCTATGGGGGCCTTGGCTAGGGAAATGACGGGGGCTCTAAGGGAGTCCAGGGAGATATTGAGAGCCAAGCAAGCGGCTAGAACCATTGAGGGAGAAACAAGAGCTTCCTTTTTGAAAAAGGAGTTCTTTTGTTATCCCGCCAAGTATAGCAGCGAGCCTGATCCGATTAAAGCTGATGAGTGATTGGAACAAGTAGTCAAGTCCTTTGAAATTTTAGACATTCGGGAGAACGAATTGCAGGTGGCATTAGTGGCCTGTCAATTGAAGGGGGAGGCCGGGTAGTGGTGAAAAGCCAAAAAACATAGAGTTGAACATATTTGTGAAGCATTTGTGCAATCTTTCCAAGATAAATTCCTCCCTCCCACGGCAAGGGAGCGGTTGAGGAAGCAGTTTGAAGAGTTATTGCAACAAGATACACCAGTGGTGGAGTTTGAAGCCAAATTCACTAGTCTCTCACGTTTTGCACCCAAATTAGTGGCAACAGAAGAGTGAAGGTGCCTCAAATTTGAAAAGAGGTTAAGGCTGAAAATTTTAATGAAGGTGGTTGGCAATATGATACGTGATTACGACCACTTAGTTGAAACAGTAGCTCATGTGGTGATTACTATGGAGGCCAAAGTGACAAGGCAAAGATTGAAGAGAGTAGGACATTCCGATGCTAGGAGTGACATAGGTTCTTCAAAATGGTTTAGGGGTTAATCATCGTCCTTCCAATTGCCTCCACAACAAGCTAAATCCTCCAGTTATGTGACGGGTAGGAGTTCGGGGAATATGACCCGAGTTACTGGTACTTGTTATAGATGTGGCCAAATGGGTCACAAGGCTGTAGAGTGCGGACAGAAAAGTGGAGCATGGTCCCAACCTATGTATCCACAAGGTCAACTTCAGAATAGAGAGCCAGCCCCAATCTTGTTATCAATGTGGTCAGCCGGGACATTTGAAGAAGTTTTGCCCGTAGAAAGTAGGCACTCTGAGTGTGGCAGTGTCTAGACAATCTGGAGTTTTACAGATGGGTCAAGGATAGAGGCAATCTTATCAACCAGCCTAGTCAGGACAAGCATCTAGGACAGTTCAGGGAGCCACTTCTGCTCAATTTGCACAACAAGCGTATGTTCAAAGGGGTGAGGTAGGGGAGCAGAGGTCACAGGGAAGGGTGTACGCTGTCACTGCTTCCGAGCAAGCATCGGGCCCATCAGTTGTGAGAGGTACATTCCTCATTTTCAATTCTTGGGCTAGTGTGTTGTTTGACACTAGGGCATCACATTCCTTTATTGCCACATCATTTGCATAATTGTTGGGGTTAGAGAGTAGGCAACTGCAATCTTCATTCACAGTAGAGTCACAGGTTGGGGGTAAGGACACTCTGACCTAGGAGTGTCAGGGGTGTGTAATTGAGGTGGCAGGTTAACAACTTTTGTTTAATTGTGTCCTGTTGGAAATGTTGGGTTTTGACGTCATCCTCGGTATGGATTGGTTGTTTACTTATCGGGCGACCATAGATTATTATCGAGAGAGAGTTATTGTGTGCCCTGTTGGCGATGATTGTTTCATGTTTTTGAGGGATAGGTATGGTAGGTCCTTACCCTCCTCATACTATCCACGTGGCTGGGGCCAATTTAATTCTCTTTTAGAAACTATTTTGGATGACGGGAGTGAAGTAGTCAGGGGTGAATTTCCAAAGGTGGTATGTGAATATCTCGATGTTTTTCCTGAAGATCTTACAGAATTACCCCCTCATAGGGAAGTAGAGTTTACCATAGACTTACTTTTTGGTACAACACCTATCTCCTTATCACCATATAGGTTTGCCCCAGCTGAATTGGTGGTTCTAAAGGAACAGTTGCAAGAGTTACTTAGTAAGGGCTTTATACGCCCTAGCACCTCACCTTAGGGGAGCCTCAGCTTTGTTTGCAAAGAAGAAGGACAGATCCTTAAGATTGTGCATTGATTACCGTAAATTGAACCAAGCCACAGTTAAGAATAAATATCCCTTGCACAGGATAAATGATCTCTTCGATCAACTTAAAGGCTCTCATTGTTTTTCAAAGATAGATTTAAGGTTGGGTTATCATTAAATCCGTGTCAGAGAGGAGGATATTCCCAAAACTGCTTTTTGTACTTGGTATGGACATTATGAGTTCTTAGTTATGCCATTTGGATTGGCTAATATTCCAACCATATTTATGGATTTAATGAATAGGGGGTTTCGAAAGTTTCTTGATAAATTTGTAGTCATCTTTGTGGACGATATTCTCATCTATTCACCCTCCGAAGAGGAGCATAAAGGGCATCTTCGTATTGTTTTGCAGCTTCTTAGAGAGCACCGCTTGTACGCAAAATATGAGAAATGTGAATTCTGGCTTTCTGAAGTGAAGTTCTTGGGTCACGTAGTCTCGAGAGATGGAATTATAGTGGATTCTTCAAAAATAAAAGTTGTGCAGAATTAGGGGCAACCTAAGAACATCTCAGAAGTTCGTAGCTTTCTGGGCTTAGTCGGTTACTACCGCCAATTTGTAAAGAATTTCTCTTTCATAGCATCCCCATTAACTAGGTTGACCCATAAGGGAGTAAGGTTTGTTTGAAGCGAAGCATGTGAGAATTCCTTCCGAGAACTAAAGCGTAGGTTGACCACCTCTCCAATTCTTATCATTTCAGAATGGGGCTTAAGTTATACGGCATATTGTGATTCTTCTAGAGACGGGTTGGGATGTGTTTTAATGTAGGAGGGTAAAGTGGTAGCATATGGCTTGCGCCAACTGAAGATACACGAAAGGAACTACCTGACACATGACTTAGAACTAGCCGCTGTTGTTTTTGCCTTGAAGTTATGGAGACATTATCTATATGGTGAAAAGTTTGAAGTTTTCTCCGACCACAAGAGCCTCAAATACTTATTCTCCTAGAAAGACTTGAATTTATGCCAACGACGATGGATGGAATTTCTAGAGGACTATGATTTTGAGATACACTACCATCCCGACAGGGCTAACGTAGTAGCAGATGCCTTAAGTAAAAAATCTGTGAGCTCCCTGGCTAGCCTAGCAATCAGGGAATGGAAGATGATGGGGGATGCTAATGAATTTAACTTGCGGCTAGGTGAATCATCAGAACAAGCCACTTTCTTCACCAATATGGCACAACCTACCCTAGTTGCTAGAGTAATTGAAGAATGGGTGACCCGGAAGTAGCCTTAATTAAGGGGGAGATCTCCCAAGAGAAGGAAGAGCGGGGCTTAAATGTTCATGCAGATTCTAGTGTTCGTTACCTTAACCGATTGTTTGTACCTAAATCCATGAGAAGTGAAGTTTTGAAAGAATTTCATCACTCGCATTTAACGGTACATCCAAAGGGTACCAAAATGTATTGTGACCTAAGCTGTAAACTTTGGTGGAGAGATATGAAAATGGATGTAGCTCTGTTCGTGGCTAAGTGTTTAATTTGTCAACAAGTTAAGGTTGAACACCAAAGACCGGCTGGATTGATACAACCTCTTCCGATTGCTGAATGGAAATGGGAACACGTCAACATGGACTTTGTTTTTGGTCTCCCTAGAACTCAAAGAAGTAATGATGCAATGTGGGTGATAGTAGATAGACTTACTAAGTTAGCTCACTTCCTTCCCATGAGCATGGGGGATTCCATAGAATTTCTAGCTGAACTTTATATCCATGAGATAGTTCGCCTCCATGGAGTACCAGTGAGTATAGTTTCTGATAGAGACCCTCATTTTACAGCTAGGCTGTGGCAGAGCCTTCAAAGTGCCTTGGGTACTCAATTGAATTTTAGTACAGCTTATCATCCCAAAACTGACGGGCAATCCGAACGTACTATCCAAATTTTGGAGGACATGTTGAGGGCATGCGTGCTAGATTTTAAGGGGTCTTGGGAGAAACATCTGCCCTTAGTTGTATTTGCTTATAACAACAGTTACCAAGCAAGTATTAAGATGGCACCTTTTGAGGCATTGTATGGGCATCTATAAAGATCATCGGTGTGGTGGATAGAAGTGGGAGATTCACTCTTACTAGGCCCGAATCTAGTCCGTGAAACTACGGAGAAAATAGTCCTCATTCAAAAAAGGTTAGTTACTGCTCAAAGCCGACAAAAGAGCTATGCGGACAGAAGAAGACGACCCTTATCTCTTGAAGTCAGTGATCATGTATTCTTCAAAATCTCTTCTAGGAAAGGATTGATGAGATTAGGCCGAAGTGGAAAACTATCACCTTGATTTATCGGCCCTTTTGATGTCATTTATCAAATTGGAGAAGTTGCTTATCATCTCGCATTGCCACCCCAGCTCTCCGGAGTCCATGATGTGTTCCGTGTGTCTATGCTTTGTAAATACGAACCCGATCCCTCCCACGTGTTAGATTGGACGAAGATTAAGATAGACAAAGATGTGTCATATAACGAAAAGCCACTCCAAATCTTAGATTCTAGAGAGCAAGTTTTGAGGGGTAAAACAATTCCCTTAGTTAAAGTGTTATGGAGCCATCACGGTGTGGAGGAAGCTACATGGGAGCGTGAAGCTGAGATCCGTGAGAAGCACCCAGATTTGTTCTTTTATTTGTAATATACATGTTTTGTTACTCCTTCCCAATACTTGATGAACTGGAAGATGAACTAAAACTTTTATTATTCTATTATCCTTGGTTTTTTTTTGTTGGAATTAATTTGATGTCTATTGTTGAATTACGGGGTTTTGGCGGATTAGTAAATATATTGTGGTTACCATATTTTACTGTCACATTGGGAGTTGTTGAAGATTGGTGAATATATACTGATGTCATCATATTCTTATCAGGTTGAGATCTGGCACTAATTTTGGGACGAAATTCCCTAAGGGAGGAAGTTTATGACACTTTTGTTTTTGGGTCCGCTCGAGCATAGAAAGTCATGCTCGAGTGAAAGATTTTAACTCCCTGTATCTTTTGAGTTTGTAGGCAGGACGTTCAAGCGTAGGAAGTGGCGCTCGAGCGGAGAATGTTGGTTCTCAGTTGTTTCCCTGTAGGTCTGCAAAACTTCTGGGACTTGTCATTTTACGATCGAGCGGGCCTCTAAGTTTGTGTCATACACACAAGCGTGGAAGGTGGCGCTCGAGCGGACTATGCGAATTCAGTAACTGTAAAAACTTGAATCTAGATTATTCCTTACATTTTTCATTTCTATCTTCCCTCTTCTCTCCTCATTTCCAAAAAACCCTAGTTTCTCACTCTAAAATACCGTCCATTTCACTAAGATTTGGAGTAGATCACCTAGTAAAAATTGAAGAAGACTTTGAGATCTTACTTTTCCATTGATTGAATCTTGGTTTCGCCAAGGATTCTTCAAGGGGCTTCATTTTCCTTCTACTCATTGAGGTAGGGATACTTCTACCCCAATATTTCTTTATTTTGAAGAGGTTTCATGTTGTGGTTGTGACCTATAAGCCCATTTGAGAATATTGTTGGATTAATTCCATGTTTTACATAAATCAACCATTTTACTTGACTCTTGCTTGAAATTTCTTTATACTCTCTTCTCAAAACATGAATATAAATGTTGTTGAAACCCATATCTATGATAAAAGAGACAAACCCCCAAATTTGGTGAAACCCTAAATTCTCGAGTCAAGTAGAAAATACCAAATTGAATGGAACTTACTTTACTTCATGAAATGTTATAAATAATGAAGGAATGAAATATATGGATGCTATTTTCCATGAATGTTGTGTGGCATTCCATTCTTTGGTGATGTTGGATGCTTGTGGATGGAGCAAATGTGATTGAATTGTTGATTGTGCATGAGTCCGGGTAAGAGTCGGTTTTGGAATATGTGATGTTGTGTTGATACCCATGAGAGGAGTTTAAAAAGGTGCCCAAATGACCTGTCTAGGCTTATCGCTGGACAAATATGGGAAAAATGATTTTTGGGTGTCCACATAGTCCCGCCGTATTATAGCCGGTGAAAATGAAAAAATGGATGATTTTCTTTGGGTGTCCACTCCCCGCCATATAATAACCGACAAATGTAGAGGCGGTCTCTAGAACGAAAGGAAAAAGCTTGTTTTAAATTGGACTCTTACAAATGGACTCATGGCTTGCTTTCTATGGTTCTGAATATTTAATTGTTGTAATTGATGACGTGATTAGTAATTGTCATTGTTTGGTTGTTAGGAATGTATATGATTGTTAAAGATCACATATGGGGACAAGTTTTGTTGTAAAATCTTGCTGTAAGGATACCGTAATCTTATTCAAAGGATTAAATAATTGGGTAAATGTGTTCGTACTGGGCATATAGCTCAACTTTATTTTTATTTTTTAGGAATTGACGAAGCACCACCTCCTTGATGGATGAGAGCAAGCAGTGGCACCTTTTGGAAATAGTTGATTCACGTGTACTTTGTTATTTTGAATTGGGATTTTTGTAGCAAGATGATCAATTTATTTCATTGTTATTGGATGCCCTAGAGGCTTATATTTTGTAAGGCCATCTAGTTCATTGAACTGGTGTATGAATTGTGAGTATTGTAGGACTGTTCCTGGTGAATTGTAATCCCTCACCTCTTAGTTCAATGAAAAGGATGATTTTTGGGTATATTCATGTTTTTGTTTTGGCATATTATTGTGAGGGAATTTCAGGGCATTACATTAAGACTAAAAATTTTAGTCGCTGATGGATGCAATGTTCTTTTGTGACTAAAATATTTAGTCGGCAAAAGTTTCTTCCCTCATCTTGATTTATTTTGGCTACTAACTATTTGGTAGCCAAAAGTCCTTTATTTCTTTTTTAGTACTAAATATTTAAGGGATACTTACGTGTAGGTCCTAATAAGTAGACTTATTGTCTAATAGGTCATATGGAAAAAATTTGTCATAAAAAAATGTCACTAATTGTAAGTTTTAGCGACAATTTATAAGAATCATGACAAAAAAAATTACTAATTGTTAATTTTTTGCGACAAATATAAAAAATTGTCACAAAAAAATTATTTTTAGCGACAATTTTACCAAGTCATATTTTCAATAGGACTCGATGAGAATTAAGTCCAACTATGAGGACGTATTGGTAGTTTACCCAATATTTAATCATAAAAAACCATTGCTTGCATCTTTGGCTACCAAAATACTAAGTCACCAAAAATTTTATAAATTTTTTTAATTAATTTCTCGACCACCTGTATTTTTTCCATTATTAGTACAATCTATACCCTGTATATAAATAAAATAATCCATTGTAGACACCGCGGTTTTGACGGCCTTTCAAGACTTGGATGTTTCTGCAGGTACATCAGATGACGAGTCTGTTTGCCCGCCGAGTGCTCGAAGTCCTCAGCGGAATGCCACAGATTTGAGCCTTTCAAACCCCTGCATCCATTTTGTCTCATTTTTGGACCATGCCTTGGTCTTTCCAGCCTGTAATCTCTAGTGGTCTGCCACCCATTCTTGGAAGTTGTCGGCCATGACTTCTTGTATGTCGGCCATTGATGTGCCTTGTCGGCCATCACTAGTGTTTTTCGCAAATATTTTATGCCAGCTGTGCTAACTGTTTGCACAGATGCTTGTGTCTATCCACACGTGGAGGGCTGGATCTCCTTGTATTCCCCCATTTTTTGGGGTTAGAACAAAATTCTCTCTCTCTCTCTCTCTCTCTCTACATTTCTCTCTCTCTTTAAATTTTGTGCACACTTGCCTAGTTATACTACACTTTTGCATATCATCCCTTCACCAAACTTGATCACCTTTGAGCTAAGGTCCCTTGAAGCTTTGTTGGAGCTCTTGAAGGCGGTTTTGACTTTCTTTTGTGTCTAAAGTTGTGCTTTGCTTCAAGAGATACAATATTTGCTTTGTTTGTTTATTTTACGTACTTATTTTCCTACCTTTTCCCTACTATTTTTGAGTTATTTTTGGGCTGTAAAAAACTCTATCAAAGTGGGCTGAAATTGGTGGTTTGAAGCCATTTTAAGGTAGGGGTGATTCATTTTTCTTTGTACCTTGTTCCTATGGCTTTTGCACCTTTGTTTCCCACTTTCAAACAAAAGTTTTTGGGACTTTAACCACTGAATTTCAGAGTACTTTCAGTGGAAAAAAAACTTGTTTTGAATTCCAAAATTGGAGGGGTTAGCCTCCTCTCCTTGTGTTTTGTTTGCTAGCCTAGTTGGTTCTATATGTTAGCATGTTTTTTTCTAGCTTTTAGTAGTTATATTCCAGCATGTTTTTGCCTTTGTTTTAGACTGCTTCAGTGTTGTTTTGGGTTGTTTGGGTCAGTTGAGTCTTGTTTTGCATGGTTGTAGTGTAAAGGTCCTCATAAGCTCGTTTGAGTTGATTGCATGTTTTTGGTGCTTTTTATACTTAATTTCAGCAAGTATAATCTTTGCAATCTCCCTCCTTTCTTGGCTTTTAATTTTTCTTTGAAAGTGGTTTCAAATCAATTGATTACCTAAGTGTGGAGTTGAGGTTTCATTCTTAATGGTTTAATCCCTTAGGGGGTTCATTACCAGCGGTATGAGACTTATTTCATACCAAAGCAACTTGTGTTTTGAGCCTTCTTTCCATTAGAGGACTTTAATTCATCTTTTGGACTTAATTAGATTAAAGAATGGTTGGTAAGTTAAAATGAGTAACTAAAAACTTGGGACTAAAATCGAGCAAGATAATAACTTGTGTATTGTGTGTTCAATCGGGTGTAACACAAGGAAGATTGGGACATTTCATACTCAAAGTGATGAATTGTGTCAACTTTCCTAGGTTAATTTCTTCCCTTGTTCTCTCATGAAAGGGAGGAGGTTTGTGTCTCATTTTGCATTCATTGAGCTTGCACATCTTGAATCACAAGCGATCATGCAATAAATTGCTTGAGTTGGTGGTTTGTGGCTTAAGTTCATAACTCCTTGGATTTGCTCATGAAAAGAATGGGTGAATTGTGCAAACAATCTGTGGAAATACCCTTTCTTTGCACTGTTTGTCCTCTATTGCAGCATGATGAACTAGTGCATCAGTGGCCTGCAGACCACATCCATGGCCGGCACCTGGCCGGCAGTCTTTACCAGTGGTAGGCTTGCCACTGATGCAAACCTTAGCAGAATGTTGGTAAGGTGCAACAAAATTGTTCTGGAAATGTTCAATTGAGCAAATAGAGGCTTTCAAGAGCAAAACGGAGGTCTTTTTGGGTGAAAATTGAGCATGCGGGTGCACGTCCTCCATTTCCCGAGGCAGAGTAGCTAATTAACTTAGTTTAGTTACTTAGTTTAATTATTAGTTGCAATTGTTTTGTAATTAATTAATTAGGTTAATTAGTTGTAGCTAATTAATTTGTGCTGTAATATTTAATTAGCTTAGTCTAGTTAAATTATTTAGTTGTTGTAATATTTTAATTAGCTTAGAATAGTTAGTTATTTATTTTATACAAGTTTTGTAATAATTAGTTAAGTAGCTTACTTAGCTTAATTAAATTAGCTTGATTAGCTAGTTAGTTTAATCATTTGGATTCTCCTTTGTGAGAGCAAAATGTAATAATATGTATGTCTTCCAACCCCACGTCTTTCTCCCTTTTATTTAATCGCTTTTGATGGTTAGATTAGGGACATGTTTCAATTAGCAAATCTTATGCTTGCATCCATTCATCTTGTCTTGCATGCACCGAGGCTCGGCGCATCATTCAAATTGCATTGTCATTTCAATAATTCTTTGAATATATACTTAGACCACATGTCTTGAATTAATTCATATGTCATATTAGTAGCCGAGCCTATTAATTGCATTTTGTGTATGTGTTACATTAGACATTTGGCATAGTTAGGAATTATGCATTTTTTCTAACTCTTTTGTTTATATTAGCTTGGGGTACTTGGTGAGTTTTTAACGCTTTAGCATACTTGCACGAATGTGAGTGATTGCCATGACTAGCATAATTGCCATGAGGCTAAATGCTTAATTGATAAACTACTTGAATGCCTGTGGATAAAGGCTTGTTATTTGAATTGGAACGATTCAACGAATTTGTGTTTAAGCCCACTTTGTGGTGGCAAATTCAGAAACTTTAAGCCCACTTGAGGTGGCAAATTCAAACCCTTTTCACAAAACAAACATGAAATTGAATTGTTCTAATTCTGGCAATTTTAGCCTATACTTGTTTATGCATATCACATAGTAAAGCTAGCCTAATAACTGGAAAAAGAACACATAATATTGATAAAAATCATATCATGATTAGTAGAGGTCGATCTTTGATCAGCCGAGCAGATGTGCTCAATTCATGACCTTCCCCTCTCGTACCCAAGTTCCTGAGCCGTGGCAACTTTGGTGATGACGGACACGTGGCCTTTGGCACGAGTCATGGGATTCCTAAATTTTTCCAAAAATAAAATATTTAGGTGGCGACTCTGTTTCTGGCAAAGCAGTCTAATTTTCGCATTTTTGATTCAAAAATTGATTTTCCAAAAGATTTGCCGAATTTGGACTCTTTGGTGTTTATCAATTTCTCATTGCGCTTGTGAGATTAGATTCAGAACCGCGGGAGTCCGAACTGTAGGGCTTTTTTCGAGTTTCCAAAAGGGGGCATGAAAAAGGAGAGCTACAGTTTCTGGTGACTCCGTCGGGGATTTAGAGAACTTGACTCAAACTCATGATATGATATTTTATTTAAACTTATATGTTTTTTTGCATTTGCATTTGCATTTGCATTGGTGCGCCTAAGTCAAAGTGTTTGCCATCTGCTATTCCAGAACGGTTTGTCGGAGGCTCGTTTGGAAAAGCTGCCAAAAGGCTGACCGATTACAGGCTCTGCCACAATGGGAACACAACCTTTGGATCTGGACTACCATTGTACCGTTTGATCCTCCTTTCACTTCTCGGTGTTAGGTGTGAGAGGTATATTAGGTAGTCTTGCTGAGCTACCATTTTTGACCAATCGACCTAGTTGCATATTGAAAGCCATAGAGACTGTTCCAAACTAGGACAGATTGCTTACCCGAATGCAAGATTGTATGAAACTACTTTGTTTGAATAGTCAACCCTAGTTCGCGATGAAACTAGGATAGGGTAACCCTATCCCATCATGGGGGTGTTTTGGCTCTCACTTAACTGGTATGTGTTTTACAGTGAAACTGTACAGGGATGTGCATATTAGTTGCCAAGTTGGTATCTCTTTTGGAGCAGAATTCAGTAGAGAGCATAGTCATTCAGCTATGATCATACCCGTTCTAGTGAAATTGGGCTGAGATGCTATCTGTTTTCTCTTTTGCTAGATAGTCTTGGAACCATAGCTTCAAAAGGCTCTGATATCTCCCGGGTACTCTGGACTTGTATTGATAGACTTTGTCTGGCAGGATTCACCAGTTTAGTGTCTACTGTAGTCAGCCTTCGGTTCACCAGTGTTCAGTCAAGTCCGAGAACAGTCATTTGCTTCTCGCTCAGCACGAGGTCAAACGCCGATTCTAAATGGCACAATATCTCCCATCCAGTGTGGAAGAACTCATGCAGCACCTACAGCAAATAGTTAAAGCACTGCATCAAGACGCTGCTCGTCAGGCCGAGGTCACAGCCCGTCAGGCTAAGGTGATAAACAGATTGCAACAACAACAACCATAGCCAGCCACAACTTCTGTATCTCATACAACTCGCTCAGGTAACCTAACACCTGGAGCCACTGCCCATACTGCTAATGTCCAAGAGAATCAGGGCAATTCAGCAGAGTTGATCCCTCTACAAACTTCCAAAGCACCTATGTCTCAAACCGAGGCTTCGTTTGAATTCAAGGTTGACCCAACTGCCCTCAAGGTTAATAAACTGGAGAAGTTATTCAAACGAGCACAAGGAGTGAACTCCATCCCGGATATAGAGGACGGGTATACTGATTTTGCAGTTACCTTACCAGAGCAGTTTAAGATGCCGCATATTGACCGTTTCAATGGCTCTGGAGATCCGATGGTGCATTTGCATATGTTTTTTGATATTCTAAGGCCAATGGGTTTGACTTAGGCCCAGAAGTTGGCACTATTCGGCCGAACCATGTCTGGAATAGCCGTAATCTGGTATGTGAAATTGGAGGACTCTGTGAAATAGAACTGGGAAGAGATGGCTGACGCCTTTATTGCTCAATACTCCTACCACACACAGATCGAGGTTACAACTCGGGACCTCGAAGCCACCTACCAAGAGCTAAAGGAGGGTTTCTAAGAGTTCATGACGAGATGGAGAGCGAAGGCCTCGATGATGACTACAAGGCCTTCCGAAAAAGATCAGATCAGGGTGATTGTTTGGAATCTACATGGCAAGTTGCTGCAGAAGATGATCGTTCTACCTCTGTTTACCTTTCTAGAGCTTCATGAAATGGGGGTTCAAATCGAGGATGCCATTTGCCAAGGGATCTTTGCGGAAGATAATGAGCATTTGAAGAAGAATGTTGTTCGCAGTTTCAATGGTACTACTAATGGTAGCACAGCTGCAAAATGCTTAGAAGTAAACACTGACACCATTCCCTTCAATGGCCAAAAACCAACCATTTCAACTCGGCCCCAAGCCCGAAATTTCCATCCTCTTTACATGAGTCTCTGTCAAGCTTTGAAAATGCTGCGAGAAACAGGGTACCTAGAACTCCTAGAACCCCGACCCCTTCCAAATCCTCTTCTACCAAGATATGACCCAGCTAAATATTATGCCTATCATCAACAACATAGTCATGATACGAACTGTTGCATCCGCCTCCGTCATAAGATTCAGGATCTTATAAACGAAGAGATCATGGCTCCACTAAAAGGACCTTAGGCCACCTCTGACCTATTACCTCCACATCTCAATCCAATCCATACACTGCCATCTACCTACAACCCCAACATATACATCACCCCAGACCATTTACCCAAGCCTAAGGTGTTCATTCCAGAAAGCATGGACTTGTGTATGATGGATGCACTTGAACCCCAATCGTCTCAAACCCACGAACCCACTGCTTTTGACCTAATGAGCATGATTGAAGATCTTTAAAGAACAGTGGTAGATCTAACCTTTGGGATATTGGCTCCGTCATCGACCACATCACATACCAAGAATTTCATGTCAAAAGGCTCCCCAATCTTGGGACGGGCTACATTGGAAGAAGGCCAATCCCTTGGCAAAGTGGAGGCAAATGGAAAGAATAAGGTAGGGACAGGCATTGGTCCCTATGAACATCTTCAGTGGGTTGTTGAGGCTTTAAAAGCTGAAGGACTGAACAAACAGCAAGTGCTCGCAGTTGTTACAAAGGCTGTGGATGACACTTTTGCCACTCAGGATGAGAGCATTCTAAATTAAGGGGCAAGTCGGGAAAAGGGAAGTCGTACCAAAAATGCCCCTTTCAGCTCCAATCCTACATCCATAAGAGATCATCAAACCCAGTCAACACCTACTAAGCCCTCTGTCAAGCCTGTCAGAACTGGTAACCGCACCTTCAATCCTCTCTACATGACCTTGTTCAAAGCTCTCCAAATCCTTATAAGACAAGGCCATCTCACACCCCTTGAGCCTCGGCCTCTCCCGGATCCCCTTCTAGCCAGGCATAATGCTGCTAAGTACTGTGCCTTCCATCAACAAACTGGGCATGACACTGACGGTTATTTTTGTCTTCGCCATGAAGTTCAAGATCTAATTAACAATGAGGTCATTGTCGCACTAGGTCCTGCAAAGTCTATCGATACTGGATTGATGAACTGGGGGGATAATGTGACTATGTGATCGAGGATGAACCACTTGCCGATGGCGCTCATTTTATCCCAAATATGGCGGATGACACGCACTGTTTTGAGCAATTTGTGAATGCTGTTTACTTTACTTTTTGACTTAGGTGTTGGGTCAGTCTTGTTGTGTTGTATTGAGTTAGTCGAGTTAGTCTTGTTGTGTCAGAGGTTGGTGATTTTAGGGGTGTTAACTCAGACATCACTTCTCTATTTGTTTTGTTTGTTTTTTCGCTCTTTCTTTTAAGTCTGTTTCTATCATGGAGCCAGTTGAGGTAGAAGTTTTGAATGAAATGGCATTACATTTTCACCTACTTTTTTTGTGCCTTTAAATCATTGCATTGACCTAAGTTTTTCAAAACTTTTCTAACACTGTGAAGAAAACAAAGAGGGAGGAATTCCTCGGGATTTTCAAAATTTGATCAAACTGAGAGGAAGAGAGGCATGCTAAGCCCTAATGAATGAGATCATGTTTGTTAATGTGAGTACTAGGAAGGATCCTGGCTTGATCTAGATTGGTTCTATATTGTCTTCAGAGGAGCCTGAGTGGCTAGTCGCTATATTAAAAGATTTCAAAAAATATTTTGTGTGGTCCTACGAAGACATGTGTGGAATTGTTCTTGAGATTGTGCAGCATAGGATCACTCTTGGCCTCGAGACTCGACCTTTTTTGCTTTCAAACCTTGAACCTTGACTCAAAATGTTCAAGCGATCAATCACAATATAAGGCTTGTATGGGCAGATCGGAAACAACCCTTGAACTAGGGGCAAGAAGGTCAAATGTGATCAAAGGAAGCTTGCAAAGCTAGAAGAGAAGCATCCCCTGAACTAGGGGCAAGAAGGTCAAATGTGATCAAAAAAAGCTTGCAAAGCTGGAAGAGAAGCATCCCTTGAACTAGGGGGCAAAAAAGGTCAGCTGTGCTCGAAGATTCAAAATTGGGTCATCTCTCAAACCAATGAAGATTGGCAAGAAAGCCAAATTCTGGAATCTAAAAGAAGAAAAGTTTTGCTGAAGGACAATCGAGTTCCTATCTACAACACTAGAGGCAAATTTAGACCCTAATTGGATGGGCTCTTACATCATCAGAGACAATTTAGTCAGCAACAGCAGCCATTCTCATGGAGTTAGATGGCTTAGAGATCCTACGGCCAATCAACATGAACAAGTTACACTTTTTCATCCTTGAGAGGCTCGTTGGGCTGAAAACTCGGAAGGGCGACCCAAGCAAAGAGCAAAGAAAAGGAAAAGCAAAAAAAAAAAAAAAAAAAAAAATGGAAACAAAGAAAAAAAAGAAAATAGAAATGAAAAGAAAGGAAAAATAGAGCTCCCAAGGTTAAAAACCCGAAAGGGTGACCTTGGTAAAAGTTAGAGCACAAAAGGAGAGTGTCAACATTCGAGTGAACCTCAAACCCCGGAACTACGTATGGCTTGATTCCCACCATTGGGATACGTAGGCAACTTCATCCTAAAGTTCGGTCCCAATCGTTTTCAACCTACTTGGCTCATCCATGTTGATTGGCTGATCCTTGCTCAACTTGGATATCTTATCTATGTGCAAATTGGCTCGTCTTCATTCAAATTCAGTTGTCCTATTTCATTACAAGATTCAGCCACAAGACAAATCAAGTTCAGATTTGAGGTTGTGCAGCTCAAGAGTTAATTCCACATTAGTTGAGGAGTGGCCATTTGTAAAAACAATTTTTGAGGATTTTTAATGAAGTTGACTAATTCTCTCGAAAATTATTCCATTTGTTTCAAAACTGGACCATTTCTTGGACCCAAAAAAGGAAAATTTTCAGTGCTTGGAACTAGACTTGCATGATTTCAAATCAGAAAATCGAATAAGCATGTTAATCTAACTCTCATATTGGTCAAAATTGTTTTAGTAGAAAGCCAAAACAAAAAATGGTCAAAATGATGAACTAGGGGCACAGTTGAGTCAGGTTTTTGTCTTTTCCCCATTGTCAACATACTTTCCAGAAAGGGCACCATACTTGTCGGAAAAAGCACCATACTCGCTAGAAATGGCACTATACTTGCCAAAAAAGGCACAACTGAAGTTAGCAGCAGGGAGGCCAACAATCTCTCATCCTCCAAGCAATGAGGTATCAAGCCAAGTGCGAAGCACGAACTGGAAATGGAGTTGGATATTCGATTCCCTCATTTGGACGATCGCACCCAAATTGGCGTCTGCACCGGAATAGGGAATTAAAAAATGCAATGTGACCAATCAATTATATACTTGGTTGACGGGACATGCTGTAACTCATCTCGGTTAAGTGAAGCCAAGGGCATCGCCAAGTGATGTCTATTGCAGGTCTGCT
>CM069908.1:65475812-65824104 GCA_036172215.1 Camellia granthamiana
TGCATGTCCAATCGCACCCCAACCCCTCTATGGAAAAGCTCACTAGTTGTGATTGAAAGAAGGAGAATCTAGCAGAATGCTAGGGGCAAGGGCCCACAACTTTCAGCTTATTCACCAACCACACTTAGGAAGGGATTAAAAAAAAAGAGAGAGAGATTAAAGAACAGAGAGATGTACGCTGAGAGAAAAAGTAAGGAAAGGACTTGTCAGAGAAATAGAGATTGAGTGCCATAGTGATGTGAGAATCACAAATAAAAAAGGGTGGAAAACAATACTCGGAGAAACATTCTCCTCGTGAACTGAGAGGTCTCTCACCATTAGAACACATTCGAGTGATGTGTTTGTTGTTTTTGTTTGTCTTGATTCTTGTTTTGAGTCGTTTCGAGTGTCAATAAATGTGTTCAGGTTATTTTACCTTCGTTTTCTCTTTGTTGAGTCATGGTGTACTGTAGTCAGTCATAGGCTCAATAGGTTCAATACCCGGTTAAGAACTCATTTCTCAATTTCAATTTCAAAGTAAATCATTTAGTGCTCAGAGTGCTGTGCCATTCTCCACATTTGTACAAAATAGGATTCTTTCTTTCATAAGCTGCAGGGTTCAACCTAGGTCATGTGAGAACAATAGAACAAGGACCTATCTGAAGCTTTATAGGTTCTGAATAGCAAAGCAAAAGAAAAGAGGGAAAATCGGAGCATCTGAGTTTGTTTCAACTTCAGAAAATTTTGAGATTGTATTCCGGATGTACCTCCTCAGGCCTTGTCAATGCTCCGAAGTATGAGTGTACCTTTACCTCAAGCTCAAGCCTGCTTCAAACCAGAATGGTGATCAGAAGTGCTCTCCCTGAGCACCATTTCCCTACCAAGGGCTTCTTGGCCTTGCTTTGCAATGAGTTCCTAGGAAACCAACTGCGACGATGGAAACTAGAGTTCGAATGGCCAATGCCTAGAATGCAAAGGTTTAGAATTTCTGAGACTAAAGTCTAGTTTAAGCACCCAGGGGTGTATCCTCAGCTTGAAATTTGTATGACAGCCCCATAGATTGAGATAGCATGTGCGTGCCTCAATTCTGGATACTGAACCAACCTAGTCTGTCACCCCGTTGGAGAATAGGGAAAGTTGCGAATATGATCAAGAAGAAAAGCGGCATCTATGGTTTCTACATGTAGAGGTTACCCCTTGTCAACATTTGAGGGCATTTAAACTGTGAGTTGAAGGTAAAAATTGGAAGAACACAAGAGGGAGATTCCCATCAGAGTAGAGTGGTTCATTGCCACTCACCCTACGAGATGCTTTTTAGAGCGCCGCTTTGTTTGTTTATTGCATTCTCTAAGCATCATACACTACATTGCTCTTCTTGTATTTCTTTGTATCTTGCACTATCTTGTATTAGTAATCCTTTTACGCTGGGCAGCGTTTAGGATCGTTGTCCCCTAGGACTCTTCTTAGGACCTCTTCTCACGATTTCAGCGTGGTTAGAGTGTTCATTTCCTCACATGATTTCAGCATGTTTGGAATTTTATCTCATGACGTGTGGAACGCGCCCTTGAGGGCTTTCTTAGGACCTCTTCTCACGATTTCAGCGTGGTTGGAGTGTTCCTTTCCTCACACAATTTCAGCGTGTTTGGAATTTATCTCAGGACGCGTGGAATGCGCCCCTGAGGGCTTTCTTACGACCTCTTGTCATGATTTCAGCATGGTTAGAGTGTTCCTTTCCTCACACGATTTCAATGTGTTTGGAATTTATCTCAAGACACATGGAACGCGCCCCTGAGGGCTTTCTTAAGACCTCTTTTCATGATTTCAGCGTGGTTAGAGTGTTCCTTTCCTCACATGATTTCAACGTGTTTGGAATTTATCTCAGGACGCATAGAACCCGCCCCTTAGGGCTTTCTTAGGACCTCTTCTCACGATTTTAGCATGGTTAGAGTGTTCCTTTCCTCACACGATTTCAGCATGTTTGGAATTTATCTCAGGACACGTGGAACGCGCCCCTGAGGGCTTTCTTGGGATGTCTTCTCACGATTTTAGAGTGGTTAGAGTATTATTTTCCTCACATGATTTCAGCGTGTTTGAAATTTATCGATTTTCCCAGAACCTCTTCTCACGATTTCAGCGTGGTTAGAGTGTTCCTTTCTCACATGATTTCAGCGTGTTTGGAATTTATCTCAAGACGCATGGAACGCGCCCCTAAGGGCTTCTTAGGACCTTTTCTCACGATTTCAGTGTGGTTAGAGTGTTCCTTTCCTCACACGATTTCAGCGTGTTTGGAATTTATCTCAGGACGTGTGATGCGCGAGCCTGGGCGTGTTTTATCTCTGGACACGTGAAAGGTGACCCTGAGCGGTTTTTGATTCTCAGTTTACCCTAAGCAGTGTTTCCTTTCCTCGTTCCATGTTTTGGTGTGGTTGGAGTTTGTTTTACAACTTTTTGCATAAAAGCTTGAAGCTGCTTATTCATATGTTGTTATATTGCTTATTGCATCTGTTATTGTTTATTGCATCATCTTGGATGATCATAAGTTATGTTCTGGCATCATGCATATCATTTGCATTTTGCCCTAGAACTATGCTGGATTGATTCCTTGCAAAGGGATACGTAGGCAGCTTGCGAGCGCAACCATTTATTTTTGTCTTGATTATTTGTCCAAGCCTTACGGCCTTGTCAAAATGGGTCATCTCTGGGCTTTGACATTCACTCATGTCATTTTTATGACTCCAAGTTCTGTTAAAGAGGGGCAACTGTAGACACCCCAATTTTGACGACCTTTCAGAACTTGGGTGTCCACTCCTCGCCGCATAATAGCTGACAAATGTAGAGGCAGTCTCTAGAACAAACGGAAAAAGCTTGTTTTAAATTGGACTCTTACAGATGGACTCACGGCTTGCTTTCTACGGTTCTAAATATTTAATTGTTGCAATTAATGACGTGATTGGTAATTGTCATTGTTTGGTTGTTATGAATTTATATGATTGTTAAAGATCACATACGGGGACAAGTTTTGTTGTAAAGTCTTGCTGTAAGGATACCATAATCTTATTCAAATGATTAAATAATTCGGTAAATGTGTTTGTACTGGGCATATAGCTCAACTCTATTTTTATTTTTCGGAATTGATGAAGCACCACCTCCTTGATAGATGAGAGCAAGCAATAGCACCTTTTGGAAATAGTTGATTCACGTGTACTTTGTTATTTTGAATTGGGATTTTTGTAGCAAGACTATCAATTTATTTCGTTGTTATTGGATGCCCTAGAAGCTTATATTTTGTAAGGCCATCTACTTCATTAAACTGGCGTATGAATTATGAGTATTGTAGTACTGTACCTGGTGAATTGTAATCCCTCACCTCTTAGTTCAATGAAAAGGATGATTTTTGGGTATATTCATGTTTTTGTTTTGGCATGTTCTTGTGAGGGAATTCCAGGGTGTAGACACCCCATTTTTGACCGACCTTAAGACTCAGACGTCACCGATTGAGCGCTCGGTGATGTTGCATATTGCGCTCGTTCAGAAGTCTCAGAGTCGCGGCCGTGCGCCCTACCTCCGGACTACCGAACTCTCTTCTGTGCCTTGTCTCGGTTTGCGAACCAGGCTCGTTTTTTTCTCTGTTTTCTTTCCTGAGGGGAGGGAGTGGTCCCGTAGACTATCTCTCAGTGGCCGTGGGCTACTTTTCGTGGCCGTAGGCCATTTTTCCCATTTCGGAGCCCGGTTCCCGGTTTTCGGAGCCGTTAGGCCGTGTGCCTCGGTTCGGGACCGCCCAACCATCTCCGATTTCTCCGGTTTTTGGCATGCATCTCATTTACTCCCATTTAAGGGACACTGGTGGCTCAAAAACCCACTTCGCAGCCGAACACCACTTCCGGTGTCCGGCAGCCTGTTTTTCGGGGCCCCGAACCGCGCGGTTTTGGCCCCGAGCATTCATTTTGCATCGATGTCTGTTCATTTTTGGCAGACACCTCTGTTTGGTCCTTCCGAGGGACACTGGGGGCTCAAAAACCTACTTCGCAGCCGAACACCACTTCCGGTGTCCGGCAGCCTGTTTTCGGGGCCCCGAACTGTGCGGTTTTGGTCCCCGAGCATTCATTTTGCATCGGTTTTCTCCGATTTTTGGTGGAGACCTCTGTTTTAGCATCCCGAGGGACACTGGGGTCTCTGAGACCCACTTCGCAGCCGAACACCACTTCCGGTGCCTACAGCCCATTTTCGGGACCCCGCGCGGTTTTGGTCCCCGAGCTTTCGTTTTGCATTAGTTTTTGTTCAATTTTGGCAGGTACCTCTGTTTCATCACTCCGAGGAACACTGCGGTCTCAGATGCCCACTTCGTGGCCGAACAAAATCTTTTTTGTTTGCCCTCAAAATATCTAGATATTTTGCCCTCAAAATATCTAGATATTTTGGGAAAGATATTTCCAACCCTTTGGCCCTCCTTTTAGTCCCTCTCTCTTGTCTATTTCCGGCAGCTGCCGAACCTCATTTGAGAGGAGAAAAAAAAATCTTTGAGCCTTGGATATTCAAAAGCTTCCATTTTCCATAGCCAAAACCCTAAAAAGCTTCAAGGTTCTAGGCCATTTCTTCATCATCTTCAAGCACAACCACCACCAATCCATTTCCAGCAGCTAAGGGAGCTTTCTAGCAGCTAGGAGGCACCACTTCTCAAGCAAAGAAGCAGCCAAGACTTGTCTACAAGGGTGAGTGGTCATTTCCCTCTTTCTAGCTCATTTCTTGCATCAAAGTCCTAGCCTATGTA
Organism: Camellia granthamiana; assembly: GCA_036172215.1. Classification (NCBI taxonomy): domain Eukaryota; kingdom Viridiplantae; phylum Streptophyta; class Magnoliopsida; order Ericales; family Theaceae; genus Camellia; species Camellia granthamiana. The sequence goes on from CM069908.1 coordinate 65,480,560, forward strand.
TGATCTGATTTCGTGGCTACCATGAACTGATAAAGTGCTTATTTTGAGCCCCTCTTCAACATTGAAGAAGGGCTCAACCATGTTTGGTGAAAGCTTGTACCATCTCCCTTTATAATCCTCTTTAGGCCTTGATTTTTGCATGGTTTTGTAGCCCTTTGTGTTTTTGGTTTTGGCCCTTGATCAGAACTGAAAGGGGTCTTATTTTGACCCCATTTACATGTTTCATCAAGAATGTTTGGCTATTTGGTGAATGCTTTACATACTTTTCATTGTAGCCCTTTTGGTGGCCCTATTTTGCATGGCATTTCTAGCATGATTTTATTCTGATTTTGAGGTTTCCATCTACTGTAAATATACATATTTTGGGCTCCTCTTCAATGTTGTAGAAGGAAATTTTGCTGTTTGAATTTTCTATATACTACTTGTCTCAAGACCTCTCTTTGGTTCATTATTTTGCATGCTTTGTTAGACTTATTTGGCTCCGGATTTCAGCCTTCATCAGGCTTAGAAATAGCCTTATTTTTGTCTCCTTGTCATGTTTTGTTAAGGGCCTTAAGCCATTTGGTGATTATTTTTGGTACTTGTTTTGTAATCCATCAAATTTACCGTGAAATCGCATGCTTTGTTAGGCTTGCTTAGCCTCTGATTTGAGCCTCCATCAGGCTTAGAGAATGTCTTATTTTGGTCTATTCTTAAAGTTTTATTAAGGGTCTTAAGTGGTTTGGTCAGTGTTTATGATACCTCAAGTTATAGCCTTGTTGATTCGTTAAATTGCATACTATGTTTAGTATATCTACACACTGTTTTGGAGGTTGTCATCTCTTGTAAATGTGCATATTTTTGGCCCCTCTTTAATGTTGTAGAACTGATTTTTTGGGTTTGGGCATTGTAGATACCACTTGCTTTGTAATTCCCCTATTTTCCCGTATTTTTGCATGCTAATGTTGCCATATCTATGCTAGCAATTTGACCATATTTGTTACTGAAAAATGCCATATTTGGGACTGCCTTGCTACTGCTTTTTCTGTCATGAGTCGATTTTGCATGCATAGCATAGCTGTAGGCCATTTCGGGGGGTTATTATCGCATTTCGGGATGATTTCATGCATTGATTGTCATTTCGTATCATTTTGGGGCTGTTTTCCCCTTCATTTAGCCGCTGAAATTTGATTTGCATGCTTGCATATCATTTTCCATGCCATTTCATGCCTTAGTGCATTGCCTCGGTTTGCGTGCCCGTGGGCACGCACTTCGAGGCACTCTGTTTTCATTCATTGGCCTCCTATTTGAGTGAGCTGAAGCTCTCCCATGTTGGTGTAAGCCCATCGTTGCATTCCGTATGCCATTTGCATTGTGTTCATCACCGCCTCGGTTTGCGTGCCCGTGTGCACGCATTTCGAGGCAGCTCTTTTTTATCCGACGGCCTCCTATGTGAGTGAGCTGAGGCTCTCCCATGTTGGTGTAAGCCCATCGTGGCATTCCGTATGCCATTTCATTCCATTTCATCATCGCCTCGGTTTGCGTGCCCGTGTGCACGCATTTCGAGGCACTTCGGTTTTATCCGATTTGTATTTCATCATCGCCTCGGTTTGCGTGCCCGTGTGCACGCATTTCGAGGCACTTCAATTTTATCCGATTTGCATTTCCATGCTTGTTTATCATCGCCTCGGTTTGCGTGTCAGTGTGCACGCATTTTCGAGGCACTCTATTTATTCCGCTTGGCATTGCGTATGCCTCTGTCTCGGTTTGCGTGCCCGTGTGCACGCATTTCGAGACATTCTGTTTTATCCGATTGGCATTGCGTATGCCTCCGCCTCGATTTGCGTGCCCGTGTGCACGCATTTCGAGACATTCTGTTTTATCCGGTTTGCATTGCGTATGCCTCTGCCTCGGTTTGTGTGCCTGCGTGCACGCATTTCGAGGCACTCTGTTTTATCCGATTTGCATTTCATCATTGCCTCGGTTTGCGTGCCAGTGGGCACGCATTTCGAGGCACCTCATTCTTATCATTCCGGCATCCCGTGTGAGTGTGGCTGAGGCCCTCTCATATTGGTGTAAGCCCATCATTGCATTTCGTGCCTTTATGTCATCGCCTCGGTTTGCGTGCCAGTGGGCACGCATTTCGAGGCATCTCATTTTCATAGCATTGCGCATGCTAGGACTGTATCTTAGTTGCATTTCATGCATATCATGCATATTGCACGAGAAACGAGGCGCGTTTCGTACTCCGAGTGACGGAACGGGTCTCAATTCTCCAGTCACCGACACTCCGGATTACCCATGATGGAGCTAGGTTTGTTGTAGCATTCATAAGCATTCATCCGATATTGAGTTGTGCAATTCGACTCCTCGGCCATCATGCATCGATATGCGTGATTGGGTGGCACGAGGATCGAGGCATGCCATATATTTGTGAAATACATTGCTATGCCTTTTCCTGCTCTCTGTTGCAGCAAAATCAAGAGTCAACAGCTTTTCAGAATCTGGCACACATTTCGAGAAACATTGTAAACAGAGGCTAATTGGGGCATCCCAATGGATTTCCGCACAAGGCAGCCCAAACAGGCGGCATTCATCATAGCAAGGCAGTCCCTGGCTTGCACGCCAGTTTTACTTCTTTTGTAATTAATTTGTTAATTAATTAAGATTTGTATATTTATTTCGGACTGTATTATTTCGGACTGTAATATTCTTTTATTTTCGGTCTGTATTATTTATTCGGACCCTCTGTGCGAGGGCATAATTGTAATAAGTGTGGGTGAGTGTGATGTATGTCTTCCAACCCCACGTCTTTCTTCCCTTTTATTTACCCGCTTATAATGGTTAGATATAGGGCATATTTCATTTAGCATACAGTATGACAGCATATTTGCATCATTCATCTGTTTTGCACGCACCGGGCTCGGCGCATCATACAAACTGCATTTGTATTTCATTCCAAATTGAATACTTGTTAGTTGTAGCATTTCATATGCCATGTTCAGAATAGCCGAGCCTGCTATAGTTGCATTTTTGCATGTGTTGCATTAGGCATTTCAGCATATTTAGGATTCATGCATGGATTTCTAATAAGCTTTTGTTTTGGCTTGGAGTACTCGGTGAGTTTTATGCTTTAGCATCCTTGCATGCGTGTGAGTGACTGCCATGATAGCATGCTTACCATGAGGCTATGTGCTTATGTGATAACTGCCTTGAATGCCTGTGGGTGGAGGTTGAGTTATCTGAATTGGGACAAATCACTGACTGTTTGTTTTAAGCCCACTAGATAGTGGCAAAATCATGTTTTCTAAGCCCACCCGAGGGTGGCAAATCCACGTCTTAGCCTACTTGTGAGTAGCAAGCCATCAACCATTTTCAAACAAACAAACATGAAATGTTTTGTTCCAATTTAGGCGATTCGGTCTATACTTATTTGCTGTGAGCATCACATAGTAACCTAGGCTAATAACCAGAATAAGAACTCACAATGTTTTCAAAAACAGATATCATGGTTAGTAGAGGCCGGTCTTTGACTGGCCGAGCGGGGGTGCTCACGATGTGACCTTCCCCAAACGTACCCAAGTTCCCGAGCCAACTTTGGTGATGACGGACACGTGGCCTTTCGGCACCGAGGTCAGGGTTTCCTAAATTTCCCATTTAAAGAATATTTAGGTGGCGACTCTGTTATCTGGCAAAGCAGTCCATGTTTGGCACTTCTTTCAAAAAATCAGTTTTCTCAAAACGATTTGCCGGATTTGGACTCTTTGGTTCAGATTTAGAACCACAACAAAAATCGAGTCCGAACTGTAGCGAGGTCCCTCGCGGGCTTGTTACACAGGGCGTTACATTATAACTAAAAATTTTAGTCGTTGATGGATGCCATGTTCTTTTGTGACTAAAATATTTAGTTGGCAAAAGTTTTTTCCCTCATCTTGATTTATTTTGGCTACTAACTATTTGGTCACCAAAAGTCCTTTGTTTCTTTTTTAGTACTAAATATTTAATCATAAAAAACCTTTGCTTTCATCTTTGGATACCAAAATACTTAGTCGCCAAAAATTTTATAAATTTTTTTAAATTAATTTCTCGACCACCTGTATTTATTCCATTAGTAGTACAATCTGTACCCTGTATACAAATAAAATAATCCATTGTAGACACCTTAGTTTTACGGCCTTTCAAGAGTTGGATGTTCTTGCAAGTATATCCGATGACGAGTCTGTTTGCCTGCTGAGCCCTCAAAGTCCTCAGTGGAATACCACAAGTTTGAGCCTTTCAACCCCTGCATTCATTTTGTCTCATTTTTGGACCATGCCTTGGTCTTTCCAGCCTGCGATCTTTGGTGGCTTGTTGGCCATCCTTGGAGGCTGTTGGCGTTCACTTCTTGTATGCCGGCCATTGATGTGCCTTGCCGACCATCACTAGTGTTTTCTGCAAATATTTTATGCCAGCTGTGCCAGCTGTTTGCACAGATGTTTGGCATCTGTCCACACATGGAGGGCTAGATCTCCTCGTATAGATTTCATGTTTTCTATATATGTGGGGTGTCCTCCCCCTATTTTTGAGGGTGAGAAATTTTGGAACAAAATTCTCTCTCTCTCTCTCTCTCTCTCTCCCTTTAAATTTTGTGCACACTTGCCTAGTTATACTACACTTTTGCATATCAACCCTTAACCAAACTTGATCACCTTTGAGTTGAGGTCCCTTTGAAGCTTTGTTGGGGTTCATGAAGGTGGTTTTGACCTGCTTTTGTGTCTAAAGTTGTGCTTTGCTTCAAGAGGTACAATATTTGCTTTGTTTGCTTATTTTACATACTTATTTTCCTACCTTTTTCCTACTGTTTTGAGTTGTTTTTGGGCTATAAAAAACTCTGTTAAAGTGGGGTAGAAATTGGTGGTTTGAAGCCATTTTAAGATAGGGGGGTGATTCACCCTTCTTTGTTCCTAAGGCTTTTGCACTTTTGTATCCCACTTTCAAACCATTTTTTAGGCCTTTAACCACTGAATTTCAGAGAATTTTCAGTGGCAAAAAAACTTGTTTTGAAGTCAAAAATTGGAGGGATTAACCTCCCCTCCTTGTGTTTTGTTTGCTAGCCTAGTTACTTCTATATGTCAGCATGTTTTTTCTAGCCTTTTGTAGTTATATTTCAGCATGTTTTTGCCTTTGTTTTAGGCTGCTTCAGCTTTGTTTGGGTCGTTTGGGTCAGTTGAGTCTTGTTTTGCATGATTGTAGTGTAAAGGTTCTCATAAGCTTGGTGTTTTAGGCCATTAGACACCCTTGTTTGAGTTGATTGCATGTTTTGGGTGCTTTTTATACTTAATTTCAGAAGGCATAATCTCTGCAACCTCCCTCCTTTCTTGGCTTTTAATTTTTCTTTGAAAGGTAGTTTCAAATCACTTGATTGCCTAAGTGTGGAGTTGAGGTTTCATACTTAATGGTTTAATCCCTTAGGGGGTTCATTACCAACGGTATGAGACTTCTTTCATACCCAAAGCAACTTGTGTTTTGAGCTTTATTTCCATTAGAGGAATTTAATTAATCTTTTGGACTTAATTGGATTAAAGAATGGTTGGTAAGTTAAAATGAGTAACTAACAACTTGGGACTAAAATTGAGCAAGATAATAACTTGTGTGTTGTGTTTTCAATCGAGCGTAACACAAGGAGGGACATTTCATACTCAAAGTGATGAATTGTGTCAAATTTCCTAGGTCAATTTATTCCCTTGTTTTCTCATGAAAGGGGGGAGGTTTGTGTCTCATTTTGCATTCATTAAGCTTGCACATCTTGAATCACAAGCCATGATGCAATGAAATTGCTTGAGTTGGTGGTTTCTGGATTAAGTTCACAACTCCTTAGATTTGCTCATGAAAATGAGGGGTGAATTATGCAAACAATCTATGGAAATACCCTTTCTTTGCTCTGTTTGTCCTCTGTTGCAGCATGATGAACTCGTGCATTAGTGGCCGGTAGGCCACATCCATGGCCGACAGGCCACATCCATGGCCAGCACCTGGCCGTCAGTCTTTACCAGTGGTCGGCTTGCCACTAATGCAAACCTCAGCAGAATGTTGGTAAAGTGCAGCAAAATTGTTCTGGAAATGTTCAATTGTGCAAATAGAGGCTTTTGAGAGCAAATCGGAGGTCTTTTCGGGTGAAAACCGAGCATGCGCGTGCACGTCCTTCATTTCCCGAGGTAGAGTAGCTACTTAACTTAGTTTAGTTACTTAGTTTAATTATTAGTTGCAATTGTTTTGTAATTAATTAATTAGCTTAATTAGTTGTAGCTAATTAATTTGTGTTGTAATATTTAATTAGCTTAGTATAGTTAAATTATTTAGTTATTGTAATATTTTAATTAGCTTAGAATAGTTAGTTGATTTATTTCATTCAAGTTTTGTAATAATTAGTTAAGTAGCTTACTTAGCTTAATTAGCTTAGCTTGATTAGCTAGGGTTAGTTTATTCATCTAGACTCTCCTTCATGAGAGCAAAATGTAATAATATGTATGTCTTCCAACCACACGTCTTTCTCCATTTTATTTAATCGCTTTTGATGGTTAGATTAGGGACATGTTTCAATTAGCATACCTTATGCTTGCATCCATTCATCTTCTCTTGCATGCACTGAGGCTCGGCGCATCATTCAATCTGCATTGTCATTTCAATAATTCTTTGAATATATGCTTAGACCACATGTCATGAATTAATTCATATGCCATATTAGTAGCCAAGCCTAGTAATTGCATTCTTTGTATGTGTTGCATCTGACATTTGGCATAGCTAGGAATCATGCATTTTTTTCTTACTCTTTTGTTTATATTAGCTTGGAGTACTAGGTGAGTTTTTAATGCTTTAGCATACTTGCACGAATGTGAGTGATTGCCATGACTAGCATGCTTTTCATGAGGCTAAATGCTTAATTGGTAAACTACTTGAATGCCTGTGGATGAAAGCTTGTTGTTTGAATTGGAACGTTTCAACAAATGTGTGTTTAAGCCCACTTCGTGGTGGCAAATTCGCAAACTTTAAGCCCACTTGAGGTGGCAAATTCAAACCCTTTTCACAAAACAAACATGAAATTGAATTGTTCTACTTCTGGCAATTTTAGTCTATACTTGTTTGTGCGCATCACATAGTAAAGCTAGCCTAAGAACCGGAACAAAAACACATAATGTTGAGAAAAATCATATCATGATCAGTAGAAGCCGATCGTTGATTGGGCGAGTGGGGGTGCTCAATTCATGACCTTCCCCTCTTGTACCCAAGTTCCCAGGCCGAGGGAACTTTGGTGATGGCGGACACGTGGCCTTTGGCATGAGTCATGGGTTTCCTAAATTTCCCCAAAAATAAAATATTTATGTGGCGATTCTGTATCTGGCAAAGCAGCCCAATTTAGGCATTTTTGAGTCAAAAATTGATTTTCCAAAAGATTTGCTGAATTTGGACTCTTTGGTGTTTATCAATTTCACATTGCACTTGTGAGATTAGATTCAAAACTGCGGGAGTCTGAACTGTAGGGCTTTTATCGAGTTTCCGAAAGGGGGCGCGAAAAAGGCAAGCTACAGTTTCTGGCGACTCCGCTGGGGATTTAGAGAACTTAACTCGAACTCATGATATGATATTTTATTTATGCTTATATGTTTCGTTACATTTGCATTTGCATTGGTGTGCCTAAGTCACAATGTTTGCCATCTGCTATTCTTGAACGGTTTGCTGGAGGCTCGCTTGGAAAAGCTTGTCAAAAGGCTGACCGGTTGCAGGCTCTGCCATGATGGGAACATAACCCCTGGATCTGGACTACCGCTGCACCATTTGATCCTCCTTTCACTTCTCGGTGTTAGGTGTGAGAGGTATATTAGGTAGTCTTGCTGAGGTACCCTTTTTGACCAATCAACCTAGTTGCCTGTCAAAAGCCGTAGAGACTGTTCCAAACTTGGATAGGTTGCTTACTCGAATGCGGGATTGTGTGAAACTACTTTGTTTGAATAGTCAACCCTAGTTCCCGATGAAACTAGGACATGATAACCCTAGGTTGCTTTACAGTGAAACTGTACGGGGATGTGCATATCAATTGCCAAGTTGGTATCTATTTTGGGGCAGAACTCAATAGAGAGCACAGTTATTTAGCTGTGATCATATCCGTTCTTGTGAAATTGGGCTCAGATGTTGCCTGTTTTCTCTTTTGCTAGATAGTCCTAGAACCATAACTTCAGAAGGCTCCGATATCTCCCGGGTACTCTGAACTTGTATCGATAGACTTTGTCAGGTAGGATTCACCAGTGTAGTGTCTACAATAGTCACCCTCCGATTCACTAGTGTCCATTCAAGTCTGAGAATGATCATCTGCTTCTCACTCAGCACGAGTTCAAACGCCGATTCTAAATGGCACAATATCCCCCATCTAGTGTGGTAGAACTCATGCAACACCTACAACAAACAGTTGAAGCACTGCTGCAAGACGCTGCTCCTTAGGCCGAGGTCACAGCCCGTTAAGCTGAGGTGATAAACAAGCTGCAACAACAACAACAACAACAACCACAGCCGGCCGCGGCTTCTGCATCTGAGGTTGAGGTGACAAAATCACAACAAAAGGAATAGAACTTATTCAAGATTAACTCACTGAACAAGTACATAATAGAACATGAGGTGCATGAATAGCCTACTTAGTAGCTTTAGTAACGCAAAGGTGAAAACCAAACAAGTAATTAAATTACATAGAAATTTAATGTCTTGCACTAAACCAAACAAAGTAGAGCTATATGTCAACATGTGAACCTTAGATATCTTTGATATGCTTGAACCATCAAGGTTGAGGAGCATAGAGGGATGAGCAACTTAATTCATTACAGGGCACTAAGACACTCATGGCCAGAGCATATCTAGTTTTTTTCTTTTTCAAATGAACAAGTGAACCAAATTGCACCTAGTTTTCCATTACATGTGGCTAAAGAACACAAGCAAATGAAGTTTCCATTTGGTGCTAGTAGTGGAAAATCTCCCAAATAAACATTCAAAAAGTTATAGATGGAGTGGAGATGCATATGATGGTGTAATTGATGTTAGAAGCTTTGAAGTAGAAATGATCGCCAAAGATAAAAAGTAAATTTTTGTTTGTCATTCGGTGACCAAATAGTTTTAGTAGCCAAAACTAATTGTATAGTGACTAAAAATTTACTTTGTCGTTGAAAATAAATTTTTGGCGACCAAAGATAAAATATAAATTTTTCTTTTTCATTCGGTAACTAAATAATTTTAGTAGCCAAACTTAACTGTATAGCGACTAAAAAATTTTTTTGTCACCAATTGTGCCATTTTTAGCGACTAAAATTTTTTTTAGTTGCCAATTGTGTCATTTTTAACGACTAAATTTTTTTTTAGTTGCAAATAATTAATATACCCCGACTAAAAAAATTAGTAGCTAAATGTTGTACTTTTGCCGACTAATATAATTTTTGGTCACCAATTCCAACACTTTTGGCGACTAAATTTTTTTTTAGTTGCCAAATTTGATCGCCAGAAGTGTAATTTCATGTAGTGCCATCATGAATCTGACTTTGATAATTCGAATCTTTTATCATGTTGGCTGTTCCAAGCATAATATTTATAGAAAAAATCAAATTAGTTATAACCACATAAATGAATCATATTATTTTCAAAACATTTAGAGAGCGATCACATATATTTATTATTTATTTTGTTAAAAACAAGTGCAATTCAATTTTGTGTCTACAACTATGTTACCAATTTGACATTTTACATTGATTATTTAATTAGAGGTGGGTCTCCTCATGGGCCCACAAAGAGCATGCTCGAGTTGGTACCAACAGGAGATAATTACCTTCCAAAAATAATTCTTTTTCCATCTTCCCTTTTTTCCTACTGGTCTTTTTTTTTTTTTTTTTTTTTTCCTTTTTCTTTTTCTTTTTTCTTTTAATAAAATGTGTAAGGTGTTTTTTGGTTCAATGATAAGGTTATTTGTTTGCACCCATTTTCTTTAAATTCCTGTCGATAGGTAGATCAATTAGATGGTGATATGCGGCAAAGCCAAAATGAAAGCCCTTCATCAGTTAAAAGAACGAGTGGCATTAGAGGGGTTGATCATGTGATTTTGATAGCCTAAATGGTGGAGTAGTTATCAGACTAAGTCATGGATTTAGTGGGTGGCTTGCAGAAAAGGGACATGTGCAAAATGAAGATTTAACTCTTTTGATGGGAAGCCTAAAATTTTGAAGGACATGTGGCAACATGGAATGAAAGTAGTTTGACAGGGAATGTTAAGGATTTGAGAAAGGTTAAAGGCTTTGAAGTGAGGAGGCAATTGCAAGAGCAGTTAAAGCAATGGCAATTACATATTTAGAGTCATGCGATCATGTGCCAGAAAAAGGAGGAGGATGATATAAAAGCCAAAGATTTTGCAAGGAGAGGGACATCATTAATAACACAAAATTAGTTATAGACTTAGCATAATCCAGAAGTAGCTTTCACAGTTTAGGAGTAGTTTGTTCTATAATTTGCATCATTGTAAACTTTTGTGAACTTTAGTAGTTTCTGAAAAATTAAAAATTTCCATGATATTGATTCGTGATTATGTTTCAATTTAAGACAATAAATAACAATCTCAATCAAACAATCAACAACAAATCGCTACTACAATTTAACATGAAAAAAATCACAATTGGAGTGCCTCCAATTGTGATAAAAAAAAATTGTGGGTCAAAGTTACAAAACAATCCACTAAGAAGATAAAAAAAATTACACAAGAGTACTCTTAATTACCTGGCGAATCCAAGCCCAAATTGAATCAAGGCCCAATATGCCTTTTTCACTACCATCTTCATATCGGAATTGTCTTGCCTAACGTTGAATCCACAACGCTAATGTCAAATCCAGGATGACGAGCCACTCTGGAATCCATCAAAACTTCATGCCCAAGTTCCTCAGAATCCACCGAAGAAGGCTTCTTTTGGGAATAAAAGAAAACAAACAAATCTTTTGATGATGTTAATATGAAGTTCATAAATCCATAGATTACTCTCAAATCATTATGGAAATACTCATAAAAACACTCTCCAATATAGAAAACCTTGGTAGCTTTGCTCTCCTAAAATTTGGACAGCTTTAACCCTAAAAATAGTAAATAGTGCATTTTATAGTAAACTAAATTGCGAAGATCGCTTGAGCTACCACTTTATCGCTCGAGCAAACTCACTAAAATGCATGCCTATCACTCGAGTCAAGATTCCACCGCTCAAGCGCAAAACAGATTCTCTCAGAAGTACAGTCTGCTTTGCAAAAATACTGGATGATGCCATTCACCACTTAAGTGCACAAATGACTGCTTGAGTGGTCAAACAACTTCAGCTTAAAGGGCGCTGCCCCTTGACCTCGCCTGGGCGCTACCTCGGATGTTGTCCCCTTGATCCCACAAGTTGACTGGATAGCTCAATCCATGTACATAGTCAACAAATTGGCAAACATGAAAGGCTCTCGTGATCATAAACTCCTCTTCATAGGCACAATTTAGGTTAGATTTGAATCTAAACACTCACATCCTTACTGAAACAAAGGTGCGAATAAAATTGTAATTGAAAGGAGTTTTGTCAAACGGGATTGCCAATTGCAAAAACCTAACAGTTTCATCTTGGAATTACTTTTTGTTTACTATTGTTTATTTTGTAACTGTCAATTGTTCCAGAGAAGTCCTCATACTTTTAAGGCATTTGAATAAATTACATAGTTGCCTGGTTACTTTGATTTAATTGTTTGGTTTAAATTATTGTTTAATTCCTGTTGGTTAAGAATATGCATAGTTTTTACAAGCACTATTGCTTATTCTATTGTAATTTGAACGCTATGTGTCAAATCACATAATCCATCTCATCACATATAGGCATACGACTGTATATATCTAACCCTATTGTAATAGCAGAAACTCTCCCTAACTAAAATATTGTGGGGAAGTGGTTTGGAAATACTCTTCAGATCCTGGGAGACGTTAATGATCCTCAGCTAGTCACTTGAAAAGACACAAACACTCCGGTCGGGGGTGCCGGAATTAGCACTCCGACGGACAAGTCAGTTCAGACACTCAGGATAGCTTCTTCCCTAAGTTAAGTGAAGTGATTCTTACATACCTTTCTATTCCCGTTGTTCTTGTATTTATACTTGTTCCTTCCAATCCTCGGGGCCAGGGCCTACCTTTTAATCATTGTCCTTTCTTTTATTCGGCCCTAAGGACTTACACTTATTCGGCACATATATCATATTCGGCTTCCCACTCTCGTAGGATACAGCTGATTAACATCAGTCTTCTAATGGTGCGCACCTCCTGATTTTTCTATATATTCGGCTCCCACAATAGCCCCCTGAACTCCCCATTGACGGTAGTTAATTGGCGTGTTTGGTCTTGAATTGGAAAAGTTAAAATAGGTCATGCAGCTTCGCGTACCCCAATATAGATGTCAAGATGCGCACACCTTTTCGTTCATCATTACGCTTTCCCGCCTCAATCGTGCGTCTCGCATTTATTGTGATTTGAAATTTTAGTCCTTTCGAATGCACAGTTCGTCGAGTGTTCGAGACTCTTGGACCGCCAGTGGATATCCCTTCTCTGACTCGCATTTTCTGCAACTCTTCTCCGTCTACCCTCGTCTCCCTTGCTCCTCGTAAGTCTTCTTCTCTTTTCTTTGCAATCCTACTTTTTGTTTATTACTTTCATTTTGGCGCACCCTTTATTTCCCGTGAAAATGGCCAAACACTTGAAAGACCTCCTTTCTGAGGGTCGTGTCTCTAGATTCCGGCGACACTTTTCCATCCCCAACGATGTTCATCTTTCTCTAGTGACGGACAACACTCTGGATATGGAGAGAGAGGACCAAAATTCAATCGTCTTTCCTCTCCTATCCATTGCAGAGGGCGGGGTCCGTTTTCCCCTACATCCATTCCTTAGGGCAGTCCTCCGCTATTGGGGTCTGATCCCTTCTCAGCCCAACGTGAACTTTTTTTGAATCGTAATGGGGATCGTAGAGTTGGACCGGCGCCTCAGGATCGATCTTGGGATTTTGGCCATTCGGCACTGCTATGCTTTAGCCAAATCCTCCGGTCGGCTTGGGCGGTACTTTCTTAGGGCCAAGGATACTGACCATCATTTGGTAACCATGCTCGCTAGTTCTGGCAAGCGTGTGGATGACGTAATGGTCAATATCCGAGGGAACTGGGAATTTGGCGAAGGTGAGGGTCGCTTAGACCCTATTTCCAGATGGAGGGGTGAACCAGGTTGCCGTGTGTCTCCTCGTGTTTACTGAACTTTTCTTTTACTCGGCCTTCCCTCCGTATCTAACCCTTTGTCTTTGCAGGCAGTAATTTGAAGAGGATTCTGGTTTCTACTGATGACGCGGTCCTTGCGCAGATTGCGACTGCACTCGGATACTTCGGTCATCCAAACGTACAGAAGCAAGGAAGAGCGGCCCACATACTTCTTCGGTACGAGCCTACTTACACTACTTTTTCGGCCGCTGACAACATTCCAATTCTATCCGGCGATCAACAGCTTGCGGCTCTTATCTTCCCTAGCTTCAAGAGCCTTAGGCAAGTTGGTCTCGAGGCTTCTGATTCGGGGCAAGACGTCGAGCTGGTGGTAGAGGTAGTCGCCGAACCAGACAGAGAGTTCGCTGAGGAGGCCGAAGAGGTTGACGAGGCCCTAAACTCGGCGTTTGAGGCGGCCAGACGTAGTCAGCCTACCTCGCCGTCCACTTCGGGTCGGGCAGAGTTTTCTTCTGGAGATATCTTTGGAGGTTTGGGAGACTTACCCGGCGATTTTTTTGAAGGTATGGCTGGGGAAAGCCTCACGCAGATGGCTCGAAAAAAGAATGCCGAGCGTATGGCCGCACGGAAAAAGGCCAAGGCCGCCCGTTCTGGGCCTGCCTTAGTTGAGTCTTTCGAACTCGTTATTAAAGAGCCGGCTAAGATTGTTGCGGTCGAAACAGCGAAAGAGGTTGAACAACCGGTCGTTGATGAACGGTTGATTCCGGAAGAGCGGGGCAAGAAACATAGCGCCGAGGGAGAGGCCGGTTCAGACGATAGTCTTGCCGACAAAAGGCCTCGCTTAGAAGAATCGGACGTGGTCGTTCCTTTTATTGTTCAGCCAAAGATCAGAGACACGCCGATTCCTTCTGACACATCCATCATTACCGACCCGGCGGTAGCCTTGAGCCTGGCTGCGTCAGTCTCCCTACCAGCTGATAAGGCATCCTTTCATGCCGTGCCGGATTTGGTGGCCATAGCCCTATCTGCGCAGTCGGCCCTTTTGGTAGGTGAACTTTGACTTGTTTTGATTTTGGTTGCCTATGGCATCTGATGATCCCAACTTGTTTTGCAGACGGTCGGCAGGATCGCCGACTTGGGCTGCCGCCTACACGATGCCCTTGAGAGGGTTGACCGTTTGCAGTTAGAAGCGGTCGACCAAAAGAACAGGGCCGAGTTTGAGATGATGAGAGCCGCTATGGAGACTGCGCGAGCCGAAGCCGAAGTGGAAAGGGCTCGCGCTGCCGATCAGCTCTGTTCTGATGCCGAAGATAGGGCGAACGCGAGCGAAGAATCACTTAGGATAGCCGAGGAGGCGCTTAAGAAGATGGAGACTGAGTTGGCAGAATTGAAGGGGGCCAAGGGAAAGGCAGAATCTGAGGCTTCTGCCGCATTCGAAGCTGGAAAAGGCGTCACCTTCAAAGAATACGTAGATGAAGTCCCCAAATTTGAGAATCGGGGGTTCAAACACGGGTGGCTCAAGGTCCTTGATGCCGCTGGGGTTACATTGGTCTTGCCAATTCCTTATGAGCAGGTGGACGTTGAGCCACTTGAGTCTGACCCCGAGGATTAATCTCGGGGTCATTCGAATTTTATGAAATGCTTTCCCTTTTAATTGTATCTTTTTGTTTTAAGGACTTTTGTTGGTTCCGAGTAGTTTTCATGTATAAATTGGCTACTGTCTGTGCTCAATTTATTAATGAAAATTATCTTGTTGTCTCAATTTATTAATGAAAATTATCTTGTTGTTTCACTACTACTTATGCGCAGTTTGTGATGTTATGTTGGTTAAGAATTTTTGCCTTTCACTACCTTAGATAGAATGATTACTCTGTTGAGCTTTCTACGATTGGGTATCTTGGCAATATTGACTTCTCATTCGTATGCCGAATAGTTCGTTGGTATTACGCCGAAACGATTCATGGGCCGGCTGGGGCGCTTAAGCCGAATAGATTGATTAATCTGCCCTTGCCCCAGGCGGTGCATGATCATTCTGAAGTCGATTCATGGGGCCAGCTAGGGTACTTAAGCCGAACATCTTGATAAATCTATCACGCCCTTGGCCCAGGCAGTGCATGATGATTTTCAAGTCGATTCATGAACCGGCTGGGGCACTTCAGTCGAATAGATTGATTAATCTGCCCTTACCCCATGCGGTGCATGATCATTCTGAAGTCCATTCATGGGCCGGCTGGGGTACTTAAGCCGAATAGATTGATTAATCTATCACGCCCTTGCCCCAGGCGGTGCATGATGATTTTCAAGCCGATTCATGAACCGGCTGGGGCACTTAAGCCGAATAGATTGATTAATCTGCCCTTGCCCCAGGCGGTGCATGATCATTCTGAAGTCGATTCATGGGCCGGCTGGGGTATTTAAGCCGAATAGATTGATTAATCTATCACGCCCTTGCCCCAGGCGGTGCATGATGATTTTCAAGTCGATTCATGAACCGGCTAGGGCACTTAAGCCGAATAGATTGATGAATCTGCCCTTGCCCCAGGCGGTGCATGATCATTCTGAAGTCGATTCATGGGGCGGCTGGGGTATTTAAGCCGAATAGATTGACTAATCTGCCCTTGCCCCAGGCGGTGCATGATTATTTTCAAGTCGATTCATGAGCCGGCTAGGGCACTTAAGCCGAATATCTTGATAAATCTATCGCACCCTTATCCCAGGCGGTGCATGATCATTCGGGCGCCGGAAGAGACGAACTTAAGAGTTTTGAGGTCGAGCCAATCAGTGCCAGGCGATTGAGGTTTTCACAATTAATGAGATTGCCTCGGGGGTGCTGCCTCTGTAAAGGATAAATGATTAAGGGTACAACTTTTATGAATACAGCAAACGACTGACTCCAGCTTTTGAAGGTATCGTATGAATGTCGAACAGACTTTTCTTTAATAGCAGAGGGGAAGCGAGGACGCTAGCTGAGCTGGGTGGAGACATGAATCGAGGTGGTGACCCTTCGCGCACATGGGGTAGGAGTTCCAGGGATCGAGAGAGGCGTTAGTCTCCTCGATGTCGAAGCAGGTCGCCCAGGCGGGACAAGCAGTTGCAAGGCAGATCTTCTCAACCTTGAGTCGAGAGGGGATCTGACTCGAATCCGTGCCCATTAAGCTTTGTGGTATTTGTGGGGAATAGACCCATGACAGAGGGGGACTCGATCGTTCGAGACCCAAATGTAGCGGTCAAGTTTGCTCGACAAATTTTCCTGCCCGAGGTTCAGCAATCGATGGTAGGTCGTCAGGACTACGAAGTATTTCGTGAAGGCATTCACGGGGCGGTGAAGGGGTTGTGCACTGCCTATGAAATCGGCATGCGGTTGCGCGCTGCTCGCCGAGAAATGGAGAAGAAGGATGAACGTATTCGAAGTTTAGAGGCCCGCGTAGAGGCTGCTGAGCGCGAGTTAAGGAAGACCAAGGCGCCCCAGGCACAACCCGCCAGGCAGGGAAACCCAATCGTGGAAGAGAGGGTTACCAGTCGGCTCATCAGTTCCGCGCTTGCCGATCATGAGACGGCGAGTATGTTCACAATGGAGAACGCGAAGGGGAGGGCCTATGAGAAAGGTTTCCATGAAGGCTGAAAAGTTGGAATCGAAAAGACCAAGAAAAAACTTGCCGAAGAAGTTTGCCGATGTGAAAATTGTTGATTTAGGCATGGTTGGATCAAGGCATCTCAAGCCACAGAAGCTTTTCTGGCGTCGGGCATTGATTCGGCATCGCCACTCTACCACAGTAAACATTTTCCGTTTTCTGCTTTTGAAGTCGAGAAGAATGATGATGAGGGTGACGCCGTATAAGTATATTTATTGTAAGGCTAAAACGCAGATCATGTTCAAAACTATGTAATTTATTATTTGTTTTATCGAATAAAAAACGTTCTATTACAAATATTCTATTGCAGTTCGTATTCAGCATGTATGTGTTTCGTTTTATTGTGTTTGAATGAATGTATAAACGTTGACTGGCAGGGTCAATCCATACTTCATAGCCGTTTATTCCTGGATGAGGCTATTGTAACCTGAAGAAGCCGAAAGCCAGTGGGTAGAGTGGCTTTGGCAAATTCAATTCGGCTCGGGGCCTAGATTTTTGGCCAGTGCATGTGCTTCAAAAAGTTGTTTGGATAACTACGCCGTGGCGAATGTCAATCGACGTTTTTTCTCATGGAGTTTAGTGTTAGTGAAATCACCTCGAGATTGGGGCCTCGAGATCGCTGCCAGTATTGAAAATAAAAGGAGTGGGAGCTTCGCGCAAACAAACACTTATGTGAGGTGGGACAAGTGGGGATGTTAGTTAGAGAGGCTCGGAGTTCAGCCGAACTTGGTGTTGCCATGGAGCGCGGCAGAGGACTCATCCATATGGGAAGTAGGGCGTCCAAAAGTTGGCATGAATCTTCAAGTCGTCGAAGCAGATCACCCTGAAAGGAAAGGCAACGACCGTTGGGTTTATCCTTCCTTGTCCTGGATCTTTACCTTGACATTGTCAATGGTATCAGGGGAGGACTTGGGCTCAGTTGGCTCAAGGCATTACAAACCACGGAGGACTTCCGGGTGATGGGAGTTGATTCGGTGCTGCCGCTTTACCAATGCGTCTTCCCTTTTTAGCTTTTGAGGTTGAAAATGGGTATTGTAATGCTCAAATGCAGGTTGCGTTTATGTAACAACTGTCTGATCAAATAAAAATTGTAATGCTCAAATGCAGGTTGCGTTTATGTAACAACTGTTTGATCGAATAAAAAGCTTTATTTTAAACATTTGCGTCTTATTCTGGATTTTTTATATGCTTAGTTAAGCACCTCATTTGCGTCTTGCGCTGAATTTCTTATATGCTTAGTTAAGCACCTTATTTCGGATGTTGGCAAGTTTTGTTTTGCTCATGCCAAAGGGGGCTCCGAATCCAGAAATTTAATCGGCCCTAAGGTGTCATGCACCAAAGGGGGCTCCGAATCCGGAGACTTATTGTGGCCAATCGTGATATCCACGAAGGGCGCTCCAAATTCAGAGGCTTAATCAGCCCTGAGGTGACATGCACGAAAGGGGGCTCCGAATCCAGAGACTTAATTGGCCCTAGGGTGTCATGCACCAAAGGGGGCTCTGAATCCGGAGACTTATTGTGGCCAATCGTGATATCCATGAAGGGCGCTCCGAATCCGGAGACTTAATTGGCCCTAAGGTGACATGCACAAAAGGGGGCTCCGAATCCGGAGACTTAATCGGCCTTAGGGTGTCATGCACCAAAGGGGGCTCCGAATCCGGAGACTTAATTGGCCCCGAGGTGACATGCGCGAAAGGGGGCTCCGAATCCGGAGACTTAATCGGCCCTAGGGTGTCATTCACCAAAGGGGGCTCCGAATCCGGAGACTTATTGTGGCCAATCGTGATATCCATGAAGGGCGCTCCGAATCCAGAGACATAATCGGCCCCGAGGTGACATGCACGAAAGGGGGCTCCGAATCTGGAGACTTAATCGGCCCTAGGGTGTCATGCACCAAAGGGGGCTCCGAATCCGGAGACTTATTGTGGCCAATCGTGATATTCATGAAGGGCGCTCCGAATCCGGAGACTTAATTGGCCCTAAGGTGACATGCACCAAAGGGGGCTCCGAATCCGGAGACTTAATCGGCCCTAGGGTGTCATGCACCAAAGGGGGCTCCGAATCCGGAGACTTATTGCGGCCAATCGTGATATCCACGAAGGGCGCTCCGAATCCGGAGGCTTAATCGGCCCTGAGGTGACATGCACGAAAGGGGGCTCCGAATCCGGAGACTTAATCGGCCCTAGGGTGTCATGCACCAAAGGGGGCTTCGAATCCGGAGACTTATTGTGGCAAATCGTGATATCCATGAAGGGCGCTCCGAATCCGGAGACTTAATCGGCCCTAAGGTGACATGCACAAAAGGGGGCTCTAAATTCGGAGACTTATTGTGGCCAATCATGATATCCACGAAGGGCGCTCCGAATCCGGAGGCTTAATCGGCCCCGAGGTGGCATGCACCAAAGGAGGCTTTGAATCGTGGTCATGACAAGCGTTACAATAGCGTTTGTGAAATGAATTGAATGACGAAAAAATGGTTTGCATTGCAGAAGTGATGTATATACAAGTATCAAAGCCTACAGGTCGGGTCAGTGATAGGGTTTTCAGAAAATTTCTGCTTGTGCCGATTAGGGGGAGCCACGGATCTCTTCAATGCCATGGGCTGTCGGGAAGCGCACAAGCTGATGATAAGTGCTTGGAACGGCCTTCATAATATGTATCCAGGTTCGCTCCATGATAACATTATACGGCGAAGGGAGCTTAACGACCAGGAATTCTACTTCGACCGTTCTGGAGCCCGCTCGAACAGGTAGTATGATCTTCCCTAACGGGTACTCAGGATTCATATTAAAGCCGAACAATGGGTGAGGCGCCGGAGACAGATCTGACTCGTTGAGGCCGAGTTTGATGAAAGTTTGGTAATACATGACCTCCGAAGTACTCCCCGGGTCTATGAGAATGCGTTCAATGGTGAACCGATTTATGTGTAATTTAATGACCAACAGATCGATGTGGGAAGCTATTGTGCCTTCAAGATCGGAGTCATTGAAAGTAATTGTCGGAGCTTCTATGAGCTGCTCAATCGGAATACGTTGCTGTTGTGGAATTAGATGCGACTGAATTGAGTGCATGGTTGGGGGTGCATGCAGGCTGTAGATTATATGGATCACGCCAAGTGGAGGTGAGTCCTGCCTCAAGGCTAGTGCCTTGGTTGGCTTTCCCTTTCTCACGTACTGCTGTAGTCGGCCATCTTGCACAAGTTCTTCCAGGTGATCTTTTAATGCGTAACAACTCTCCATTTCATAGTCGTGATCTTTGTGATACTCGCACCGCCTATCCCTTCGTCGCGTAACTAGCGGCCCCACCATCTTTAACGGCCATTTGAAGAATGGAAGGTGTTGGACTTTGGTCATTATTGCAGCGATTGATTCTGACAACTCTGTGTACTTCTTGTCGGCACGCCTCGAACGCCTGCTATCGACTTGCAGTTGTTCATTCGTCCGATGGGAGCATTGATCGCTTGATCGGCGAGTGTCCCGCCTTTTGTCTCGTTTAGCGCGTTGCTGAGGCTCAGGGCTAGGAGGTGGCACGGAACTTATTGGTTGAGCAATTTCAGGGGGGGCCATTTTGTTGGACATTTGGCCGGCTTTGATTCGCAGGGCATCATCTTCCACTTTGCAATACTCTTCAACTTTTTTCATCAACGCCCAGACTGTTTTGGGGGGTCTTCTGGTCAGGGAACTGCGAAGAGGACTGCCAGGATGTAGTCCCATTTTGAAGGCGGTGATGGCCATGGAGTCATTGCAAGCGTCATCGACGAGGTTGAAGCACTCCCAATAGCGCGCCAAATACGCTCTGAGCGTTTCTCCCGACTGAATCTGCATAGCCCAGAGAGAGTCGGCCTGTTTCGGCTGTACCTTGTTGGTGATGAACCTGGCCTTGAAGGATTTCTGTAATTGATGTAAGCTTTTGATCGAGGCCGACTCCAGCTTGTAATACCACCTGACAGCTAATGGCCCCAGGCTGCTGGGGAATATTCGGTACATGAGGGCTTCGTTATCTGCATGCAATGTCATGGCCTGCTTGTAGTGACAGATATGAGCAGTGGGGTCTGATTTTCCATCGTAAAGAGTGAATGACGGAGCTTTGAACTTCTTGGGCAGGGCCGCCCTTGCAATCCGTCGGACAAAAGGATCGTGCTGGTCCTCTTCGTCTGAACTGCTCCTCATGCTCTTGTTCCTTGTATGTAGACTCTTTTCGGAGGAGCTGGAAGTTTCGAATCGTCCCTTCTTGTTGAGCTCCGTGGGTAATGAGTTGGAGTCGCTATCGGTATCTTTTGGTCGGGCTCGAGGTCGTTGTCCACCAGCCCTCGGAGGTCGTTCAGGATCTTGGCGCATGGCTTCTCTCTATTTTGCTACTTCGAGGGCCAATCTTGACGGAGACATTCATTTTCAGCGATCATGTTCTCCAGCCTTTGTTCATTCTGCATTGCTTGTTCCATGATCGCCTGCATTGTCTCTTGCGCTGAAGTTGTTGGTGAGTCGAAGTTCAAAGCGCGTCTTGCAGCGATGGTTTCTTTCCCGAGCATATTTGCTGGCGTGAGGTCATCTCCCTGTGCGGTCTCGTCAATGGCTACCGGAGGATCTTCAGTCACGCCTGCCATGGATGTATTTGAGTATTCCCACAGACGGCGCCAATTGTGGGGAAGTGGTTTGGAAATACTCTTCAGATCCTGGGAGACGTTAATGATCCTCAGCTAGTCACCTGAAAAGACACAAACACTCCGGTCGGGGGTGCCGAAATTAGCACTCCGACGGACAAGTCAGTTTAGACACTCAGGATAGCTTCTTCCCTAAGTTAAGTGAAGTGATTCTTACATACCTTTCTATTCTCGTTGTTCCTGTATTTATACTTGTTCCTTCCAATCCTCGGGGCTAGGGCCTACTTTTTAATCATTGTCTTTTCTTTTATTCGGCCCTAAGGACTTACACTTATTCGGCACATATATCATATTCGGCTTCCCACTCTCGTAGGATACAGCCGATTAACATCAGTCTTCTAATGGTGCGCACCTCCTAATTTTTCCATATATTCGGCTCCCACAAATATGCATGAAAATTCTATAATACACCCCTATTTAAGGTGTGTACCATATGCACTTTTCGTTACGACCTTTGAGTCAATGATTAGGATCAACTGTGTAGTTAGTTATGACATATTGTGATGTTGGTTATGACAAAATTTTAATTATGATTTAAAAGTTGTTTATATACCTCATGCATTGTTTAGTTATAACTTAATATATTTTTAGTTATGAGTCCCGTAGCGTTAAATTATGTCATGTGTGATAATCAAACTTACAAGTGGCATATCTTGCCTATGATGTGTACCATAGTATTTCTCAAAGGAGGAGGATGGAAATGTTTGGGCCTGTGGCCCTGTTTCGATGATCTAAACAGTTCATTTTGTCACGTAATTCGTGTATTTCATCTACACAAAAAATTAGGTTGATTCAATAACTGTAATTTGTTCAATTAATAATGTTTGTCATAAAAAAAATGTATGGTTTATTTTTAAAAACACAGTGTCATCCATTTTTTTGGTAAAAAAATGAGATAAATTAAACAAGTTACAGTTATCGAATCGACCTAATTTTTTTTTTTTTATAAATGAAATACACAGAGTATCCAACAAAATAAATGTCCAGATCAATCGAAATGAGGCTTGTGATTGGCCCAAACAGTGTCGTCGAGTTTAGATTTTAGACTGGAAGAGATTTACCTCCTTTCTAAAATATGTAACTACATACATGTATACATGTATACTCATTCATGCACACCCCAGATTGTATATGCTAGTGGATGTACCAGTTGACCACCACCGCCTTGTTTGTCGAGGTCAAGTTCAGCAGACCTTGGTGGTTCAGGAATTGTTATGTGCTTCTTTTTTTCCAAAACTCTTGATAGAGCTAGCTTTTAGCACATCCTCCTTTTTTGTTCTAATTGGAATAGTTGCTTCTAGGCAATCTCCATTCAAGTGCCACGACTGAGTAATTGGCTTCAGTATTCCTTGATTAGACTTTGGAATAGACATATTGTTCTCTTCAAATAGCCCTTTTGGGTAGTAACTTGGCCTCATTTATCATTAGCACAAAACATTCCAGTAGATATGGGTAAGCTTTAGCCCAACTGTATGGTTTGTGGTTTGTTTTTCTGTTGGCACAAATTTGAGTCACATAAACAACTTATCCATAAATATCATTTTACTTTAGTATTAATTTAAACTGTTATAATTTTTGATGGGTTTTGTTATAAATATATATATATTGTTTGATTCCAATTTTCAGAATTTAATTTTTGAAAATTAAGTTTTTTTTGTTTCTTAAGTTTTTGTTTTTAGTGAATTTTTTTTAATATTTTAAGTAAATCTTTTCAAAACTCAATTTTTAAAAAATTAAATTCAAAAATTCAAAAACTCAGAAAATTGTAAGAAAATCATGATAGAGAAACATACTATAAATAAAATGTATTTTTTTTTAATACCATTAGAAGCTAAGACCCATGTAGAGAAAGAGAGAGGTAACCTGAATGGTGTGATTCTTCAGTAATGGATGGTCAAACATTGGCCGGTGAGAGATATGGACACAGTCAATTATATCCCATCTGGGCTCTGTTTTTTACAACAGAACATCAATGGAAAATCAATATATGCATACAAAACATGCATATATATATATATAGAGAGAGAGAGGACCTTGATGGATTTAAGGGGAGGCTTGTTGAAGCGCTTCGAGTAGTTGTGAACATCATCAAGCTTATTATGATGAGAAATGTTGCCTCTTTGTCACATAACATAGTGGCAACACTAGTAGTACTACAAGTAGCAATAACCACCACCGCAACACCACAAGTAATGATCATGATAAACATAGTATACACTCTTTCTCAACACTGACTCTACTAGCCAACTACTTGTGCTTACAGGATCAGTTGAATTTGACTCAGCCCTTGGATCTACTTATGCTTCTCTTTCCTCTCCTGCAAGTTATGCTTTGCTACCTAGCTATGAGCTGCCTGCTAATTTGCCTTTTTTTTTGTACAAATAAATGTAGTTTTTATTTTTTTATTTTTTTTTCTCAAAAGAAATTTCTATGAAGATTGGAAAGGCAAGCGATACATACAAAGGAATTCATTCCAACCAAGTAAAAGCTTACACTAGACAAAGAAAAAATACTCAAAAAAAGTACCATGGAAAAGTTATGAATATAGTAGTACGCAAAACTCATATTGCGAAGCAGAAGTCGATCATAAAAGTGTGACAATAGAGTAAGTTTCAGATAAATGCATAACTTGCATCCACAGAGAAGGTAGACAATAATCAAAGCACCAATAATCAAATAGATGCAGTTCCCATATCATTTTGGTTCCTATACTTTTAATTGGCGTGATTAAGGTTAATTCATTTAGTTCAGCAAACTCACAATTTTTCATCTAAAAACATAGCACATGTTATTCATGTGCGCACTTTCCAAAGTAACGGTAATAGTTGTAATTAATTGGATTAAATTAATTGAAAGTAAAGATATCAAAATAATATAATAAACAAAATACAGGTATTATCGGTGTAATTTTCCAAAAATGGAAACTCTAACTTGAAAATGATTAACTGAAATTTAACATACATAGATTTTTTTTAAAGGTAAAAAACAATTTCTGATTTTTCGTTAATATATAATAAGAAAATTTGGGACCGAAAGCCCTTCATTGAATGAGATAGGAGTCATAGGACTTGTTGCCCTTGCTGGCAACAAACAACAATAGCAAACAAATTGGTACACTGTTTGCCTAACATGCTGAATTTTTTTAAGTACTACAATATGTATAAGAGTTTTAGAAATTAAATTGTTTTAATTTTTAAGGATGTATTTGATTCATAAATTTAGGTAATAATTTAGAAAGGAAAAGAAAAAGAAAAAGATGGATGAAATATAGTTACATTTCCTACACTTTTTTTTTTTTTCTTTCCCTTTCCCTTTTCCCTTTTTCTACACAAATTCATAATCCAAGCACAGGCTAAAAGTAAAAATTTTATTGTAAAAAATATTTACAAGCTAATTTTTATTGTGGGATAGTCCTCCTAAAAGATCCTACCAAAGAATTTTTTTAAAAAAAAATTAGAAAAAAAAAGTGACTTTTAGCGGCAAATTTGGAAAATATTACTAATAAATGCACTTTTAGAGACAAAATAATTTGGTTCCAAGGTTTACTTTTTTAGGAAATTTTGGTTTTGAAAAGACAATAATTCATTACTAAATATTCAATTTTATTACTAAAAATACAATAATAACTGTAGCAACTAAAATATTTCGTTATTAAAAAATAATTTCATCTGCATATTACTGGCCATGCCTATGATATAACTGCAATGACGGGGAGCACTTCAACATGCTGATGTTGAGTTAGAGGACCATAATTGTCGAAAAATAATGATTTTTGGGAAACTTTAATTCTTAATTAAAGTGGGACTTAACCGCCGATTAAGGTGAGTCTAAGTGGTTTAATATTCTCTTAAGTAAGAAGGTTACAACACAAAGAATGAGTCGAAACTATGAAGTTGTGAATGATAATTGTCTCATAAAGTAGGTATCAACAAAAGTTGGGCTTGGATTTTTAGTCATGATCCGGACTAGGCCTAGGCTTGTGCATGTGCTGGGTTTGGATTTGGATTTGGATTTAGACTTAATCTTGAGCTTGGGTTGGGTTGTGCTTTGTCACGCCCCAAATTTTAATTACTCAGAAACATTACCAAAAGTCTTTAATTAAGGTCCATTTTTTTTTCAAATATCTATTACGCTTGAGTAATAGAAATATAACAACACATGTTCTCTCTCGCAATGAATACAACAATAATAATAATACATTCTAACTTCCATTGTGGAATTACAAATAAATAAATACAAATATCAATGTACAATAAGATTTCATTACAAAGATCATATCATTCATACCATTAGTAATTTCTTTCCCCCAAGTTTGGTTTCATGTTATAACATAATTTAAAATATCAACATTAAGAGTTTAATCGCCACTTTTACATAAATTTTCAAAGTCTATAAAATTTCAATTAAACTTGTATATGTGTAATTTAACACCTCAACTTCATGAGTCTACTTTCAAAACCATCAACCATCTTCATGGGCCAAACTAGGGTTTTTAAGAAAAATTAAAGCTTTTTACAAAAACGCTTTTTATTCCAACTCTTCTATTAACTATACACCTAAATTCATGACCCAAAATCATAACCCAACAAGTAAACCCTAACTCTTCAAACCTTAAACCCCCAATCTCATGATTTATTCGTAATATGCTTAAGAATATAACTTTTGTATTTATATAAAGAAAATACCACAAATCTATCTATAACATGAGGGTATTAAAGGAGAACTAGAAACCCCTACCTCTTGAAGCAAATAAATGGACAACCCAAAAATCACCGACGAGGAAACACGAACTATTCGGACCAAAAAGAAGCCTTTAATGAAATCTACAATCTTTCTCAAAGGACCAAGGTGAAAAGATCACTCTAGGTGAGTAGATCTAGATATCTAAGTGAAAAGTTTGAGTTTAGAGAGAGAAAAGAGAGCTCATGGTGTAAAGAGAGAGAAAAGTAGAGGAAAAGTGAAATAAACAAGTGTTCGGAGCCTATTCATAGTAGCAAGGTAATAATAGAACAATAGCCCCAAAGTGAAATGAAAAGAACAAGTCAAACCCCCCCCCCAAAAAGTAGGGCCCAAATGGATCCAAAAATCTGAAAATTACACACAGTTGTCGACCCTTCTGATAGAGGTGTCGACCCTTAGGAAGAAAAGCTAAGACACTAATGTGTGCAAAGGACAAGGTGTCGACACCTCCCAGACTGGTGTCGACACTAAATTTCAGCATGCAAACCCCAGGTTCTGTAATAGACAAGGGTCAACCCTTCCCAAACTAGTGTCGACCCTTGATGCCAATAACAAAAGACAAGTGTTGACAACACCAAGATTGGTGTCAACCCCAGAACAAGATTTCTAAGTTCCCAAACAACATTTTAACATAAACAAGTGTGAACGAACAATCCCAATAAGTTTAAATCGATTTATACTGTCACGCCCCAAAAATAATTTCAATGATTCGTCTATAAATGGCTAAAACCAGATGACATAAACAAAATAATAGACTTCCACTAATCAAAGTTAGTTTACAAAAAGAAATACGTGCAATATACATTCATAAGCTCTACGTTGAATCTATAGCATGTGATATCAATTTAATGATCAACAAAAATAAATGCCCTACAGGCTTACATCATTCCAAGACTATACTTGCTTACAACAAAAGAGAGAGTCTAAGCTCCATACATATAAAGCCCTAGGCTTATACAAAAATTAAATGCATAACAATAAAACAGAGCCTTCAGCTCCCAGGTCCTCCCAAGCTAAGTCCTTGGAGAAGGCATGTCCCAACGCCTGAAAATGGTTTTTCCTAAATAGGGTGAGCCAAATTCCAGTAGAAACAACCTAGCACAATATATGGACTTTAACAAAGTTATAAACACGATGCACATGGCCAATGCTCAAAATAAAATCATTTACAACTCTTCTTCCAAAATCCATATTATGCCAAGTATGATATCCCAATCCATTTTATATCAATTCGTTTCATGTCATTTCATATATCCGCAATTCATGAGTTATATCCATTGTTATCCAGACAACCCAACTGAGATTACAACTCAGTGGTTTTCTTACCACACAACCATTACACACAAACACTTCAATTTACCATTTTACGAAAAATTTCGTCCTCGGGAATCGGTAACCATGTATACACAATGTTTTCGGGACTTTCACCCCGGATGCATAGGCCAACTTAATTCAATGGAGTCCATGCCCTTTATCCTCCCAAATATAGAGTACATCCCCTTTCTCCTCACAAACATCATACATGTACAATGTGCTAAACACAGTCATATTCAATGACAATCAATAAGAGATTGATTTCAATTTACCTAATCCTCATGCAATTTCTATAATAATCATAGCTATCCTCCACTAATAGCCATATATTTCTAAACAGATATACAATATTCGCAACAGATAAATTATTCAAATTTCCATAGGTGGGAGGTGATACACATCTAACTTCACCATTTATATAACCATTCATCTAATTTCATATTCCTATTTCCAATTTCATTATTTATGCAAAATAATTACTTGAACATTTTAGGGCAAAACTCATTTCCCCCAATCTCATCTCAATCATCAAAATCGACCAATTATAGCATAACCGAAGGTTATATCCATTCCCATAACCATTTCTAAGATATCCATTATAAAACCCCTCTTTGGAATTGAAACCCCAAACCCTAGGTTTGTTAAAATTACTTCACAATCCAATGTTTCTCACACATCAAGAAAATGACCAAGTTGAAACTCATAGAGTGTAAAGAGTCCCTACCTCAAAGAGAGAAGACAAACAAAGCAAATGAGGACTCCAAAGATGCCGAAACCAAAGTCTATTTGTATCAAAACGATGCCCTTGAGGTGCTCTACCTTTTTAACAAAGGCACACGGGTAGAGAGATCACTAGATCTAGGGGAAAATGTAGAGAGAATGTGAGTTTTAGAAAGAGAGAGAGAGAGAGAGAGAGAGAGAGAGAGAGAGAGTCCCGATCTAGGGTTTTGGTGGAAAAAGATGTGAAAAAGTGATGTAAAAAGGTGTTGCTGTGAACTGATATACGCAGAGTCTGCTCGAGCGCAAGAGTTGACGCTCGAGCGTTTGACACAATAAGTTGTTCTGCTCGAGTGCAAGAAATGGCCGCTCGAGCGCAAGAATGGCTGCTCGAGCATAGAATACACTCTCCCTGTAGTTTCGCAAACCTGCAAAAGTACTGAGAATTTGCAAAGCCCACTCGAGTGCAAGAAGTGTCGCTCAAGCGGAAGAGCAAAAATATGGGCAACAAAGGTTTGAAAATCAAGCAACCAACCTGTTTTAAACACAACAACCACATTCCAACAATCAAGTTTAAGGAAGAATAAATGGAAAAATACATGAACAACCATATGAGGTTATGAATCCCGAGTCCAGAATACAAAATGGATAGTATCTAAACCAGAAACGCTATAACCTCCTCCCCTTAAGGAATTTCGTCCATGAAATTTCAAATCATGTTTTAAAACTAAGTTAAAACCCATTTACCACAATGATAACCATTCCATTCCATCACCATTACCCACTTTCCGGTCATTCCCTCTTATCAACTCGATACACAAGTTCCAAAATTGAAAGTAAAATCCACATTTCCCCAAAACATTTACAATGTTTACATTAAGTTCATATTTCCAAAACATACACAACATATACAATGTTCTCATGTGTCCAAAACATATACAATGTTTTCATATTTCATTAACATAATAATAGTACAATACATGTTCAAATACTAACAAACAAGTCCAGATACTTCTCACGGACTTCCAACTCACGTTCCCAAGTTGCTTCCTCAACCCCATGATGTTTCCATAAAACATTAACCAAGGGAATTGTCTCGTCCCGCAAGACTAGGTCTCGGGTATCCAAGACTCTCACGGATCTCTCCTCATACGAGGCATCGTCATCTACCTTTAAGTCGGTCCAATCCCATACGTACGATGGATCCGGCTCATACTTCCGAAGCATGCTAATATGAAACACATTATGAACCCTGGAAAGTTGTGGTGGCATGGCCAAACAATAGGCTACCTCTCCAATCCGTTCAAGGTTCTCAAAAGGCCTAATGAACTGAGGGGACAACTTCCTACTCTTTCCAAAACTCATCAAACCCCTCATAGGTGATATCTTTAAGAAGACATGATCCCCCATCTCAAAAGACAAGGGTCTTCTCCTACGGTTATCGTAACTTTTTTGGCGACTCTGGGTCGTAACCAACCTCTTACGAATAAGTACAACTTTCTCTGTCGTTTCCTGGACTAACTCTGGACCCAACATAGGTGCATCACCCACCTCAGCCCAACACATAGGAGATCTACATGGTCTGCCATACAAGGCCTCAAACAGTGCCATACCAATACTCGACTAGAAGCTATTATTATAGGCAAACTCCACAAAGGGCAAGTGCCTCTCCCACGAACCCTTGAAGTCAAGGACACAACCTCGAAGCATATTCTCAAGGATTTGAATAGTACACTCGGACTACCTATTAGTTTGTGGATGATATGCGGTGCTAAAAGTTAATTTAGTGCCCAAGGCACTCTGTAGGCTCTGTCACAACTGAGCCGTAAAACACGGATCTCTATCTGATCCAATCGTCACTGGGACCCCGTGCAACCTCACTACGTCCCTAATGTATAGGTCGGCAAGAAAGTCCACCGAGTCACTTACGCACATAGGTATAAAGTGCGCCGACTTAGTTAATTGGTCACCTACCACCCAAATGGCATCACTACCCCATTGAGTCCTTGGAAGGCCCATAACAAAATCCATCGTGACATGCTCCCATTTCCACTCGGCGACAGGCAAGGGTTGCAACAAACTCGTCTGTCTCTGATGCTCGGCCTTCACTTGTTTACAAGTAAGGCACTTTGATATAAACACTGCTACATCTCTTTTCATACCCGTCCACCAAAACTAGCGACTAAGGACGTGATACATCTTTGTGCCTCTCGGATACACCACAAGGCGTGAATGGGGAAACTCTCAGAATACTTCCTTTTGGCAAGGAGCCGGCACGAAGAAACGGTCACGGTACCTGACACTCAGATTGGGATATACATTCAAGCCTTTTTCTACCTTCCCACTGGAAATCTTCTCTCAAAGGGATTCTACCTCAAGGTCACCCCTCTGTGCTTCTAACACTTGGTTCACAAGTGTAAGTTGTGCAACTATCAAAAACAAGGTTGCAGACCTAACGAACTTGCCCAGATACAAGTCAAACTCCCCAATAGCACCCAACATCTCTCATTTCTGAATGGGCATACTGGCCACACTACCAATGGACTTCCTATTCAACGCATCGGCCACAACATTGGCCTTTCTCGGATGATAATGTAACTCAAAGTCATAATCTTCTATGAACTCTATCCACCTCCTTTGCCTCAAATTCAAGTCTTTCTGTGTAAACAGATACTTCAGACTCTTATGATCAGAAAACACTTCAAACTTCTCACCATATAGATAATGTCTCCAAATCTTTAAGGCAAAGATCACCGCCGCTAATTCTAGGTCGTGGGTAGGGTAGTTCTTCTCATGTGTTTTTAACTGCCACAAGCCATAGGCTACTACATTCCCTTCTTCCATCAAAACACAACCCAAACCTTCCTGTGAGGCATCACAATACACTGAATAGCCTAAACCCCTCTCCGGAGTAATTAATACTGGAGCAGTAGTAAGTTTAACCTTAAGCTCTAGGAAAAAACTTCTCACAAGTCTCATTCCATACAAACTTAACTCCCTTCCTCACCAGTCTAGTCAACAGTGAGGCTAGCCTAGAGATATCCTTCATGAACCGACGATAATACTCGGCCAACCCCAAAAAACTATGAATCTCAAAAGCTTTCTTAGGTTGTTCCTAATCTTGCACTGCCTCTATCTTGGATGAATCTACGGTCACCGCTTCCATGGATACCACATGGCCTAAGAACTTAACTTCTTTCAGCCAGAATTCACACTTCCCAGACTTAGCATACAGCTTGTGGGCTCTAAGTAACTCAAGTACTACCCGCAAATGTTTCTCGTGCTCCTCCTCAGATGGTGAGTAAATCACAATGTCATCCATAAAAACGACCACAAAACGATCTAGGAACTCACAGAAAATCCAATTCATCAAGACCATAAACACAGCTTGTGCATTGGTTAGCCCAAAGGGCATCACTAGAAACTCGTAGTGGCCATACTGCAAACGAAATGCCGTCTTTGGGATGCCCTCCTCCCTTACTCTCAGTTGGTGATAACCTGATCTCAGGTCAATCTCAGTAAAGCAACAAGACCCCTTCAACTGATCAAACAAATCATCTATATGTGGCATTGGGTACTTGTTCTTGACAATTACCCGGTTTAACTTTCGGTAATCTATATAAAGTCACAAAGCACCATCTTTCTTTTTTTGCAAAAAGAGCCGGTGCTCCCCAGGGTGAAGTACTAGGGCGGATGAAACCCTTATCTAACAATTTCTGGAGTTAAATCTTCAACTCACTCAACTCGGCAGATGCAAATCTATATGGTTCCAAAGAAATCAGTGTTGTACCAGTCACTAGGTCAATAGAGAACTCGATCTCTCAGTGGGGTGGTAAACTGGTAAGATCTTCTGGAAAAATATCCGGGTATTTACAAACTACCCTTGGCAACTTAGATCAGACTTCATCACACTCGGTACTCAAGAAGGAGGCAAGAAGGCAACTAAGTTCGCCCTACCCACGCAGATCATACACCGGTGATAAGACTCTATCCACCCAGTCCGCCAAGAAATAAAAGCAATCACCGCTCAAGGTACATACAGTAACCCTTTGATGGTGGCAGTCTATAACAGCCCCATAAGATGACAACCAGTCCATACCCAATATAGCATCAAAACTAGACATATCAATCAACACAAATGCAAAAGGGAGTTAGCGACTGGAAACCTCTATGTCACAACCTCGACACCCCTGCTTCAAAATTACCTCACCACTAATAGGTGACTCTACATAGATAAGAGATGCTAACCGAGCCAACTCTAACCCCAAAACCGATGCAAATGTAGACGAAATAAATGAGTGGGATGCACCTATATCAATCAACACATTAGCAACTAAATTGTAAAACAAGAAAGTACCTCTCATTACTGAAGGTGCTGGTACCTGATCTGGCGCGGTAACAGTATACACACGTCTTGTAGGCCTCTGCTCAACCTACTCACCCCTTAGAGCATAAGCCTTATGAACTGACTGAGCCGAAAAGACTCCCTAATTGGCCCTGAAGGCTTGAGCTGACTGCGCCAACAAGTGGCTCTATGCCTGTCTCGAACTAGACGCACTAGGTGTACAACCCAACTGAGGGCAAAATCTCTTCATGTGCTCTGCCTGCCGACACTGATAACAAGTGAGCAACTAACCTCTTCCCTGACTCCGACTTTGAGAAAGAGCCCAAGACGGTGTAGACTGTTGCCCTCCTCCTCTCTGCAGGCAAGCCGGAGACTTGTGGCCCAACTGACCACATTTGAAACAAGTAATGTCTCCCTGACCACCTCTTCCAAAACCCGAACTTAGCACTATAAAAGTAGACCTCAATTAAGCTCCCTGGGATGGCCATGGGTTAGAACCCCTCTGTCTCTTACTATCCCCTTGCATATCTTGACTCCACTTGGAGTCCCTCATTCTCTCCTCCTCTATCTACATTACGGTCTCCATATGAGCCGCCGCCTCCACAAGGCGTCTATAGTCCCTAATCATCAACCCGACCACTTTAAACATGAGCCCGATCCTCAATCTCTTCTCAAACTCTAAACAATGACACTCCTAGTCGCCACTAACTCCAGTGCAAACCTGGAGAGGCTAGTGAACGTGGCCTCAAACTCGGCCACCGGTGTGTTCAACTGTACCAGCTTGGAAAACTGGTCTCTCAACTTCTCCCTAACCATGGGAGATAAAAACTTGTCTTGGAAGGAGCTGACAAAAGCCTCCCAAGCCACCCCAATACTCACACGCTTATGCTTCCACCATCGACCTGCATCTCCCTTGAGCTGGAAAGATGCCAAGGTCACTCGTAACTGGTCGTCCTCGATGCCAAGCATCTCGAATGTTTTCACTATTTGTTCTAGCCTTCAGTGGCTCCTTGGGATTACCCACAAACTCATTCGGATTCAATTGGCAAAACTCCCTCTTCAAGAAAGATGACCAAGTCTCAGCTACTTGGGCCTGGACTTGATTATCAGCTCTGAGAATGTCCATAGACTCTTACAATGCTCCAGTGATTTCACGGGCTAAGGCCCATGGCTTGTTGACCAATTGGTTCGGCCACATTGGCCTGACCAACCCCTTCTTCCTATGCCAGAATTTCATCCAGTAAAGGCACTTCACGCCTCCTAGGCCTACCACACCTGCCACCACCACATCCATGTCCTGACATCCTAATGAAGGTAACACAAGAGATTAGCACATTTACAAATGTGCTGAAGCTAATTCACTCACGTCCTAATGCGGTGAACAATGGTAATTCACTCACATCCTAATGCGATGCGCTGTAACCAACCTCTTACAGATAAGTGTAACTTTCTTCATCGTTTCCCAGACTAACTCTGGACCTAACATAGGTGCATCACCCACCTCAGCCCAACACATAGGAGATCTACACGGTCAGCCATACAAGGCCTCAAATGGTGCCATGCCAATACTCGACTTGAAGCTATTGTTATAGGCAAACTCCACAAAGGGCAAGTGCCTCTCCCATAAACCCTTGAAGTCAAGGACACAACCTCAAAGCATATTCTCAAGGATCTAATTAGTACACTCGGACTACCTATTAGTTTGTGGATGATACGCGATGCTAAAAGTCAATTTAGTGCCCAAGGCACTCTGTAGGCTCTGCCACAATCAAGCCAAAAAATGCAGATCTCTATCCGAAACAGTTGTCACTGGGACCCCTTACAACCTCACTATGTCCCTAATGTAAAGGTCGGCAAGATGATCTACCGAGTTGCCCACACACATAGGAATAAAGTGCGCCGACTTAGTCAACTAGTCAACTACCACCCAAATGGCATCACTCCCCCGTTGAGTCTGCGGAAGGCCCACAACAAAATCCATCGTGACATGCTCCTATTTCCACTCGGCTATAGGCAAGGGTTGCAACAAACCAGCCGACCTGTGATGTTCAGCCTTCACTTGTTGACAAGTAAGGCTTCTTGATACAAACACAGCTACATCCTTCTTCATACCTCTTCACCAAAACTGGTGACTAAGATTGTGATACATCTTTGTGCCTCCTGGATGCACCGCAAGGCGTGAATGGTGAAACTCTCAGAGTACTTCCTCTTGGCAAGACTCTGGCACGAACAAATGGTCACGGTATCTCACACTCAGGTCGGGGTACACATTCAAGCCTCTTTCTACCTTCCCACTAGAGATCTTCTCTTGGAGGGATTTTGCCTCAAGATCACCCTTCTGTGCTTCTGACACTCGGTTCATAAGTGTAAGTTGTGCAACTATTGAAAACAAAGTAGTAGACTTATCAGATTCGCCAATGTAATGCCCCAAAATAATCCAACATAAAATAACCACATCAACTAACATTCGCTAAATAAAGACAATAATTCTTCCATCTTTACATGATTAATGAATGAGCTTATACAAAAGTTCACATGCGGATATAAATTCAATAGTATTAAAACACATGAATCTATAGCATGTGAAGCATCTAGTCTCAAGTAATTAAAGTGCCCTTAAGGGATTACATCTTCCAAGGCATAAGCCCGGTTACACAAAATGGTCTCTTGGACCCAAACACTTTTAGCCCTTGGCTAGCAAAATAAATACAACAAATAGAGTCATCCGCTCTTCACAAAAATACATATGTCCACGCCCTCAACTCGGCGGGGCCACCACATCTTTACCTCCACCAAATCCCATAGGAGTGAGCAGAAAGCCCAATAAAGAATTTCTTACAAAGTATATACAGTTATGCAAACCCCAATGTAAAATGCAAATGTCAATGCCATGGAATGCCATTATAAAGAAAATTTCATATCATGTTCTTCTTGATGATCAACATGTTTCAATAGAAGTTTGCAATCTCACCAATTTCCGAAAACCTTCCAATTTTAATCAATAGAGGCGGTAAATACGACTCAGGTAATCCCTAGGTTGGTGTCTGCAAGTAGGCTCTACGAGCACTACCAATACCCCACTTTACCGGTTGCTAACCGGAAGGGAAGTGATACCTCCTCCGCGCGTGTTTTCGGTCTTTCACCCCAGACACTCAGGCCAACTTATCAAATTTATCTACACCTCCTAATCGGACTTATCAACGTATTTACCCCATACACATTTCAGTGATTCTTATTACAGTATACATATTCTTTTCTTGAAGTAAATGTTTCCAATCTAAGTTCACAATGCATAATAATCAATTTCATGCAAATGCAATGCACTGATCTTCCTTATCTCCTAGTATTTCTCATTTCCTCTCTTCAATGTTATTTCACAAAAATAACCGTAAGCCATCAACACACAACAACAATTTCTCATCATGCATAATTCTTATCAGTTTGGTGTCTTCAAGACCTCATTTGATATTTTCAAACATTAATCTCCAAGATTTTACAATTTTCACATTCCATAGTGCACAACCATTTGCCACATCATAACAATACATGTTCAAGTAGATTGCTATCTAGCTAAACAGACAATAAAATTTACTCTCATCCATTCTCTTGACATAAGACAATAAAGAAATCCATAGGCATTTTTCATATTTTTCCAAAATTCCCAATTTCTACGGTTTTTCATCAAAGACAAAACATTTCCCATTTCCTTAGTAAAACCCCATTCAAAACCATTTTCCTTAAGTTTAATAAAAAGGAAACCCTCTAGAATTAATAAAAGGATTGAGATTCAAACCCCATTTTTAGAACACTCAACATTTTGATTCGCAAAAGTAGATTCAACACAATAACTTAAAGAAAAACCTTTAAATCAACATCAATATAGCAAAACTTGTATATATAACTCAAGAAATCCCTACCTCAAAGTTTTGGAGAAGATGGGAGAAGAAACCCTAGAATCAAGAGGTGAGAATCTTTGATTTTTCCACCATAGAAAATGAAGCTCTAGCTTTTGATCTCCAAGATTAGAGAGAGAAGATGGATCTAGACCCAAGGAACTTTAAGAGATCAAGGGTTTTGGAGGCCTGTTAGGACTTTTTAGAGAGAAGGAGGAGCAAAAATGACCTTTAGAGTGAGAGAGAAGGGTTTGAGAGTGATACAATTTCGGCCAAAATGAGAATAAAAAATAGAGTTTTCGGATCTGCCAGCGCCCTGCACGTGCGGCACGTGCGGCCCTCAACCCCGCACATGCGGTGGTTCTTTCGCACCACAATCTGCACCTACCTCTTACGCAGTGTGTAACACTCTGAGATTAAACCCTCCTAGCACGTGCGGCCTCACTCCCTGCACGTGCGACCTTGGACCCCACATGTGCGGCCTTGGCCCAGCAGCCTAGAATTTCCCCGTTTTGCGCCCGGGCACCCCAAACTCGGCCACACACCCTCCGAAACAAAAGAAAAGCCAACACGAAAGAGGCAAGGATGAGAATTAGGGAAAGGATGTCCGGACACAAGAATTCCAATGAGAACGAAAATGAAGTGACGTATAGTAAAACCGATTATCACAGCCAAGATGCAAGTTAAACTCCCCAATAGCACCCAACATCTCCCATTCCCGGATAGCAATACAAGCTATATTACTGATTGATTTCCTACTCAAGGCATCAGCCACAACATTTGCCTTTCCCGGGTGATAATATAACTCAAAGTCATAATCCTCTATAAATTCCATCCACCTCCTCTACCTCAGAGTCAAGTCTTTCTGTGTAAACAGATACTTCAAACTCTTGTGATCAGAAAACACTTCAAACTTCTCACCACACAGATAATGCCTCCAAATCTTTAAGGCAAAAATCACTGCCGCTAACTCTAGGTTGTGAGTAGGGTAATTTCTCTCATGTGTTTTCAACTGATGTGAGCCATAGGCTACTACCTTTCCTTCTAGCATCAAAACACAACCCAAGCCTTCCCGTGAGGCATCCAATATACCGAGTTGCCCAAACCCGCCTCTAGAATAATCAATACTAGAGCAGTGATAAGTCTAACCTTAAGCTCTTGGAATGACTTCTCACAAGTCTCATTCCACACAAACTTAACTCCCTTTCTCGTCAACTAGTCAATGGTGAGGCTAGCCTAGAGAAATCCTTCACGCAATGAGGGTAATACCCGGCCAACCCCAAGAAACTGCGGATCTCAAAAAGCATTCTTAAGTTGTTCCCAATCTTGCATTGCCTCTACCTTGGATGAATCTACAGTCACCCTTTCCTCAGATACCACATGGCCTAAGAACTTAACCTCTTTCAGCCAAAATTCACACTTCCCAAACTTAGCATACAACTTGTAGGCTATAAGCAACTCAAGTACTACCCACAAGTGTTCCTTGTGCTCCTCCTCAGATGGTGAATAAATCGAGATGTCGTCCACAAAAAATGACCACAAAACAATCTAGAAAATCACAGAAGATCCAGTTCATCAGGTCCATAAACAAAGCTGGTGCATTGGTTAGTCCCAAAGGGCATCACTAGGAACTCATGATGGCCATACCGCATACGCAATGCCATCTTCAGGATGTCCTTCTCCCTCACTCTTAACCGGTGGTAACCCGATCTTAGGTCTATCTTGAAAAAACAACATGACCCCTTCAACTAATCAAACAAATCGCCTATACGAGGCATTGGATACTTATTCTTAACAGTCACCCGGTTCAACTTCTGGTGATCTATGCAAAGTCGTAACGCACCATCTTTCTTCTTAGCAAAAAGAGCCGGTGCTCCACAAGGTGAAGTACTAGGGTGGATGAAACCCTCATCTAGCAATTCCTGGAGTTGAATTTTTAACTCATTCAACTTGGCTGGTGCAAATCTATATGGTATCATAGAAATCGGTGTCATACCAGACACTAAGTCAATAGAGAACTCGATCTCTCAGTGAGGTGGTAAACTAGTAAGATCCTCCGAAAAAACATCCAGGTATTCCCAAACTACTCTTGGCAACTTTACTCGGACTTCATCACACTCAGTACTCAAGAAGTTAGCAAGTAGGCAACTAAGCTCACTCTGACCATGCGGATCATATACCGATAATAAGACTCTATCCACCTAGTCCCCCAAAAAGTAAAAGCAATCACCTTTCAGAGCACATACAGTGACCATTTTGACGGTAACAATCTATAATGGCTCGATACGAAGACAACTAGTCCATACCCAAAATAATGTCAAAGCTAGACATATCAATCAATAAAAATGCAAAAGGAAGTTGGCGACAGGCAACCTCTATATCACAACCTCGACACCCCTACTTCAAAATAATCTCACCACCAATAAGTGACTCTACACAAATAGGAGATGCTAACTAAGCAACTCTAATCCCAAAACCGATGCAAAATGTAGACGAAATAAATGAATGGGATGCACCCGTATTAATCAACACACTAGCAACTGAATTGCAAAAGAAGAAGGTACCTCTCACTACAGAAGGTGCTGGTACCAGATTTGGCGCGGTTAATAACATATACACACCCTGTTGGCCTCGAATCTACATGTTCTCCCCTCAGAGCATAGGTCTGCTGCACTAACTGAGTCGAAGAGGCTCCCTGATTGGCCCTCAAGGCCTGCACTGATTGTGTCGACTGGTGGCTCTGTGTCTGCCTCAAAACCAGACACACCCGGTGTGTCACCCAACTGAGGGCAAAAACCTCTTCATATGCCCCACCTATCCACACTAATAACAAGTGAACGATTGTCCTCTCTCCTAACCCTGGCTCTGAGAACAAGTTGAAGACGATGCAGACCGTTGCCCACCTCCTCTCTGCAGGCAACCTGGAGACTTGTGGCCCAACTAACCACATTTGAAACAAGTAAAGTCTCCCTGACCACCCAATCTTAGAACCCGAAGTTGGCACTGGAAAAGTAAAAACTCACCTGAGCTCCTTAGGACGGCTGTGGGTTAGAACTCTTCTGCCTCTTACTATCTCCCTGCACATCCTTACTCCTCTTGGAGCCCCTCATCCTTTCTTCCTTCATCTACACTACGATCTCTAGATGAGCCGCCGCCTCCACAAGGCGTCCATAGTCCCTAATCATCAACCTCACCACTTTAAACATGAGCCCGATCCTCAAACCATGGACAACGGTGCTCCTCAGTCGCCACTAACTCTGGTGCAAACCTCGAGAGACTAGTGAATACGGCCTCAAACTCGGCCACCGATGTGCTTAACTACTTAAGCAGAGAGAACTGATCCCTCAACTTCTCCCTAACAGTGGGAGGGAAGTACTTGTCCTAGAAGGCACCAACAAAAGCCTCCCAAGTCGCTCTAATGCGCCCACGCGCATACTTCCACCATTGACCTGCATCTCCCTTCAGCTGGAAAGATGACAAAGTCAACCTCAAACCCCCATCTTTGATGTCAACCATCTCAAATGTCTTCACCATCAGTTCCAGCCACTCATCCGCTTTTAGTGGCTCATTGGGATCACCCAAAAACTCATCTAGATTCAACCAGAAAAACCTCCTACTTCAAGAAAGACGGCCCTACCTTAGCTACTTGGGCTTGGACTTGATTCTCAACCCCTGAGAATGTCCATGGATTCCCTCAAGCTTAAGTCATTTCGAGAACTAAGGCACCCATGGCCTGTTGACCAACTGGTTCGGCCAGATCGGCCTGACTAACATCCTCCTCCTGTGCTAGAATATCATCTGGTATTGGCATCTCTTGCTGTCTAGGCCTATGACGCCTACCACCACGTCCATGTCCTGACATTCTCATGAAAATAACAAGAGACATTAGCACATTTACAAATGTGCCGAAGCAAGTTCACTCATGTCCTAATGCAATAGACAACGATAATTCACTCCACATATGCATGTAGTCACTGTGTTTGCCATCTGCTATTCCTGGATGGTTTGCTGGAGGCTTGCCCAAAAGCTTGCCAAAAGGCTGACCGGTCATTGGGCTCTGCCATGTTGGGAACACAACCCCTGGATCTGGACTACCGCTATACCATTTGATCCTCCTTTCACTTCTCAGTGTTAGGTAGTCCTGCTGAGGTATCCCCTTTACCAGTCGGCCTAGTTGCATCTAGAAAAGCCATAGTGACTAATCCAAACTAGGACAGGATGCTCACCCAAAAATACAAGATTGCATGAAACCGCTTGATTGAAATATTGAAACCTAGTTCATGACAAAACTAGGATAGGTTAACCTTACCCCCTCATAGGGGTGGTTTGGCTCTCTCTTAACTAGTATGTGCTTCACAGTGAAACTGTACAAGAATGTGCATAGTGTAACATGCATGGGGGGTACCCCGCGCGCATTAAATAGTTCGGACTCCTGAGATCTCTTTGATCTAGTCTCACGAGAGCAATGTGAAATGTAGATGAGAGTCCAGATTTGGCAACTTTTATTGAAAATCCATTTTATTGCAATTTTGTCAAAAATGGACTGCATCATCAGATCTCAGAGTTGCCACCTAATATTTTGGGAAATTAGGAAACTCATGACTCGGTGCCAAGGCCACTGTTCGTCGTAACCAAGGATGCTTGGCTCGGAACCTTAGGTATGGAAAGGGGAAGGTCAATAATGAGCACCCCCACTCACCCAATCAAAAGATCGGCCTCTACTAAACCATGATATGACTTTTTTATTTTTTTTATATGTTCATGGTCTGATTATTGAATAAATCCTAAAATTTACTATGTGAAGCATATAAGTATAGACTAGTTTGCTCAAATTGGAACAATTCGATTTCATGTTTATTTTTCGAAAATGGTTTGAATTTGTCACTTGACAAAGTGGCCTTAAAGTTTGTGAATTTGCCACTGCAAAGTGGGCTTAAAAACTTACATTTATTGAATTATTCCAATTCAAGCAACAAACCTTCATCCACAAGCATTCATACAGTTATATCAAGTAAGCAAGTAGCCTCATAGTAGAATGCTAACACATAGTAAGAAAAAACACACACAAATGGGATGCTAAAGCATAAAAACTCACAGATTGACTGACGTCCCTCGAACAGCTACAAAACAAAGTTAGTAAAATATGCATGATCTTATGTACAGAATCCTAATGCAATTCACTCATGAGATGCACCAAAGATTCGGCTTCTAAAATATGGCATGTGAATCATGTCAATAACATGAGGTAGCGCATAGAATCCCAGGAGAATTGATTAAATCCACACATGTAAATTTAGCCGAATCTTAATGCATGAAACATGGATGCAAAGCATGGATATGCATGGCATGTCAGATATATACATGTGTACAGTTAGGGAAAGCGATTAAAGAATGGGATAGAAAGAAGCGGGGTGGGGGATTATTACAACACCATAAATATTACAGATCCGAGAAAGATGAATAAAATAAAATTCTCACAAACACTCAAAATGAAAATAAAGTAAAGATAAAATAAAAACTTCATGCACTTTGGGGACTACGACCATGAACTCTATTGCCCTTACTGTTGCATGAGTATAGACTATTCTTTGGAACTGAAAGTTGCATCCAAGACCACAAGCTCAGTTCTGCCATAGGCATTGACGTTGAGACCAGTTGTGAAAAGATTTGCAATGTCTTTCCTCAGAAACTTCTCCATTGCATTTCTCTTCCTCTTTATCATATCGATTCGAGTCTTCCTGAGCTTGATTACAGACTTGCATTTTGAGTAGAATTTGCTCTTCAATAACTCATCAAACATGTTGATCTTTTGCACTCAATCTCTCTAAAAATCTTCTTGGCCACCTTTTCTCTCTCCTCCTCCTCTCACTCTCTCTTCACTCATCCCCCATGAACCACACCTCCCTCACTACCTTTTCTCGCTCTAGACACCCACCCCTCATATCATAACTTCCTCCCCGTTTTATCCGTGTGATCAACCCTCCCTGAATTCAACATAGAGAGAGAGAGAGAGAGAGAGAGAGAGATTGAGTTTCTATTTGGTCCACCAACTTTAACACCCCCCAACCCATCACAGGATAGAACCGAAGATGATAGTCTGAGAGAGAGAGAGAGGTTTTGTGTGAATATATTACAGAGAGAGAGACCCAGCATAAAGAGTTGCAGAGAGAGTGAGCTGTTTGTGTATGTTCCAAAGAGAGACACCCAGC
Source organism: Camellia granthamiana (assembly GCA_036172215.1). Classification (NCBI taxonomy): domain Eukaryota; kingdom Viridiplantae; phylum Streptophyta; class Magnoliopsida; order Ericales; family Theaceae; genus Camellia; species Camellia granthamiana. The sequence goes on from CM069908.1 coordinate 65,523,312, forward strand.
TAGAGAGAGATAGAGATACCGCTAGAGTGCCAGAGCTGAGGTCGTGCGTCTGTGTGTCTGTCTTCAGTGTATCAGTGTGTCGTGGGTGCATGTGTATTGTGTATGCATGTGCCTCTGTCTGCTGGGTGTGTGTTGTGGATGAGTGTGAATGGTGTGTGTGTTGTGTTTTAGTGTGAGAGAGAGCTGTGTTGTTTGTGTGTGTGCATGGTCTGTGTGTCTGAGTGTGAGAGAGAGCTGCCTAGGTATGTCTAGACAGAGAAGAGAGAGATGGGTTTGGTGTGTGCTGTGTGCGTGTGTCTCCTCAAGCTGCTGCTGTGTTTCTCTTTCTGTGTAGAGAGAGAGATGCATGCCGGGAGGAAGAAGAGGTGCCAAGAGGGAGCAGAGGTAGCTCTGAACAGCCACCCCGCTCCCTTTGTGCCGTGTGTGTGTGTCTCCTATGGGTATGTGTGCATGGTGTATGTTAATGGTGTGCGTGCGATGAGTGTGTACTCGTGTGAATGGGTCTGCCGTGTGTGCATGTGTATCTGGGTTGTGTTGCTCTATGTGTGGTGTGCCTTTGTGTGTTGTGCCTATGCTGTGTGTGTGTGATAGCAGTCAAAGAGAGAGGTGGAGCTTGTGTGTGTGTGTGTGTGCTTATCTGTGTGTCTGTGTGTTGTGTCTTGTGTGTGCTGTGTGAATGGTGTGAAGAATTGGTGCGAGAATGGAAGAGAGAGAAAGAGAGTTGGATGGAGTGGTTTCAGCCCACACCCAGTTTTACTTTCACCATTTTCTTGTATCAAGAAGTTGCAGCTTAGTCAGAAAATATTTTTGAGAGAGAGGGAGGTAGTGCCTGGGAGAGAGCTGAGAGAGGCTGATGGGCCGCTTGTGTTGAGTATCAATTATGGAGAGAGAGCCAAGATGCATGTGTCTATGTGTGCTGTCTGTGGTCTGTGTGTATTGCTCTCCTCCCCCCGTATCATGTGTGTGCCTATATCAATTGTCGAGGGAGAGAGAGAGAGATGGTAGCCTTGTCTTTTTTTAATAGACCCATCTCAACACCACTCACCACGTCTCCCTCATGGACCCCACCTCTTTTGATCATTTTTGCTCCAATTGTATCACATGGAAAACAATAATAAAATGCCACTTGTCCCCACCGACCGCCTTGAATCTCTATTTCATCAAAATTATTGTAGTGCTTCTTTTTTTTTATTCTCTCCACTGACTTGAACCCACCGAGAGGTATATTTTACAACTCATCTTCCACCTCCACCCATCAGCATAATCATCATCCATCCTCCATCAAACAAATCATAATCATATATTCAACCTGTCTTCTTTATCTCCCACCCAAAAATACCCCATCATTCTGACCATACTATTTTTTTATCTTTGTTGTTTTTCTTCTTTTTCTTTCTTTTGTTTTTGGGTTTGATATAAATACCTAAATATATGTACACACACATAAAATTATAAAATGTATAAAATACTACAAATTACAAATTTGGCGAAAATGGGTGAGGTTTGGGATTGGAGTTTCAATTTAATTTTTCTGGTGAGGGTGGTTAAAATAAAGTGCCCAAGTCTTAGGGCCGGTCAAAATGCGGTGTCTACAATTGCCCCTCTTCGACAGAGCTCGAAGTCATTTCATGACGTGAGTGAATGTCAAAGCCCAAAGACGACCCTTTTGACAAGGCCGTAAGACTTGGGCAAACAAACAAGATGCAAATGTAAGTGGTTTAACCCGAAGGTTGCCTACATATCCCTTTGCAAGGAATCAAACTAGCATATTTCAAGGGCAAGATGCTAATGATATGCAAGAAGATTTTGGGAACTGGACTTATACGCCATGCGAAGCCGATTATTTTTGAAAAACTTATGATCATGCAAGAGAGGAAAGACCTCAACCAAGAGAAATCAACATCCTAACACGTCTCACACGCAAGGAGGAAAGATGGTGTAAACAACAGGCGCACCTGATGTTTTTAACCGAGTGAATCAACAACTTAATACGTCTCATATAAAAGGAGGAAAAATGGTGTAAACAGACAGGCGCACCTGACTGTATTTTAACCGAGTGAATCAACGACCTAACACGTCTCACGCGAAAGGAGGAAAGATGGTGTAAACAATAGACGCACCTGATGTTTTTAACTGAGTGAATCAACAACCTAACGTGTTTCACACGAAAGGAAGAAAGATGGTGTAAACAATAGGCGCATCTGATGTTTTTAACTGAATGAAATCAACAACCTAACGCGTCTCATGCGAAAGGAGGAGGAGTGGTGTAAACAGACAGACGCACCTGCTGTTTTTATCCGATTTTGATAATTGGACTTATACGCTACGCGAAGCCGGTTTGGTAATTGGACTTATATGCTACGCGAAGCCGATTTGACGATTGGACTTATACGCTACGTGAAGCCAGCTTGATGATTAGACTTATACGCTACGCGAAGCCGGTTTAGTAATTGGACTTATACGCTACGCGAAGCCGATTTGATGATTGGACTTACACGTTACGCGATGCCAGTTTGATGATTGGACTTATACGCTACGCGAAGCCGGTTTGATAATTGGACTTATACACTATGCGAGGCCAGTTTGATGATTGGACTTATACGCTACGCGAAGCCGGTTTGAAATTGGATTTATACGCTATGCAAAGCCGGTTGTAATTGGACTTATACACTACGCGAAGCCGGTTTGAAAATTGGACTTACACGCTACGCGAAGCCGGTTATAATTGGAGTTATACGCTTACGCGAAGTCAGTTTGATAATTGGACTTATACGCTATGCGAAGCCAGTTTGAAAATTGGACTTATACGCTTACGCGAAGCCGGTTTGAAATTGGACTTATACGCTATGCGAAGCTGGTTGTAATTGGACTTATACGCTTACACGAAGCCGGTTTGATAATTGGGCTTGCACGCTACGCGAAGCCGGTTTCAAAATTGGACTTATACGCTACGCGAAGCCAGTTTGAAAATTGGACTTATACGCTACGCGAAGCCAGTTTGAAATTGGACTTATACGCTATGCGAAGCCGGTTTGAGATTGGACTTATACGCTATGCGAAGCCGGTTGTAATGGGACTTATACGCTATGCGAAGCCGGTTGTAATTGAACTTATACGCTACGCGAAGCCGGTTTGATAATTGGACTTATACGCTACGCGAAGTCGGTTTGAAATTAGACTTCTATGCTATGCGAAGCCGGTTGTAATTGGACTTATACGCTACGCGAAGCCGGTTTGATAATTGGACTTATACGCTACGCGAAGCCGGTTTGAAATTGGACTTATATGCTATACGAAGCCGGTTTGAGATTGGACTTATACGCTATGCGAAGCCGGCTGCAATTGGACTTATACGCTATGCGAAGATGGTTTGATAATTGGACTTATATGCTACGCGAAGCCGGTTGTAATTGGACTTATACGCTACGTGAAGCCAGTTTGATAATTGGACTTATACGCTACGCGAGGCTAGTTTGATGATTGGACTTATACGCTACGCGAAGCCGGTTTGAAATTGGACTTCTACGCTATACGAAGCCGGTCGTAATTGGACTTATACACTACGCTAAGCCGGTTTGAAAATTGGACTTATACACTATACAAAGCCGGTTATAATTGGACTTATACGCCTACGCGAAGCCGGTTTGTTAATTGGACTTATACGCTATGTGAAGCTGGTTTGAAAATTGGACTTATACGCTTACGCGAACCCGGTTCGAAATTGGACTTATACGCTATGCGAAGCTGGTTGTAATTGGACTTATACGCTTACACGAAGCCGGTTTGATAATTGGACTTATACGCTACGCGAAGCCGGTTTGAAAATTGGACTTATACGCTTACGCGAAGCCAGTTTGAAAATTGGACTTATACGCTACGCGAAGCCAGTTTGAAAATTGGACTTATACACTACGCGAAGCCGGTTTGAAATTGGACTTATACGCTATGCGAAGCCGGTTTGAGATTGGACTTATACGCTATGCGAAGCGGTTGTAATTGGACTTATACGCTATGCGAAGCCAGTTGTAGTTGGACTTATAGGCTACGCGAAGCCGGTTTGATAATTGGACTGATACGCTACGCGAAGTCGGTTTGAAATTAGGCTTATATGCTATGCGAAGCCGGTTGTAATTGGACTTATACGCTACGCGAAGCCGGTTTGATAATTGGACTTATACGCTATACGAAGCCGGTTTGAGATTGGACTTATACGCTATGCGAAGCCGGCTGTAATTGGACTTATACGCTATGCGAAGATGGTTTGATAATTGGACTTATACGCTACGCGAAGCCGGTTGTAATTGGACTTATACGCTACGTGAAGCCAGTTTGATAATTGGACTTATACGCTACATGAGGCCAGTTTGATCATTGGACTTATACGCTACGCGAAGCCAGTTTGAAATTGGACTTATATGCTATGCGAAGCCGGTTGTAATTGGACTTGTACACTACGTGAAGCCGGTTTGAAAATTGGACTTATACGCTACGCGAAGCCGGTTATAATTGGACTTATACACTTACGCGAAGCCGGTTTCATAATTGGACTTATACGCTATGCGAAGCCGGTTTGAAAATTGGACTTATACGCTATGCGAAGCCGGTTTGAAAATTGGACTTATATGCTTACGCGAAGCCGATTTAAAATTGGACTTATACGCTATGCGAAGTTGGTTGTAATTGGACTTATACGCTTACACGAAGCCGATTTGATAATTGGACTTATACGCTACGCGAAGCCGGTTTGAAAATTAGACTTACACGCTTACGCGAAGCCGGTTTGAAAATTGGACTTATACGCTACGCGAAGCCAGTTTGAAAATTGGGCTTATACGCTACGCGAATCCGGTTTGAAATTGGACTTATACGCTATGCGAAGCCGGTTTGAGATTGGACTGATACGTTATGCGAAGCCGGTTGTAATTGGACTTATACGCTACGTGAAGCCAGTTTGAAATTGGGCTTATACGCTATACGAAGCCGGTTTGTGATTGGACTTATACGCTATGCGAAGCCGGCTGTAATTGGACTTATACGCTATGCGAAGATGGTTTGATAATTGGACTTATACGCTACGCGAAGCCGGTTGTAATTGGACTTATACGCTACGTGAAACCGGTTTGATAATTGGACTTATACGCTATGCGAAGCCAGTTGTAATTGGACTTATACGCTATGCGAAGCCGGTTTGATAATTGGACTTATACCCTACGCGAAGTCGGTTGTCATTGGACTTATACGCTACGCAAAGCCGGTTTGATAATTGGACTTATACACTACGCGAAGCCGGCTTGAAATTGGACTCATACACTATGCGAAGCCGGTTTGATAATTGGACTTATACGCTACGCAAAGCCAGTTTGAAATTGGACTTATACGCTATGCGAAGCCGGTTGTAATTGGACTTATACGCTATGCGAAGCCGGTTTGAAAATTGGATTTATACGCTACGCGAAGTCGGTTTGATAATTGGACTTATACGCTGCGCGAAGCCGGTTTGAAAATTGGACTTCTACGCTTACGCGAAGCCGGTTTGAAATTGGACTTATACGCTACGCAAAGCCGGTTGTAATTGGACTTATACGCTTATGCGAAGCTGGTTTGATAATTGGACTTATACGCTATGCGAAGACGGTTTGAAAATTGGACTTATAAGCTTACGCGAAGCCGGTTTGAAAATTGGACTTATACACTGACGCGAAGCCGGTTTGAAAATTGGACTTATAAGCTTACACGAAATGGGTTTTAAAATTGGACTTATACGCTTACGCGAAGCCAGTTTGAAAATTGGACTTATACGCTACGCGAAGCCGGTTTGATAATTGGACTTATACGCTTACGCGAAGCCGATTTGATAATTGGACTTATACACTACGCGAAGCCAGTTGTTTAAAAATTCATGATTTATGCAATGCAATGCAATGTCGTGGAGTGATGATAAAGATATGAAGATGGCAACATGGGAGGCAAGCTTAGTGCAAAACACACGAAGCAAGCCATATTTCTACTTGGCTATGTTTGCAACGTTCCCTATTCTTCAACAGGGTGACAGACTAGGTTGGTTCAGTTTCCAGAGTTGAGGCGCATACAAGCTATCTCAACCTATGGGGCTGCCATACAGATTTCAAGCCGGGGATACACCCCTGGGTATTTAAACTAGACTTTAGTCTCGGAAATCCCGAACCTTTTGCATTCTAGGCATCGCCATTCGAACTCTAGTTTCCACCGTCTCAGTTGATCTTCTAGGAACTCATTGCAAACACAGGCAGGTGGTTATACCAGACCGCCTGAAGTCGTTCGGGCATGACAAACACCAAAGGAATTGCACCTTCAGAGGATTTAAGGTCTCCTAGACCCCTAAAGTTGTTTGGGCACGACAAACACCAAAGGACTTGCACCTTCAGAGCATTTAAGGTCTCCTAGACCCGAAAAAGAACACCAGGCGTACCTGCTGTTTTTAACTGAGTGAATGGCCACGGATGCCACTTTACTTCCTGATCATATTCACAACTTTCCCTATTCTCCAATGGGGTGACAGACTAGGTTGATTTAGTATCCAGAATTGAGGCGTATACCCGCTACCTCAACCTATGGGGCTGCCATACAGATTTCAACCCGGGGATACACCCCTGGGTATTTAAACCAGATTTTAGGCTCGGAAATTCCAAACCTTTTGCGTTCTAGGCATTGCCATTCGAACTCTAGTTTCCACCGTCGCAGTTGGTCTCCTAGGAACTCATTGCAAACACAACCAAGATAATACACACAGATATTTACATATAAATACGCACAGATATATACGGATATATACATGACATATACAGTATATATACAGGTATATACGACACAGACATATACGGACCTATACACAAACATATACGGATATATACATAGATGGAGAATAATCTATTTGTAGCTGTCATCGGGCAGATGCCGTTACTAAGAAGGCATATTCCGTTTGCTGATGTCGACACACATACGCAAAACACGCGAAAAAGAAAGAAAAATCACAAATTGGATGGACACGGGATACGGGGTTTCAAACCCCTGACCTGAAGCTTGGCCTCCGAGTCCTCAACCACTGAGCCACACCACTCTTGTGACAAAATACACAAACAAATATATATACATATACAAGACATATATACACAAAATCAAAACAAAACAAAGAAACACTCGATGTGTGGTTCGAACCCCTGACCTCAAGCTCAGCCTCTCACTCTTCAACCACTGAGCCACGCCACTCTTGTGACAAAATATACAAACAAATATATATATATGAGACATATATACACAAAATCAAAACAAAACAAAGAAACACTCGATGTGGGGTTTGAACCCCTGACCTCAGGCTCAACCTCTCACTCTTCAACCACTGGGCCACTCTTGTGACCCAAATGTTCAAACAAATATATATATTACATAGCTATACAATATATATACATATATGTCTACACAATTCTCCCGCGTTTCTCTTTTCTTTTTGACATCCACACCTGACACGCGGCCTGTTTTTGCGTCACTGGCCGACAAAAGCAGGCCTTCTTGATGTAAGCTCGCATCGGCTCTCTCCCTCTCTTTGTCTTTCTCTCTCGTCTTCTTCTTCTCTTCAGTATCTTCCCTCTTCTTCTTAACCACTATTTTCTTCTGCTTCTTCTCCATCACTCTTCTATCTTCCTCCTCCTCTTTCTTTTCCTCTTCTATTTTCTGCCATTTCTCTGTGACTCTATTCTTTCCTCTCTCTTCCTATACATGGCTTCGTGTCGCCCCCCCTCTCTCTTTCCGGATCTTAATGATCCATCGAGCTCCTCTGGGCCAAGTGCCCCTGCTCTTACTCATCCTAGTCTTCCTACACTAACAGTTGAACAAGTGATGGCTGCTCAAAATGATATCGAGGCCAACCACTACACGTTGAGGTCCTGTATGGAGACAGTGGCGGCGGTCACTAACCTGTCTCACCGTCTGCAAAATAGGATGTGTGAGGTACACCAGGTCAACACCCAACTGTCTCTACTCCAGTGCATGTGCAAAGATGAACGGGCAGAGATTTGTGCATTGAAGGCTGAAAACAAGGAGCTGAAAAGGCAAACCACCTCCATGGCCCAATTTGGGGCACCTTCGTACCTCGCCTTTGACGGGCGGCGGGAAGCCGACTCTGTTGGTGGAAGCACTGTGGTAGTTCTCGGTGGAAACACGGGAGCAGGACCTTCGAAGGTTGTCGACAAAAAGAGGAAGAGCTCAGCGACAGAAGAGCCGAGTAAGTGAAGTCGGCGCGTGGCTGTCACAGGAGAAGAAAGAAGAAAAAGATCCCTCTCTTTTTGTTTTCTTTTTTTTGGAGTTTGTTTTTGTTTTTTGTTTTTTGTTTTTTTCTTTTTCGTTTTTTCTGGGATTTGTTCAACTCTTTTTTTTTTTCTTTTTTTTTTCTTGTTTTTGGAGTCTCTGTATTTTCTAGGTTTGTTTGTTTTTTCGTTTTTGTGTGTTTTTTTTTGTTTTTTTTTGTTTTTTTTTTTTTGGAGTCTTTGTAATCGGGATGTCCTCCCCTGACTGTAATAAAATCAGTTTCTTTTTTTGCTCATCAATGGCTTGACTAGCATATCACTTTGAGCTTGAAAACAATTTTGTTTGATTGCATTTGAGAATGATTGAATTTTGAACCCTGAATTGGACATTGATTCCATATTAACCTGAATTAAAAACAAAACTAACTCAATGTAAGAAAAAGAAACAAAGTAAAACAATCCAAACACATTTATACACTGACTGGTACGAAATACACTGATTGGTATGAATATACTGACTAGTTTGAGAGGAACACTCTTATATACACTGACTGGTATGAATACACACCGATTAGTATGAATACACACTTATATACACTGACTGGTATGAATACCCTGACTGGTATGAATACACACTCATATACACTGATGAGTTGACTCGAGTAGTGGAGAAGATAGAATCTCTAACTCGACTATGCCCCTAATTCATTACCTTGAATTTTTGTTTTTTCTTTTTTTTTTTTTTGTAAAAATGTTTTGATCAACATAAGAGTTAGATTAGCATACTTATTCCATTTTTTGTTTTGAAATCATGTAAGCTAAGCTGTGAGCACTGAAAATTTTTCCTTTTTTAAATCCAAAAAATGGTCCAAGTTTTAAAAAAAATGGAATAATTTTTGAGAAAATCAATCAACTTCATTCAAATTAATCAAAACCTATTTTTGCAAATGGCCACTACCCAACCAACATGGAATCAATCATTGCGATGCATAGCCTCGAACCAGATAATCAATGGTGATAACCGAACCAAGCCGATCCGAACCAAATGAAGCCGAGCGAAACTAGACCGAACCGAACCGAACCAAGTTGAATCGAACCAACTGAACTGAATAGAACGAAGAGACACCAATCAAACACGGATAGGACAACCAAGTCGATTAGAGATATACCAATCAAACATGGACGAAATGAATAAGTTGAAAATTTATTAGGGCCAAACTTCGAGATGAAGCTACCTACGTATCCCAAAGATAGGAATCAGGCCATCGTAGTTCCGGGCTAAGGTTCACTCGGGTATTGACACTCTCCTTTTGTACTCTAACTTTTGCCAAAGCCGCCCTTCCGGGTTTTCAACCTTGCGAGCTTTTCACTTTTTTCATTTCATTTTTTTATTTTATTTTTTTTATTTTTTGTATTTTTGTCATTTTGTTCATTTCATCATTTTTTTTTTATTTCTTTTGAGTTTCTATTTTTTTTTTTCTACTTTAACTTTTGCCTGGGTCGCCCCTTCCGGGTTTTCAACGAGCGAGCCTCTCAAGGGTTACTTTCATTTTAACTTGTCCATGTTGATTGGGTGTGAAATCTCTAGGCCATCTATAAGAACGACTGCTACACTTGACAGTAGATATGATGATGTAAGGACTAGGCTAATTGGGGCTGAATTTGCCCCTAGTGTTGCCCCTAGTGTAGTGGGCAGGAACTCGACTGTCCTTCAATAATAAAATTCATTCTCTTAAATTCTGGGTTTTTCCTTTCTGGGCGGTCTTCATTAGGAAACGATTCAGTTTTAACTCTTTGATCACATCCAACCTTTTGCCCCTAGTTCAAGGGCTGCTTCAAATCTAAATCACATCCAACCTTCTTGCCCCTAGCTCAAGGGTTGCTTCCAATCTAAATCGCAGGCCCTACATAGTTCTGGCTAAGGTTCACTCAGGTATTGACACTCTCCTTTTACGCTCTAACTTTTGCCAAAGCGCCCTTTCGGGTTTTCAACCTTGCTAGCCTTTCATTTTTCTTTTTCTTTTTTTTTTGTACTCTAACTTTTGCCTGAGTCGCCCTTCCAGGTTTTCGGCCCAGCGAGCCTTTCAAGGGTAGTACCTTATTGCCCATAGTTTAAGGGCTGCCTCCAATCTAAATCATATCATTGCCCCTAGTTCAAGGGCTGCCTCCATTTCGGCTATGCAAGCCTCACATTTTTGGTTGATTACTGAACACTTCGAATCACGGTTTGAAAGCTAAGGAGCTAAGGAGGCCGGACCTCAAGTCAAGAGGGAGCCTATGATGTATAATTAATTCCAGGCATGTTTTCATAGGACCACGCAAAAACAGTTTTTGAAATCTTTTCACAAAGTGACTAATCACTCGTACTCTTACGAAGACAAGATAGAACCAATTTGGACCAAGCCAGGATCCTTCTCAGTACCCACATTAACAAAAATGATTTTATTCATCAAAGGCTTAGCACACCTCTCTTCCTCTCAGTTGATCAAAATTTGCAAATCCCAAGGAAATTCTTCCTCTTCATTTTTATCAGAGTTTTGGAAAAAGTTTTGAAAAACTTTGGTCAATGCGATGAATTAAGGCACAGAGAAGTAGGCAGACTCTATGGCATTTTGTTTTTTTTGTTTTTCTGTTTATTGAAAAGAGACTATGACTCAGCAATGACAACAGACTTTTGACAACAGACTCAAAAGAAAATGACAAAGAAGACCTAGACAGGACAAAAATGTCTAGGTTAGCACTATCGAAATCAACAGACTCTAACTCACTAGAATGACTCGAGTCTGCTCCCAACTCTACAAACCTGGTGGAATCAAACTTAGACTCAATACTCAATTCAGAACTCAGAATAAAACCATTCTCAAATTGCCAGTCAACGTGTGGGTCATTCACAATATTCAAAATAAAGCTCGTGCAATCAACAGGTGGTCACTCTCCAATCACAGAGATGGTCGGATACCCTACAAGTTCTATTTATTTACAATGGTCGACTTTGTGGGATATCAGAGTTTTTTTTTTTTTAATTTTTTTTTTTGATTTTATGTTTTTGTTATTTTTTGTTTTTGTGTTTTTGTTTTTGAAGTAATGGTGCTAAACTGAACAACCTGAACCACTCATTCGAATCTGAGAAACCCTGTATAGATCCAATACATTGCACATAAAGCAGGAAAGAGAACAAACACCCCTAAGGAGGGTAGGGTTATCCTGTCCTAGCTTGAAATGATCTAGGGTTTCACTATTCAAACAAGTGGTATCATACATCCTAGAAATGGGAAAGCATCCTGTCCTAATTTGAAAGGTACTATAGGTCATTATATGTACAAGGTTAGCTCTACTCTAAGGGTTGAAGTCAAGGTGACGTTACCAAAGAGTCCTTTGGGTCATAACCAATAAAGATCCCAGGAAGTCAGAAGAGTCAAATAGCCTCTCTTCGGAGTCTGAGAACCTTAGATAGCAAAGCTAGATAGCAGAGCTAGATAGCAAAACTACCCTTTTGACAAATCTCAAAAGTTTACAACACAAGGCCTCTAAAGTATGGTAAAGATAGGTATAGCGCCACAAAAGCTTGCCTGTGCTCCCACCAGTATCTGGGCAACACAGAAACTTTAAGTGCACCAATGCATGCAATGCAATAAACATATAATTGAAAATAAAAGTCATATCATGGAGTTCGAGTCAAGGTTTCATAAATCCCCAGCAAAGTCGCCAAAAACTGTAACATGCACGGGGGGTACCCGCGCGCGTTAAACAATTTAGACTCCTGAGATCTCTTTGATCTAGTCTCACGAGTGCAATGTGAAACGTAGATGAGAGTCCAGATTTGGCAACTTTTATTGAAAATTCATTTTATTGCAATTTTGTCAAAAATGGACTGTGTCATTAGATCTCAAAGTCGCCACCTAATATTTTGGAAAATTAGGAAACCCATGACTCGGTGCCAAGGCCACTATTCATCGTAACCAAGGATGCTTGGCTCAGAACCTTAAGTATGAGAGGGGAAGGTCAATAATGAGCACCCCGCTCACCCGATCAAATAAGACTGGCCCTCTACTAAACCATGATATGACTTTTTTATTTTCTTTATATGTTCATGTTCTGATTATTGAATAAATCCTAAAATTTACTATGTGAAGCATACAAGTATAGACTAGTTTTGCTCAAATTGGAACAATTCAATTTCATGTTTATTTTTCGAAAAATGTTTGAATTTGCCACTTGACAGAGTGGATTTAAAGTTTGTGAATTTGCCACTGCAAAGTGGGCTTAACACGTACATTTATTGAATTATTCCAATTCAAGCAACAAACCTTCATCCACAAGCATTCATACAGTTATATCAAGTAAGCAAGTAGCCTCATGGTAGAATGCTAACACATAGTAAGACAAAACACACACAAATGGGATGCTAAAGCATAAAAACTCACAGATTGACCGACGTCCCTCAAACTGCTACAAAACAAAGTTAGTAAAATATGCATGTTCTTATATACAAAATCCTAATGCAATTCACTCATGAGATGCACCAAAGATTCGGCTTCTAAAATATGGCATGTGAATCATCTCAATAACATGAGGTAGCGCATAGAATCACAGAAGAATTAATTAAATCCACACATGTAAATTTAGCCGAATCTTAATGCATGAAACATGGATGCAAAGCATGGATATGCACGGCATGTCAGATATATACATATGTACAGTTAGGGAAAGCGATTAAAGAATGGGATAGAAAAGAAGTGGGGTGGGGGATTATTACAACATCATAAATATTACAGATCCGAGAAAGATGAATAAAATAAAATCCTCACAAACACCCAAAATGAAAATAAAATAAAGATAAAATAAAAACTTCATGCACTTTGGGGACTACGACCATGAACTCTATTGCCCTTACTGTTGCATGAGTATAGACTATTCTTTGGAGCTAAAAGTTGCATCCAAGACCACAAGCTCAGTTCTGCCATAGGCATTGACATCGAGACCAGATGTGAGAAGATCTGCAATGTCTTTCCTCAAAAACTTCTCCATTGCATTTCTTTTCCTCTTTATCATATCGATTCGAGTCTTCGATTCGAGCCTTCGTGAGCTTGATTACAGACTTGCATTTTGAGTAGAATTTGCTCTTCAATAACTCATCAAACATGTTGATCTTTTGCACTCAATCTCTCTAAAAATCTTCTTGCTCACCTTTTCTCTCTCCTCCTCCTTTCACTCTCTCTTCACTCATCCCCCATAAACCACACCTCCCTCACCACCTTTTCTCTCTCTAGACACCCACCCCTCATATCATAACTTCCTCCCCGTTTTATCCGTGTGTTCTCCCCTCTCTGAATTCAACACAGAGAGAGAGAGAGATTGAGTTTCTATTTGGTCCACCAACTTTAACACCCCCCCAACCCATCACAGGATAGAACCGAAGATGATAGTCCGAGAGAGAGAGAGAGGTTTTGTGTGAATGTAATGCAGAGAGAGAGACCTAGTATAAAGAGTTGCAGAGAGAGTGAGCTGTTTGTGTATGTTGCAGAGAGAGACACCCAGCTAGAGAGAGATAGAGATACCGCTAGAGGGCTAGAGCTGAGGTCGTGCGTGTGTGTGTCTGTCTTCAGTGTATCAGTGTGTCGTGGGTGCATATGTATTGTGTATGCATGTGCCTCTGTCTGCTGGGTGTGTGTTGTGGATGAGTGTGAATGGTGTGTCTGTGTTGTGTTTTAGTGTGAGAGAGAGCTATGTTGTCTGTGTGTGTGTATGGTCCGTGTGTTTGAGTGTGAGAGAGAGCTGCCTAGGAATGTCTAGAGAGAGAAGAGAGAGATGGGTTTGGTGTGTGCCGTGTGTGTGTGTCTCCTCGAGCTGCTGCTGTGTTTCTCTTTCTGCGTAGAGAGAGAGAGATGCATGCCGAGAGGGAGTAGAGGCAGCTCTGAACAGCCACCTCGCTCCCTTTGTGTCGTGTGTGTGTCTCCTATGTGTATGTGTGCATGGTGTATGTCAATGGTGTGCGTGTGCTGGGTGTGTGCCCGTGTGCATGGGTCTGCCGTGTGTGCATGTGTGTCTGGGTTGTGTTGCTCTGTGTGTGGTGTGCCTTTGTGTGTTGTGCCTGTGCTGTGTGTGTGTGATAGCAGTCAAAGAGAGAGGTGGAGCTTGTGTGCGTGTGTGTGCTTATCCATGTGTCTGTGTGTTGTGTCTTGTGTGTGCTGTGTGAATGGTGTGAAGAATTGGTGCGAGAATGGAAGAGAGAGAAAGAGAGTTGGATGGAGTGGTTTCAGTCCACACCCAGTTTTACTTTCACCGTTTTCTTGTATCAAGAAGCTGCAGCTTCGTCAGAAAATATTTTTGAGAGAGAGGGAGGTAGTGCCTGGGAGAGAGCTGAGAGAGACCGATGGGCCACTTGTGTTGAGTATCAATTATGGAGAGAGAGCCAAGATGCATGTGTCTATGTGTGCTGTCTGTGGTCTGTGTGTATTGCTCTCCTCCCCCCGTATTATGTTTGTGCCTATATCAATTGTCGAGGGAGAGAGAGAGAGATGGCAGCCTTGTCTTTTTTTAATAGACCCACCTCAACACCACTCACCACGTCTCCCTCATGCACCCCACCTCTTTTGATCATTTTTGCTCCAATTGTATCACATGCAAAACAATAATAAAATGCCACTTGTCCCCACCGACCGCCTTGAATCTCTATTTCATCAAAATTATTGTAGTGCTTCTTTTTTTTTTTTATTCTCTCCACTGAATTGAACCCACTGAGAGGTATATTTTACAACTCATCTTCCACCTCCACCCATCAGCATAATCATCATTCATCCTCCATCAAACAAAACATAATCATATATTCAACCTATCTTCTCTATCTCCCACCCAAAAATACCCCATCATTCTGACCATACTATTTTTTTGTCTTTGTTGTTTTTCTTCTTTTTCTTTCTTTTGTTTTTGGTTTTGAGATAAATACCTAAATATATGTACCCACGCATAGAATTATAAAATACTACAAATTACAAATTTGGCAAAAATGGGTGAGGTTTGGGATTGAAGTTTCAATTTAATTTTTTTGGTGAGGGTGGTCAAAATAAAGTGCCCAAGTCTTAGGGCCGGTCAAAATGGGTTGTCTACACATAGCAATTGCAAAATTTGTTATCTGTTTCGGGGCAGAATTCAGTGTGGAGTACAGTCATACAGCTTTGATCATGTCTATGATGATAAACATCTTAGCTGAGGCACCGCACAGCTTCTGATTACTACTCTTTTGCTAGGTAGTTAAACCATAGCTTCAGAAAGTTTGGATATCCCCCAAGTACTCTAGACTCGAGTTGGAAGACTTTACAAAGCCGAGGATCTTGTTCGAGGACCACCCATATTTACCTTACTCTCACTAGTTACAAGACGAAGGAGAATTAAGCAGAGTTCACCAATCCAGTTCCTACAATAGTCACCTCTCAGCACACTTGTCTCCAGTCCGGTTTGGGAACAGTCGTCTACTTCCAGCCCTGCACAAAACCAACCACCTATTCCAATGGCACAATATCCCTTAGCCAATGTGGAAGAACTGATACACCATCTGCAATAGACAGTTGAGACCCTATAACAGGATGCAACCTGTCAGGCCGAGGTCACGGCCCGTCAGGCTGAGGTTATAACACCTGGAGCCACTGCTCATACTGCCAATGTTGAAGAAAACCAGGGCAATCTAGCAGAGCCAATCCTAGCACAAGCCTCCAAAACCCATGTTTATCAGACTGAGGCTTCGTTCGAGTTTGAGGCTGACCCAACTGTACTCAAGGTCAATAAACTAGAAAAGTTATTCAAGAGAGCACAAGGGGTTAACTCCATCCCAGATATAGAGGAAGAGTATACTGATTCTGCAGTTACATTGCCAGATCGGTTTAAAATGCCACACCTTGATCAATTCGACGGCTCCGGGGATCTAATGGTCCACTTGCGTTTGTTTTTGGATATCTTGCGGCTAATGGGCTTAACTAGACTATAGAAGCTATCTTTCTTCGGTCGCACCATGTCGGGTATAGTGGTCATTTGGTATGCTAAGTTAGAAGATTCTATCAAATAGAATTTGTAGGAGATGGCCGAGGCCTTTATTGCTCAGTATTCTTACAATACACAGATTGAGGTCACAACTCGTGATCTCGAGGCAACATGCCAAGATCCGAAGGAGGGTTTCTCTAAATTTGTGACAAGATGGAGAGCTAAAGCCTCGATGACGACCATGAGGCCTTCTAAGAAGGAACAGATCAGGATGGTTGTCCGGAATCTGCATGGCAAGCTATTACAGAAAATAATTATGCTCTTGATATTTACATTTACAGAACTTCATAAAATGGGAGTGCAAATCGAAGATGCCATGAAGCAAAGGCTTATCACAGATAAGAAGGAGCTGGTAAAAAGGCCATTTCTTCGCAATTCCAATGTTGCCGGTGGTAGCACAACTGCGAGGCCGTCAGACGTAAGTGTTGTCACCACAAATAAGACTGCTGACTCCTTTGCCAACACAAACCCACAAACCTTATCCAACCCAAACCAACCTCAGAAGACTTTTAACTAACTATACATGATTGTTTCCAAAGCCATGATGGTGCCAGTCAAGAAAGGGCACCTAAAACCATTAGAACCTCGCCCACATCCCGACTTGCTTCCACCTAAACATAACCCCACAAAATGATGTGCTTTTCACTAGCAGCATGGTTATGACACCGACCAGTGCTACCATTTGCGTCATGAGATTCAAGATCTCATCGACAACAAGGTGATCGCCCCACCTCAGAAACCGAACGTAACCACAAATCCGGTCCTAGCCCATAATCGAGTTCTCTCACCTGAAAACCTTAACTTTATCCATACACTGGCCACCTCTTACGACCCCAGCATATATATTACTCCCTCTCACCTACCAAAACAAACGTTGTTCTTTCCGGAAGGTGCAGACCTGTGCATGATGGACACATCCAAACCTCAACCCAAGCCTGTGGTGATGAGATTTACAATGAAAGGGGAGTTAACCTTAGAGGAAGGTACTAGTCTATTACCAGAGTATCCTGAGGACTTATCTGATAGGGTGTATGATCCAAGTTTCCATATTGTGTCAGCTAGTCAAATCAAGCCTGAATTGGTTCTGGCAACCTTGGTAGACGTCAATGTGGTCAAGGAAGATGGCTTGAGCCAAGGGTAGGATGATTTGGTAGACCTCGAAGATGATTTGTACAACTTACAATTCTTCGATGAGCATGATCAATGAGATGTACAAATCGGGTGGTTCGACCTGAACAGATCAACTGATAACACTAGATGACTGAGTGACAAGCCGAATAAAGAAGAAGAAACTGAAATGAAACTAGAGGGAAAAGAAGTAGAGATAGCTTTAGTAGTCGGTAGAGATAGCTTTAGTAGCCGGAAGAGCTGATGAGAAAGGAAAGTTGCCAGAGAGCACTGGTGTGGAAAACCCAGCCCAGGAAGTAGGCACTGTGAACACCGTAGATACTAAACAATAAGCTGCACTGAGACAGTTTTGAATGAGAAAGAATTCAAGATAGCCGGGAAACTTTAAATTCACAACACCCTGTGGGGGATACCTATGATGTGAAGGTGATACAATCAGAGTCAGACAACTGTTTGTTGGCCACTAAGGGCGAATGGTGGAACGATAATGATCTGCATATGGCCCATACTGACGACGACTAGGGCAATTGCATTCTGAAAAATATGTGGTATGCCAAGGAAATAGATCATCTCACATGCAGTGGACGATATTTTAAGTCATTGCACCTAGATCAAGCAAAGGCATCTAGAAAGGACACATAGGCCGAGAAACCGAATGAGAAACAACTAAAAGAAGAGGCAGAATTGAAACAGCTTAAGAAAATCCAAGTTGACATCTCCATATGGGGTCTTCTCATAGCCTCACGAGTACATTGACAGGCGGTGTTGTTAGCAATGGACAAGGCTAAATTGTCCATTGACACCACACCCCGAGTAGCTTGTGGGTTTGGTCTTTCCAGGAGGTGCCAGAGCAATGCTTACTTTCTCTGACAAAGAGCTGCCACCAAAGGGCTCAGCTCACAACAAACCATTGTATATATCTGTGGAATGCAGGGAGAAATGGGTGCTGGTGGTGTTGGTAGATACCAGTTCGGCCATTAATGTCTATCCTTCCCGTACTACCTATGCAATTGGCCTCAAACTAATGGACTTTGTTCCCACAACCCAAGCAATACAGGCATATGATAACACAAGTAGAGAGGCCATGGGTACAGTGCAAGTGAGAGTCCAGGTGGGCCCATCGGAGCAAGAGATTGAGTTTCATGTCTTGGATGTGCCGGCTACCTTCAATTTGCTGTTAGGGAGGCCCTAGTTACACCATGTGAAGGTTGTCTTCTCCACTCTCTGCCAGATGTTGAAGTATCCTCATGGGGGAATAGTGACAATTATTTTTGGGAACTCCTCCGTCCATCTGCTGCTAGAGGTGACCATGCTAGTGCTAGAGATCAACCATGGCGAGGAGGATGTATTCCTCTTGAGATTCACTCTAGCTAAAGCCCAGGTAATACAGACCATTCTAGCTGTAGACGAAGGCATGTATGTCAATGCCCAGTCCATCTACTTCATGAACAAACTGCGGCACGTTCCAAGAATGGGGCTCGGAAGTAGTGGTTGGAAAGGTGTTGCAGCACTGACAAATGTGCCACTTAACCTACATGTTTTTGGATTGGGCTATATGCCTACCAAAGAGGACTAGATCAGAAAGAGGGAAGAAATGAGAGGCAGAGCCAAGGTTAAGCAAACCGTAAAACGTTATGAACTCATCCACAGGCCAATCCAGGGAACATTGAATGGTTGTTTTGTTTGGGAGGGAGAAGACTTCCCTTTTTGTGGCTTTCCCGAGCCTTGGGTAAATTCCGCGAAGCAACATGTCCCCAGGTTAGAGATCTTCTTTGACCATCAGCTGCAAGACAATGATGATGAGGAAAAGGTTGAACTAAGCATCAAAAGTTGAACAGAGCACGGAAGGTGACTTAGATGACGACGAACTTGGAGTAGGGGCAGCACTGGCTAGTCTCCTAAGAGAACCTGTGGCCGAACTAGAGAACTTGGGGGATAACTTTACTGTCTCCATGATCGGGAAAGAACCGGGTGTGAGCCCAAACAGTGGCACCAGGGGCACCACATCTTACTTGGCAGTTGGATAAAGGCTATCTTTCCAATTCTAAATCGGGTGATGAGCTAGAATCTGATTACATTGAGTCTGTGGGGTCGGGATCAGATTCGAGTTCTTCTAAGTCTGAGTCTGTTATTTCTGGAGGTGGTACCCAAATACCAAAGTCCTATCTAGGTCTTCATTTAGCTTTTATTTTCAGGCTGTAACCTAAGATCTGGACCTTTTGAATGTGAACTCTGCAGATTCTGTGTATTTTTTTGTGCCGTTGGTTCATTGTATTGATCAAGACTTTCAAAATTTTAACGAAAATGAAAGGGAAGAAATTCCTCTGGCTTTGAAAAACTTGATTAATTGAGAGGATGAGAGGTTTGCTAAACCTTGTGCTGATGAAATCATTGCCATTAATGTGGGTATTGAAAAGGATCTGCGCCTGGTCCAGATCGGGTCCACATTGTCTTCGGAGGAGCGCGAGCGTTTACTCGCTTTACTAAAAGATTTCAAAGATGTTTTCACGTGGTCCTACAAAGACATACCTGGAATCGATCTTGAGATTATATAGTACCAGATCCTCTTGACCCTGAGGCCCGACCAGTCAAGCAAAAGTTGTGTAGAATCCATCTGGATTGGTGTGGCTCGACTTTTTCACGCCACCCTTTCGGAAGGTTTGAAAGACGTCCTACAGTTCGAACTCCCGCGGTTCTAAATCTAATCTCACAAGTGCAATGGGAAATTTGATAAACACCAAACAGTCCAAATCCGACAAATCTTTTGGAAAATCGATTTTAAATCAAATAATGCCAAAAATTGGACTGCTTTTCCAGATACAGAGTCGCCACCTAAATATTTTTTATTTTGGAGAAATTTAGGAAACTCTGACTCTTGTTGAAAGCCATGTGTCCGTCATCACCAAAGTTGCCTCGGCTCGGGAACTTGGGTACTGTAGACACCCCATTTTTGACCGTCTTCAAGACTTGGACGTCACCATTTGAACACTCGATGATCGTCCATGCTCGTGTTCGTTTTGAGTTTCTGAAGGTCTCGGCTATGCGCTTTGCCTTGAAGCCTCTCAACTTATCGGTTTTTGTGCTTGGTTGTGGACCAAGAGCTTGTGGTTTTGTTTCTGAGGGAAGGGGGTGGCCTGTTGGCCAGCCCTATAACCCATCGGCCAGGCCTCATGCCTATCGGCCCTTCCTTCTTTCCATCGGCCATCAGTGATGGCCGGTCGGCACCTTTATTGGCCGGTCGGCCATTTTTTTGGTCGAGACCGCTTTTTTTGCTTTTGCAGATATTGTTCTTCCAGCTGGTGCCAACTGTTGATCACTTGGTGTATCCTCCATACACGTGTATGGATGGATTCAAACAAGTTTTAGCTTGCTAAGGAAGCTTTGGCTTGTGATTTCTATAAGAAGGGAGGTCCCTCTCCCTTTCCAGAGGTTCTAAAAATTGGAGATACAAAACATATACATCTCTCTCTAAATATATATATTTCTCCCTCTCTCTCTATATTTGCACTTGTTTGTGCTCAAAAGTGTCATTTCTTCACACTTTTGCACTAAAGCACCTAGTGAAACACCTTCACTACTGAGCTGAGGTTCTTAGAGGTTGCATTTGGGTGGTTTAAGCTTGGTTTTTGCCTCTGAAGTTGCTATTCTAAAGAGGTTCTTCAGGGGTGAGTCTCTTACCTCTTTAGAGCTTTGTTTTCATAGCTTGTTTGGCCCTATTTGCATGCTTCTTTTGGCTTAACTTTCAACTGTAAAAAGCTTCTTTTTTTTTAAGTATTAAAAGGTTGTTTAAGGCCTCTTTGGTGTTGGGGGTGGTCTACCCCCTTTTATGCCTTGTTTGGCTTTGTTTTGAGCTATCCTTTCAAGTTATTGGGACCACCTCTTTTGGCCTTCTCACCACTAAAACTTAGAGGAATTTCAGTGGTGGAAAGTGTGTTTTGAGGTCCCAAATAGGAGGGGGTCATTCCCTCTCCTTCTGTCTTGGTTGCTTGCCTTGTTGGCCTCATGCTTGAGCGTGTCTTTCTAGCATGTTTTGGCTCCATCTTAGCATGTCTTAGGCATTATTTCAGCATGGCATAGCTCTGTTTTGAGCTGGACTGATCATTGGTTCCTTGCATGTTGCACTTGTAGTGTAAATTTTGCATACTAGCCTTACATGCTTGTGTTGATAGCTTATCTTTCTAGCATGTTTTGGTCCTATCTCAGTAAGCTTTTGGTGTTATTTTAGCATGCTATAGCTCTGTCTAGGGTTGGTTTGATTATCTCTTGCATGCTTCTTGCACTTGTAGTGCAATTCCACTCATTAGCCTAACATGCATCATGCTTTTGACCATCATTCTAGCATGTTTTTGGCTTCACTCCAGCAAGCCTGTACTCATGTTTTTCCGTGCTTAAGCTCTGATTTAAGTGTTTTGGGTCATGTATGCCTTGCTTTGTATAGCCATAGTGCATTCTTGCTCACTAGCCTTATGTTTTGAGTCCACTAGCATGCATTGTTTGGGCTATTTGCATGATTTAGCACCATTTGGTATGTGATTTCAGTATGTGTAGTGTGGTCATGCCTTCACATCTTTTACTCTTTCAATGCTTTGGAGGGTTGGTGCTTTATGCCTTAAACATGAGCCAATATGTATGCCATCTTGCCTAAGCTTTTGGGCTACCATTTCAGTGTGTTTTGGGTGTTATTTTGCCATAATACAACTCTGATTTTTGCTGGTGAAGTCATCTCATGCTTGGTTTTGGTAGGTGTAGTGTAATCCTCCTCATTGGCCTTGTATGCTCCATGCTTCATGCCTCTAATTCTAGCATATGTTGGCTATGTTTAAGCATGTTTCTAGCATTGTTTTGACCTGTCTTGGGATTGTTTTGAATCATCTTGGCTCTTTGGGGTTTGATTGATATGGCCATGGTGCAAGTCCCTTTGCTAGTCTTAAGCTTTGAGCCTCTTAGCACGCTATGCTTGTGTTATGTGCATGATTTGGCATCATTCCTTACATGATTTCAGAGCATATTTCATTGCCACACTTTCACATTTTCCACTCCTTCAATGTGTTTGAGAGTTGTGTCTTCATGCTTTGTTTATGAACCAATGTGTATGCATGCTTGTATTTGCTTTTGGACTTCATTTTCGACATGTTTTGGCCATTGTCCTGGCATGCATGAGGTTTGTTTGAGGTTGGTTTGGTCCATTGACTTTTGCATTACATAGCCCTTGACATGCTCATATTGTTTGCATGTTGTTGCATTACATTGTTGTTTGCATGTTGTTGTATTGCATTGTGTTTGCATGATATTGCGTTGCATTGTATTAGCATGTTGTGTGTTGCATTCCGTTTGGATTAGACGTTAATCCAAACACGAGGAACGAGGGACGTTTCATACTCAAAGTGATTAAACGTGCCTCATTCCTTAGGTCATCAACACCTTTGATCATGCATGATAAGGTGGAGGTTCACAGAGTCTTATGTGTTATTTGTGTACATTCATTTGACATTGATTCGTACAACTCGGCCTCTTTGGCCATCATGCATTGAGATACGTGATTGGTGGCTCGAGAGCCGAGTACTGCCCTCCCTTGAGCTTAAGAAATGAGAGGGAGGGTGGTTGTACACACATTTCCTTGTAGACACACTGCCATGCCTCTGTTTGTGCTCTGTTGCAGCAAAAGGAGAAATTGCAGGAATCAATGGTTGATCGGACCGTCAAAGCTGCGGTCGACCACCTAAAAGCTGCCGATTGGGTATAAATTTGGTCGATGGCCATCAACTTTGGCCGATGGCCATCCCTCTTGGCCGACCATCCTTCAGCATGTTCCTAAGGTGGGTCAGAACTTTCAGAAGTACAGAAAGTGTGCAAACAGAGGCATCCTTGAGGCAAGATGGTGGATTTCCGAGAGGACGCGACCGAGCATGCATCCTTCATTGGTCAAGGTGGAGCTGTGGCAGCCTAATTTAGTTGTTTTTCATACTTACTTGGTTTTGTAACTTAAGTAATTTGATTAATTAGTTGGTTTGTAATTAATTAGCTTAGCGTAGCAAGTTAATTGACTTATTCGGACCCTCCGTCGAGAGGGCAAGTGTTGTAATAAGTGCGCGTATGTGTGCAAATGTCTTCCAACCCCACATTTTTCTCCCTTTTATTTACCCGCTTTCAGTGGTTAGTTTTAGGGCATGTGTTTAGTTAGCATACTTATGCCTGCATGCGTGCATCATTCATCTGTTTTGCATGCACCGGGCTCGGCGCATCATATAAATTGCATTGTATTTCCATACCAATTTGAATACATGCTATCTAGTTGCATTCATATGCCATCTTAGATAGCCGAGCCTATTTTAGTTGCATTTTTGCATGTGTTGCATTAGGCATTCTTGACATAGCTAGGATCATGCATGATTACTAACTAGCTTCTGTTTTGGCTCGGAGTACTAGGTAAGCTTTTACGCTTTAGCATCCTTGCATGTGTGTAAGTGACTGCCCTGTTTAGCATGCTTGCGATGAGGCTAACTGCTTAAGTGTTTAACTGTTTGAATGCTTGTGGGTGAAGGCTTGATTGCCTGAATTGGAACAGCTCGATGATTTTGAGTTTTTAAGCCCACTTGAAGTGGCAAAATCATGTTTTCTAAGCCTACTTAAGGGTGGCAAATCCGCGTCTTTGTCTACTTGCGAGTAGCAACTTCAAATCATTTTCAAAAGACAAACATGAGTTGTTTTGTTCCAATCCGCATGATTGAGTCTATACTTGTTTGTTGTGCGTATCACATAGTAAGGTTAGCTAATAAACCGAAAAGAGCACATGTGTTTTCAAAATAACATATCATGTTTAGTAGAGGCCGATCCTTTGATCGGGCGAGCGGGGGTGCTCATTTCAGGACCTTTCCCTCTTGTACCCAGGTTCTCGAGCCGAGGCAACTTTGGTGATGACGGACACGTAGCCTTAGGCACGAGTCAGGGTTTCCTAAATTTCCAAAAACAAAATATTTAGGTGGTGACTCTGAAATCTAACAAAGCAGTCCATGTTTGGTGCTTTTGATTAAAATTGATTTTCCAAAACGATTTGCCAGATTTGGACTCTTTGGTGATTTATCAGTCTTATATTGCACTTTGTGAGATAAGATTTAGAACCATGACAGGAGTCCGAACTGTGGAGCGGAGTTCGGGTGGTCTACGGTATGAGAGGGGAAGGTCATGAATTAAGCACCCCCACTCGCCCGATCAAAGATCGATCTCTACTAATCATGATATGATTTTTATATACATTATGTGCTCTTGTTCCGGTTGTTAGCTAATATTACTATGTGATACGCACAAGCATGTATAGACTAAAATTGCAAGAATTGGAACAATTCAATTTCATGTTTGTTTGCGAAAAAGGTTTGAATTTGCCACCTCAAGTGGGTTTAAAGTTTGCGGATTTGCCACCAAACATAGTGGGCTTAATACATGATTTGCAACTCAACAAAGTGGGCTTAAAACATACATTCGCTGAATCATTCCAATTCAAACAACATGCCTTGATCCATAGGCATTCATGCAGTTTAACAAGTAAGCATTTAGTCTCATGGCAAGCACGCTAGTCATGCCAATCACTCACACTCATGGAAGTATGCTAAAGCGCTAAAACTCACCTAGTACTCCACGCTAAGAAAATATGAGTTAGAGAACTATGCTTGATTCCTAACTATACAAGATGACTAATGCAACACATGCAAAGGATGCAATTAATAGGCTCGGCTACTAATATGGCATATGATCAATTAAATAAAATGCGGTCTAAGCACGTATTCAAAGAAGTAAGTGTAATGACAATGCAATTTGAATGATGCGCCGAGCCTCGATGCATGCAAGACAAGATGAATGGATGCAAGCATGCGATATGCTAATTAAAATATGTCCCTAATCTAACCATCAAAAGCGATTAAATAAAAGGGAGAAAGACGTGGGGTTAGAATACATACACATTATTATATTACTCTCTTACGAAGGAGAGTCTGAATGAATAAAAGCAAACTAGCTAACTAGGCTAATTTAGCTAACTAATACAAAACTTGAAACTAATTAATTAGCTATACTAGCTAACTAATTATTACAAATTGAATTAATTAACTATTCTAATTAACTAATTACAAAACGAAATTGAATAACTAGTTAAACTACCTGATTATTTACAATACTTAATTAGCTACAACTAATTAATTACAACACATATTTGATCTATTGCTAATTAAATTAATTAGAAAATCTTGGGAAGTGAGGGAGGGGGCCCATGCATGCTCGGTTTCCACCCAAAAAGCCACTGCCTTACTGCTAAATGCCTCTGTTTTCACATTGAACACCAACAATTCTGCCCACTTCCAGAACACCTCTACTCTACCTTACTAACACACTGTGCAAATTTCATTGATGGTCGACAAGGGGCCGGTCGGCTACCTGTGGTGGCCAGTCGACTACCGGTGGTGGTTGTCGACCACTAATAACCTGGACTTCCTTGCTACAACATAGAGCAAATAGAGCAAAACAGTGTATTTCTCAAGGGTTGTTTGCACACTTTGCCTCTTGTTTTCATGGGGAAATCAAACGAGAGACAAAATTTGGTTCATAAACCATTAATCAAGCAATTTCATTGCATGATAGCTTGTGAAACCAATTGTGCAAGTTCAATAAATGCAAAATAAGACCAAAATGACCATCACCCTATCATACATGATCAAGGGCAACAGAGACCAAGGAAAGTGGCACATTTCATCACTTTTGAGTATGAAATGTCCCATTTCCTTGTGTTCAAATTAACGTCCGATTTGAACACATGCAATGTAACACAAAGAAATGCTTATCTTGCCACTTTTACTTGCCAATTTTGTTTACACATTTTAGTTACCAAATCAATCTTTAATCAATTTGTCCATTAGTGAGTGTCTTCTAAGATGAAAGAAGTGTCAACCAAGAGATTATGTAAGGCAAGAGAGAGATCATGCCGTTGATAATGAACCCTCAAAGAGGATTAAACCATTAAGCATGACCTCAATCTTAAGCTTAAAGGATCCAAGCTTGAAACAACTCTCAAAAGAAAATGAAAGAGTGAAGTAAATAGGGAGATTGCAGAGTTTATAGTGCTGAAATGGAGTGAAAAACAACACCAAAGATGCTATCAACTCAAACAAGAGGTGTCTAAGGCCCTAAAACATCAACTTGTGAGGACTATTACACTACAACCATGCAAAACAAGACTCAAATGAACTAACCAAAAACAAAGCTAAAGCAGGTTATTTCAGAGGTTAAAACATGCTAGACTTGAGCTAGAAAAACATGCTAACATATGAAGCTAACTAAGCATGCAAACAAGACACAAGGAGAGGAGGCTAACCCCTCCAAATTTGGACTTCAAAATGAGTTTTTTGGCAGTGAAAAACCTCTGAAATTCAGTGGTTAAAAGGCCCAAAAAAAGTTGATTTGAAAGTGGTGAACAAAGGCACAAAAGCTTTAAACTAAGAAGTAAGAAGGGTGAACCACCCCCTAATTGAAAATAGCCTCAAACCACCACCTTTAGGCCACAAAAACAAAGTTTTTACAGTTCAAAACCAGCTCCAAAACAGCCCAAACATAGTAGAAGAAGATGGCAAAGTAAGTATGTAAGACAAGCTAACAAAGCAAGTGTTATACCTCTTGAAGCTAAGGCACAAATTAGGCAACAAAGCAAGCCACAACCACCTTGTAAAGCTCAAAGAGGGTTTCAAGTAACCTCAACCCAAAGGGTAGCAACTTTGGTCAAGGGTTGATAAACAAAAGTGTAGAGAAAACAAGCAACTAAGCACAAAATTGCAAGAGAGAGAGAGAGAGAGAGAAATCTAGAGAGAGAGAGAGATTTTTGCTCCAAA
The DNA here is from genome assembly GCA_036172215.1 of Camellia granthamiana. Classification (NCBI taxonomy): domain Eukaryota; kingdom Viridiplantae; phylum Streptophyta; class Magnoliopsida; order Ericales; family Theaceae; genus Camellia; species Camellia granthamiana. The sequence goes on from CM069908.1 coordinate 65,550,622, forward strand.
ATTTCTAACCCTAAAAAATGGGGCGAGGAACCCCCATATATATAGAAAAACAAGCCTTGAGCTTAGAAACATCCTACCATACACATGTAACGAGATCCAGCTCAATGTGCTAACAGCTGGCACAACTGTTAGCAAATATCTAGAAAAAGACACTAGTGGCTGTCGGCCACCACTGATGGCCGACCGGCCACACCAATGGCCGACAACCATGAGCCATGGCCGACAGCCTATGGTGGTGGCCGACAGGTCACGAAAAGTTCTAGGCTTGAAACACCAAGATTTGTTCCAAAACAAGGCATAGAAAAAATAAGGTTTAAAGGCTCAAAGATAGGGCACTCTGCCAAGGACTTCGGGCACTCAAAACGAACTCATGCAATCACAATCAACGAGTGCATAAGCGATGACGTCCGAGTCTTGAGGACAGTCAAAAATGGGGTGTCTACAGTTGCCCCTCTTTGACAGAATTCGGAAGTCATGAAATGACGGGAGTGAATGTCAAAGCCCAGAGACGACCCATTTTTGACAAGGCCGAAGACATAGACAAACAAACAAGTAAGACAAAAATGGTTATGCCCACAGGCTGCCTACGTATCCCTTTGCAAGGAATCAAACCAGCATAGTTCTGGGGCAAGATGCAAGCGATATGCATGATGTAGGAACATAACTTATGATCATGCAATAAGGCTATAATGAAACATGTAGATGCAAATGCTATGCAAAGAAATGCCACATGTTAAACAAAGTGAAACAAGGTACAGTAACCTCAAACATAAAAGGAAGTAAGTAAACACGCCACGCGTGGGAATCACGAACCAAACCAGATTTCATGTGGAAAGGATTTAAGAAAATTATGCAAACTTAAACACACGACATGCAAGAAAAGGCGAAGAGTGACATAACCATCAGCCATACCCGAGGTCTCAACCGAGATCCTAATGCGTTACACGCAGAAGGAAAAAAAAAAGGATGGTGTGAACACCGGGACGTACCCAAATGTTTTTAACCGCAGGGTTGGTGTGAACACCGGGACGGACCCAAATGTTTTTAACCACAGGGTTAGCGTGAACACTGAGACGCACCCGAATGTTTTTAACTGAAGGGTTTGGTGTGAACACCGGGACGCACCCTAATATTTTTAACCAAAGGGTTGGTGTGAACACCGGGATGCACCCGAATGTTTTTAACTGAAGGGTATTCCTAATGCATTGCATGCGAGAGGAAGAAGAGGTAAAAGGAGGTGATTCGCAGGGCACGAATGATTTCACCTGAAACTCTTCTGAATGAACTGTACATATAATATCGTTTGGGTGTAAAACTCAACAAATGTGATGCAGTAAGAATGCATGTTCTATGCAAAGAAAACAACCGAGGCAAAATGCTACATGAAGGCATATTCTACGTAAAGTACCAAATACATGTTCTATGCACGATTGACAGCATGTTCTATGCTAAGTACCAAATGCATGTTCTATGCATGATTGAAAGCATGTTCTATGCTAAGTACCAAATGCATGTTCTATGCTAAGTACCAAATGCATGTTCTATGCATGATCGAAAGCATGTTCTATGCATGATAATTTGGAAGCATGTTCCATGCAACAAAGAAAAAGTGCATATTCTATGCAAAACCATATGTATGAAATGTATGTTCTATGCATGCGTACAATGTATATTCTATGCAAGGATGAAAGCATATTCTTAAAAAAAAAAAAATTGAGTAGCAACTTCTGATTTACCTCTCGAAAGAGTTGCAACATGTTTTAAAAGGATACACCTTGTTCATGTTGACTAGCGATGAACATCATGCACTGAAGACACGGTTTGGAGCTTCCGCAAAAGTAATCCGAACATAAAAGTGAACTTTCCTTGCACTTCTTGAGAAATAAGGACACAAAACGGCATCAAGACTCAATAGAGGAGCACTGGGCACTGGACGGCCGCAAGGAGAGGGTGTCGGCCACTTGTCAGCCACCCCTGAACATTGTCGGCCACCGATGGTAGATCGGGACAATTCGGTCTTTTCACCCATGGGTCTTTAAGTAAAGGTCATGGGGCCTTATTTCCACACACCCACATGTCCGAAATTCCACCCTCTTTCTCTCTAGACCTTTCTTCTCTCTAGATCCGCGTTTTCTACCCGTTTTCCAACATTCCACGCGAAGTTGATTCGCTAAATCCTCTTTGTTTCCTTTGTTTTAAACCGATTGAAATTTGATTTCGGTGCTTTTTTCTTCATTTTCACCACTTAAGGCTTTTTTCCCTCGAGTTTCTCTCAAGTTTGGTACACTCTTCCCAACTTTGACTTTTTCTCACATTTTCTCTCTCCTAGGGTTTGACTTTTTCCAAGTATCCTCATTTTCTCTATTTTCTATATAAGCGGGGTCATCTCGGGATGCATAAGCTGTGTGTTGATACTGAAGAGTCCAAGCAGCTGATGGAGGCCATCCATGGAGGAGAGTGCAGAGCGCATATGAGTGGGGTGATGCTAGCCCGGATGATCCTTAGACAGGGTTATTATTGGTCAACCATGGAGGAGGATTGTATTGGCTTTGTTCGGTGATGCCACAAATGCCAGATCCATGCAAATTGCATGAATGTTCCACCGTCGAAGCTATACAACATGACTTCACCATGGACGTTTTCAGTCTGGGGGATTGATGTGATTGGGGCTGTCACTCCAAAGGGGTCGAATGGGCAAGAGTATATTCTGGTAGCGATAGCCTACTTTACAAAGTGGGTCGAGGCCCAATCCTATGTCGTGCTAAAGGCATCGCATGTTGCTAAGTTCATCAGGAACAACATCATCTATCGCTATAGGGTCCCGAATGAGATTATTTCGGAAAATGGTTCCCATTTCAAGAAGGAGGTGATCGACTTGTTGGAGAAGTACAATGTAGCTTTTCATAAGTCATCCACATATCGGCCGCAAACCAACGGAGCTGTTGAGGCCGCCAACAAGAACATCAAGCATATTCTGCAGAAGATGGTAGAAACCTACAGGGACTGGCCAGATAAGCTGTCATTTGCTCTTTGGGGCTACCGGACTTCAATTCGAACTTCTACTGGGGCAACTCCGTATTCCGTGGTCTATAGGATGGAGGTTGTTCTGCCAATCGAAGTTGAGGTTCCGTCATTGCGAGTTATGGCCGAGTGCCAGATAGGTGAGGCAGATTGGCAGCAGAGCAGATTCGAGGAACTCATGCTGTTTGATGAAAGAAGGCTGAAAGCACTGTATCACGTCCAGGGTTATCAACGTAGAATTGCCAGGGCTTTCAATAAGAAGGTTAAGTCCAGGAATTTGAAGGAAGGGGATCTAGTGCTCAAAGACAACCGAACCCCCATCCATGACGCTAGGGGCAAGTTTAGACCTAATTGGACTGGTCCCTACATCATTAAGTCTATCTGGTCAGGTGGAGCTGTCGTTCTGATGGACCTAGATGGCCTTGAGTTCTCCTAGCTGATCAACATGGACAAGTTGAAGAAATACTATCCCTGAGAGGCTCGCCAGGCCGAAAACCTGAAAGGGCGACCTAGGCAAAAGTTAGAGCATGAAAAATTTGAAATAATAAAAACTGAGCTCACAAGGTTGAAAACCCAGAAAGGGCGGCCTTGGCAAAAGTTAGAGCACAAAAGAAGAGTGTTAATACACGAGTGAACCCCAACGGAACTACGTAAGGCTTGATTCCTATCTTTGGGATACGTAGGCAACTTCATTCTGAAGTCCAGCCATAAGCACTTCCAAATCGACTTTGTCCATGTGATCATGTTGGTCATCTTTGTCTATTCTGCATTCAAGAGCTCAGTTGTGATCTCCAGTGTAGTGCTGTTCAGACTAAGGGTAACTTTCCAATTGCTAGATTTAGGGTTGTGCATCTTAGTGATAGATCTCAGGCGTGTCCAATTGTGATCCATATCGAAAATGGCTTTGAAAAGTTTTAATAAAAGTTGATTTTGCTCAAATTAATCTTTTTACGACTTAGACCATTTTTGGACGAAACGGAAAATTTTCAGTACCCACAACCTTCAATTACATTGATTTCACTACAGAGTTCTCCTACTCTTGAATACAAATTGAAGTTGTTTTTTATTATATTCACATGAAAACTTGAAAGTATTGATTAGAGCAAATAAACTCGGGGCATAGTCAGGTGTTCCTGCGTCCCCTCCCAGAGCTTGTGGAAGCCTCTGATGCCAAAGTAGGCCCGGCCTACGCCTCTTCATCAAGCCAAGCTATGCACTCATCAAAGAGGGTGCAACTGAAAGTGGGAGCGGAGGCCAGAAGTTCTCTTGTTCTCCATGCTATGGCATACCGAGCTAGCTGTGCGCCTCGGACTAGAAATGTAGTAAGGTACTCTATCCCCTCTTTCAGGCAAATCTGATCATGTCCAAATTGGCGCTGGAATCGAAATGGGAAGTAAAAGACACAGTGTGTCATGCCAATCAGCTGAATCCCCAGCTGCTGAGACATGCTGTAGCTCGTAGTCGGCAGATTAAGCCAGGGGTAGCGCCAAGCAATGTTGACAGCGGACAGACTGCACATCTATTCGCACCACCATCCCTCATCTGGAGCATCAACTAGTCGTTGCCGAAAGAAATAGCAGCGAGCTGAATATGCGGGGCATGAGTCCACCACTCTCAACTTGTCCATCAACCATATCTGGGGAGGGATGAAAAATGAGAGATTAAAGAACAGAGAGGTGTGCGTGGAGAGAAAAGTGAGAAAATGGTTATTTTAGAGAAAAACAGAGCCTGAGGGCCGGCTGATGTGAGAAATACGTGAGGTAGGGTGGGAAACATTACCTGCAGAAGTAGTGGACTCCCCACAAACCTAGCCGTCTTTCGGCAGTGAAAAGCATCCAAACCCATTAATGTCTCAGCTAGTGTCACGGCAATGCAGCTCTTGCCCTCTTTTAAGCCTTGGGCAACCTCGATGAAACGGATGCTAGATCCTCCGGAGCCTGGAGCAAGGAAGAAATGAGACAACATGCACAAGCAAAATGCATGTCGCCGAAAACCCTGCCAGTGATGATCGTCGTGGTCACCGGTATCAGAAAACCGATGAATCAAGCTCGGATTGTCCAGCTCTCCATCGCGAATCAAAGATCGTGCACCATGCAAAGTAAGCCCACACATCTGTCCTAGAGCTTGGACGTGGCCAAAACAGAATTAGGGCAAGATCTCTTCATCGCGCTAAGATTCCATCAATCTTTGGAAATCTTCAAAAGTAGGGCACACCTCTTGTCTGCCAAAGCTAAAAACATGAGTTACCAGATTCCAACACCTAGCTACAGCATGGAGGAACGGAAAATGCAGCGGGGTGCGACTCAACGTGAATAGTGCATTTATTCCGAAACTCTGAAAATTTAACTTTTTCGAGCCATCCAAGCTTGCAATCGAACTGGTGAGGTTTTGGGCAAGAAGTGCTTCCATTTGGGGCAAAAATGGAGTTGAAATGAAGAAACCACAAAGCTGGAACCTTTATAGAAGATAAGGAAGTGAGTGGAGGACAGATGTCGACGTTTCGGAGGTTCTGCCATCGATGGTCGGCAGCAGCACATGGATGGCCGGCAGTGGCTCATCAATGGCCGACAGGGGCACATTGATGGCTGGTAGAGGAGATTGATGGCCGGTAGGCCATTCCCCATGGCCAACAGTCCCTTTGTGGTGCTCAGTGACCTCTTGAGTGAAGATCCAGTTGTTTTCAAAAGTTGTATTCTGTTATCGGCACCTTCTGGGGTCTTGTTTTGGTTCCTTCTGGGCTTGAACATGTCTGTTTAAGTTGTAAATGTTTAGCTTTGCTTATCGAGTTGTATGTACTTTGTTTATCCAGTTGTATGTACTTTGTTTATTGAGTTGTATGTACTTTGCTTATTGAGTTATGGCATTTTGCTTATCGGGTGGTGCCTGTGTTGTTTATTGAGTTGTTTTGTTCCTTTCAGTTGTTAGTTGGTTCACTACCTGACTAAGAGCATTACAATTTGATAGTGTAGTTATTAAACCAAAGATCAATCTCATTTTTGTGCCGTGTGATGCGATACAATGCTGAGAATGTAAAATGCAACACTTTTTCAATCAAAAAGTTGTTTTCATTCCATCATGGTTTCTCTTTACAAAAGGAACAAAGTTTTAAAGAAAATAAAACTGCCTAAGACTGTACAATGTGCAAATACTAAAGCAAAAAGAGAAATAAAGCAAAAAGCGTCTGAACTAGTGCTATTTATCTCAAGATTGAGAGGCCCTCTTTGTTCTCTTCCTCAGACGAGTAGCCTCTGGAACACTGTCACCATCGGCACCACTGTCCAAAGCAGAACCAAAGCCCTCCTCAGTCTTTCTAGCCTCGCCCCCAGCAGAACCTGAGCCGACATCGCCGTCTCCATCGTAAGAGGACCCAGAATGTGCACTCGCCACCTCAGCCTCCTCGCTCGTCTCATCGTCATCATCGCCCAGAACGGGCTCTGAAGGGCCACTCCCACTGTGAGTGCCTCTAGCTCTACTTCGGCCGTGTGTTTGAACCTGTCTCCCTCTCCTCTCTACTGTTGGGGGAGGCGCTGAAGGTGCTGCCTCTGCTCCTGCTGGGGCGTATGACAGGGCTGGCATCTCGAAAGGGATCTGAAAAGGCCAATTTACGAGAACACATTAATTTGTGTATATATGATGTAAAAGATGATGTACCGTCATCAGTAAACGATTGTAGATGATGTGATGTGAATAGTGGATGATTGCAGTGTATTTGTTGTGAATAGTGGATGATTGTAGATGATTTGCTATGAACAATGGATGATTACAGTGTATGTGCCGTGAACAGTGGATGATTGCAGTGTATGTATGCCGTGGGTAGTGTGTAGGAGTAGTATATCGATGTAGTGCTTTGATGCAATGTGCCTGATCGCTATAGTGTGGAACAGTTGAAGTGCTAATGTGTTGGCATAAAAACTTTGTGGCATGAAGTGCGAATTGAAGAGATTACCGGGATCCTGTAGAGGCTGAGCAAATCTAGGCTCGTCTATACCACACCTGTCAAGGAAGCCACGAGCTCGAGGGCCTACCCTGTGTACTCAATGGGTGACTGCAAGCGCATTGAAGGGATCGGTACTCCATACAGCATAATTGAATTAAAGTAAATGTGCAGAATCGCAAAAAAGTAAAGTTTGGTACATACCGGAGTTGGGCCTCGAACCTGACAAGTGCATGACCGGCTGGTGAAGACTCAATGGGAATTGGAAAATTTCTCCAGAACGCCACCGATGAGTAACTGTAGTAGGTAGCTTTGGCCATCCAGTCTCCGGCCTTGCCTCAGGCTCCCTCCTCCTGCGAGATCTGGTCGCTCTGCCTCTCCCCCTCGCAGCTGGAGCTCTAACTCTCTCACCTCTGCGAATGCCAGTCAGCGGCGGCATCAGATGCTTCTGAATGAAGGTTGCCTAGTCGCCCTCCATGTAGAAAAGATCTGCATCTAGTCATACCATGAACTCGATCACCTGCTCCTCAGAAAGCCTGTGTGTCTCTCTCATAGATGCGGGAGGTGCCATCAGTATGAACTGGGCAGGCAAGCTCAAGGTCTGGCGCACAAAGCACTCGCTCAAGAACCAGGCGTGACAGATCGGTCCCTCAAGGAGGATGTGATAGCGAGCCACGACCCGAGTGGTCTCATATGCGAATCTGGCCCCTGACGGTATCACGTCCCATGGCTGCCATGCGATCTGAAGATAAGAAAATGAACAGATGATTAGTCGTTGTCAATTGACTACTGTGTATATCAAACTGATTGAAAAGCAGCATGACTATGTTTTGGGTTACCTCGTGCGCCATGACCTTGTCAAAATACTGTCGGAAGAACATGAAGTTCTCCCGGGTCCTACGACGGAGCAGGCTGTCATATACCTGGGAGAACGGGATTGTCGCTGGGGTCTCCACTTTGGGCTCTGGGGCAAGAACTGGGAAGTATGCATACACCCATAGCTCATGTACCCGTAGAGAGTGCTGAGACCAGCTCCGCCCCAATCGTAGAACGGGACTCGCTGCAGCACCACCAATGTGCTCAAAAAGTACAAACCGACGGTATTCCACCTGTTCGAGAAAAAGGTGGTACCAAAGAGGAACATAAGAAAGCCTCTGGCGTACTGCTCGGTCTGCTCAATAGTCTCAGGCTCGACTCCTCTGAACTGCTCCTCAAAGTAGCTATATTAAACCATACCTGCCCGAAGTGTTGGTGGTTGTGCCCCAAGTAGTGCAGCCCATGCAGCCTCCTACTCTCCCATGTCAGGATCGAGCGGGATCAGATCACCTCCTACGCCTAAGCCAGTGATCATGGCAAAGTCGTAAGGAGTCATCGTCATCTCCCCCGCGGAGGAGAAGTGGAAGGAGTTAATGGTATCCCACCACCTCTCCACAAGAGCGCCTAAGAGAGGGCGACTCGTTGTGATCCGCGTCAAACTGGAGCAAAATAGACCAAAGTCGGTCCCATCGACGATGTCACGGACCCCAGCTGCAAGCTCCTCCTATCAATCCCAAGTAGTAGTGGTACTGTAGCCTCGAAAGGAGTGGGATCCATCCTGTGTCAATGCATGTGATGCAATTAGATGAAGCAATGAAAGTAAAATTGAAAGTACAGTTGAATGCAGAGCAGTGATGTATGAAGTATAGTTAAATGCAGAGCAGTGATGTACAGTTGAATGTGAAGCAGTAGTGTATGAAATATAGTCAGACCAAGGCATGTGATGCAATCAAATCAAAACAGTACAAGAAACGTAACGGCTAAAGATGGTATTGTAGAAAAGTGAAGTTTGTACCTCTACGGCTATGGCCGACAAATGAGACATGAGCTCTCTCAATAACAGGTCGTCTGGCACGTCCTCAGCAAAATCAGTGAAGGCCTTGATGCCTCCCGCAACGGGTATAACGTGCGTCTCAAGGTGGTACCTCGTCGGATCAAATGGGCGAATGCTCGGCGGTAGTGGCTCGGGCTCAACCGTAGGCACAGCCTCGAAGTCCGCTGCAAACTCCGTTGGAGGTAGTGCGAGGAAGCCCCCGTCATGGGGATATCATCAAGCATCTGAAATAGATGCAAAAAGATGCAAAATTGAGGAAAAATGAAGAAAATGGTGAAACTTTGTACAAGTTAAACCCTAACAGAGAGAAAAAATCAAAGAAAGCTGAAAACCCGAGAAAAGTGTACTAACCTTGGGAGAAACTCGAGGGGAATCAACCTTGAATGGTGGAAATGACGGAAGAGGCGTCAAAATCAAATTCTGATCGGTTCAAATCGAAGAGAATGGAAGGGTTTTCGCGAAGAAAATGTTTCTAGGGTGTTGGGAAATGCGTAGAACGCGCGGATCTAGAGAGAAGGCACACCTAGAGAGCAAGATGAAGGTATTTCGTGCAAGGGTTTGTGATAAAATGAAGTGTTTTTGCCTCTACTTAAAGAGCCACGGCTCAAAGGACAATTCTGCCCCAAGCTGCCATCGATGGCCGGCAGTGGCACATCGATGGCTGGCAGTGTACAATTAATGGCCGGCAGTGGCCATTGATGGCCGGCAGGGGGCCAGCAGCTACCCCTGATGGCTGGCAGGCCTCCACCAGCTTCCTCTGCCTCTTTTGCCTTGATATGTGTCCTTGGGTTCCAAGAAATGCAAGGAGTGCTCAAAATTTGATTCAAAATGCCTCCGTGGAAGCCCGGAATCATGTTCTCAATGTGTGGTGGTCATCGCCCATCAACCCGCACAAGGTGTATCCTTTCAATGCGTTGCAACTCTTCCGAGAGGTAAACCGGAAGTGGTCTTCAACTTGTCTTTATCGAGCATGCTTTTGTTGTCACATAGCATTTGCATGTTATATTAAACATGCATTCTATATTCTTGCATTGTTATGCACCTTTTTACTTGCATTGTTATGCACATTTCATTTGCATTGTTATGCACCCTTTTCCTTGCATTGTTATGCACCGCTCTACTTTCATTGTTATGCACCTCTTCACTTGCGTTGTTATGCACCATTCTACTTGCATTGTTATGCACCGCTCCACTTGCATTGTTATGCACCATTCTACTGGCATTGCTATGCACCTTTCCACTTGCGCTGTTATGCACCTCTTCACTGGCATTGTTATGCACGTTCCACTTGCATTGTTATGCACCGTTCCGTTCCACTTGCATTGTTATGCACGTCTCACTTGCATTGTTATGCACCGATTCACTTGCATTGTTATGCACGTCTCCCATGCATTGTTATGCACCTTTTCATGTGCGCATTGTATATGCACGCATTTATCTCGTATTGAAATTATATCTTGATGTAACGTTAAGCATGTGTTTCTACTATATTGTACCTGTCAAAGTTTCTCTTTTGTGCATGCACGATATTGTATATACGGTTCATTTGAAGCTGGCACAACCAGATGATGTTGTATGTGTTTCAATCAAAGGAGCTCCAGGTAAGACCATTCCTACCCCTCTCGAAACTCTCTCGTTGGTTAGAAACATTCGGGTACCCCTGATGTTTACCCCACCACCCTCCAGTGTTTCCACTGCTTACCTTTCTCCTCTCGCATTTGACATGCATTTGGACAAACCTTTCTTCTCTCGCGTTTGACATGCGTTTGGACGTACCTTTCTCCTCTCGCGTTTGACGTGCGTTTGGACGTGCCTTTCTCCTCTTGCGTTTGACATGTGTTTGGACGTACTTTTCTCCTCTCACGTTTGACATGCGTTTGGGCGTACCTTTCTCCTCTCACGTTTGACATGAGTTTGGATGTGCCTTTCTCCTCTCGTATTTGACATGCATTTGGGCATACCTTTCTCCTCTCACATTTGACATGCGTTTGGACGTACCTTTTTCCTCTCGCATTTGACACGCGTTTGGTTATCCTTCCTCCTCTTGCGTTTGACACGCGTTTGGATTTCCTTCCCCTTTCGCATTTGATATGCTATGGGGTGTTTCGTTTGAGACTTTGGGTGTTCTCGATAGTCGCTTTTGGCTTTTCCCGCGTGACGCGTAGTTAAGCTTGCATAGTTTTCTTACATCCTTTCTGTTGAAATGTATGAGACCACTGTAACTTGTCAGTTTGCTTAAATTGTTGTATTTATTTTGCATAAATGCTTCATTGCAGCTCGCTTTGCATAATCATAAGTTATGCTCGTGCATCATGCATGTCATTTGCATTTTGCCCCAGCCTGCGGGCGCATCTCTATATTGCTATATTGAATGTTTGTTTGAGTCTTTGGCCTTGTCAAAAATGGGTCGTCTCTGGGCTTTGACATTCACTCCCGTCATTTCATGACTTTCGAGTTTTGTCAAAGAGGGGCAACTATAGACACCCCATTTTTGACCGTCCTCAAGACTCGGATGTTCTTGCAGGTTCATCCAGCAACAGGTTTGATTGCTCGTCGAGTGTTCAACTTTTGCGGCAGGATGTTCCAAGTTTGATCCTTCCAAACCCCATTTCTATTCTATCTTATTTTTGGACCATGAATTGGTCTTTGCTTTGTGATGTCCTTGATGGCATGCCGGCCATCAGAGAGGGCAGCCAGCCATGGGTTAGGCCCTGCCGGTCATCAATGAGGCACTGCCGGTCATCAATGAGGCACTGCCGGCCACCATTGATGGCCGGCAGCCACCTTGTTTCAACAGATATTTTGTTAGATATTTTGGGCTAGCTGTGGCTCACTGAGCCATCCTCCATACACGTGTATGGTTGGATGGAGGCAGATTTAAGCTTGTCAAGCAAGCTTTTGCTTGCACTGCTTATATAAGGGGAGGTGCTTCCCCCTTATAGAGGGTTCAGAAATTTGAGAGTGGGAAAATCTCTCTCTCTCTCTAGAGTTCTCACTCTCTCTCTTTCTCTATATTGTGCTCAATAGTGCCTAAAGTGTATTTTTCTTCATACTTTTGCAAAGCAACACCTAGTGAAACACCATTACCTTGTTGCTGAGGTGCTTAAGGGTTTTGTTCGAACTCAAAAAGCTAGTTTTAACTCAGAGAAGTTGTTGTTTCAAAGTTGTGCTTCAAGGGTGAGTGTCTTCCCTCTTTAGGCTTTGTTTTGATCAAGTGTTTGGCCACCTTTACATGCTGTTTTAGGCCTAACTTTCAACTACAAAAACCTTTGTTCTTGAGTGTTAAAAATGGTGGTTTAAAGTGTTTTTGGAGTTGGGGGTGTTTCACTCCCTTGCATGCCTTATTTGTTAAGCTTGTGAGCCATCCTTTGAAGCCTTTGTGCTAGCCTTTGCATGGTCTTTCTACCACTGAAACTCAGAGAAATTTCAGTGGTGGAAAGGTGGTTTTGAGGTCCAAAATGAGAGGGGGTGGTCCCCCCTTCTCTTGTCTTGTTTGCTTGCCTTGTTGGCCTCATACATGAGCATGTGTTTCTACTCTTTTGTGACTTAGCTCAAGCATGATTTTGTGACTTTTTGGACCTGCCATAACTCTATTTTTGGTTGGTTTGGTCATTGGTTGGTTGCACCTTATACTTGTAGTGTAATCCTACTTGTGGGCCTAACATGCTTCATGCTTTAGTTCATCATTCTAGCATGTGTTAGCTTTGCTCCAGCACATTTTTGCCACTGATTTAACATGCTCGAGGTGTGTTTTAACTGGTCTTGGTCATATATGCTTAGCTCTGTATAGCTATAGTGTAGTTGGACTTCACTAGCTTTGTGCTTGAGGTCCCTAGCATGCTTGGAATGTGATGTTTGCATGGTATAGCCTCATTTCTCACATGATTTCAGTGTATATAACATAGTCACACTTTCACATATTCCACTCTTTCAATGCTTTTGAGAGATGTGCCTTATGCCTTGTTTGTGAGCCAATATGTATGCATGCTTGTATAAGCTTTTGGGCTCCCTTTCCAACATGTTTTGGTCTTTGTTTTGGCCTAACTGAACTCTATCCAGAGTTGGTTTAGTCATTTGTGCATGTATTGTATGCATGTTGTGCAGTGCCCTTTACTAGCCTTATGCTTAGAGCCTCTTGCATGCTATACTTGTGTTGTTTGAATGATATGGCATCATTTAATACGTAATTTTAGAGCACATAGCCTTGTTATACTCTCATGTTTATCACTCTTTCAATGTGTTTGAGAGTTGAGCTTTGTGCCTTGCTTGCCAGCCATGAGTTGAGCATGCTTTTCTTGCTTCTTGTGTTTAAGTTTCAGCACATTTTGGCCACTGTTTGGGCATGCATGAGGTCTGTTTGGGTCTGGTTTAGTCCATTGAGCATTGTATTGCATGCCTCATGTGTAATGTTCTTCACTTGCTTTAGTGTTCTTGGCCCCTTAACATATCTTGCATGCATTGCTTACATGAGGGAGTCTTATGCATGCCACCTTAACATGTCAAGATTAGCCTGATTGTTTGTATAGCATGTTGTTTATGTGCATTGCATTGTGTTCAATCGGACGTTATGTTCAACACAAGGCGGATTGGCCCACTTCATACTCAAAGTGATGAAAGTGAGCCAATCCCCTCCGTTTCCATTGTCTTTGATCATTCATGATAAGGATGTGGTCTTAGTGTCTTGTTTGTTGTGCATTCATTGAATTTGTACAAGTTGGATCTTTGGCCATCATGCATTGAGATGCTTGATTGATGGTCTTGGATCCAATGGTGACTCTCCCTTGATGTTTTGAGGTGATATGGAGTGGCATGGTACGTACATACCCTTAGGAGACCCTCCATTTCCTCTGTTTTTGTGCTCTATTGCAGAATGGTGTCACAGCACACCAGTGGCCGGCACCCTTCCTTTGTTGGCCGGTAGTGCCCACTCTTGACCGGCAGGTGGCCGGCAGCCACCTATCATGGCCAACAGGCCACTGGTGTATTCCCCAACCTGGTTTTGGTAAGATTCAGCAGCAAGCTTTCAAGGACACCCTGCTGGCAGAGCCTCAAAGAGAGCAACCGGAGAGCTTTTCGGGGCGGCCACCGAGCATGCATCCTCTTCTTCTTCAAGCAGAGCTGGAGCAACTTAGTTTAATGCTTACTTGTTAGCTAACATCAATTGGTAATTTGATTAGTTAATTTGTTAAGTAATTAAGTGTTGTAATAATTAGTTATAGCTAGTTTTTCGATTTGATTGTGTAATAATTAGTCTAATTAGATAATTAGATTAGTTAGTTTAGCTTAGCTTAGATAGGCTTAGCGTATTTATTCGGACCCTCCGTCGAGAGGGCAAATGTTGTAATAAGGGTGCGTGTGTGTGTGCATGTCTTCCAACCCCCATTTCTTTCTTCCTTTTACTTATCAGCTTTTGATGGTTAGTTTAGGGCATGTTTCAATTAGCATACTTATGCTTTGCATGCGTGCATCATTCATTCGTATTGCATACATCGGGCTCGGCGCATCATTCAAACTACATTGTACTTCAATACCTATTTGAATACATGATTATCAAATGTTGCATTCATATGCCATCTTAGAATAGCCGAGCCTATTTTAGTTGCATTTCTGCATGTGTTGCATTAGGCATCTTAACATAGCTAGGATCATGCATATTTCTAACTAGCTTCTGTTTTGGCTCGGAGTACACTATAAGTGTTTATGCTTTAGCATCCTTGCATGAGTGTGAGTGTTGCCATGGCAACATGCTTGTTATGAGGCTATCTGCTTAAATGATTAACTACATGAATGCTTGTGGGTGAAAGCTTGATTGCCTGAATTGGAACAACTCGATAATTGTGAGTTTTAAGCCCACTTGAAGTGGCAAAATCATGTTTTTCTAAGCCCACTTGTGGGTGGCAAATCCGCACTTTAGCCTACTTGCGAGTAGCACTTTCAAACCACTTTCCAAAAACAAACATGAGTTGTTTTGTTCCAATCCGCGTGATTGAGTCTACACTTGTATGCTGTGCGTATCACATAATAAGGTTAGCTAATAAACCGGAATAAGAACACATATCTTTTCAAAACAACATATCATGTTAGTAGAGGCCGATCTTTGATCGGGCGAGCGGGGGTGCTCATGTTATGATCTTTCCCCCTCGTACCCAAGCTCCCGAGCCGAAGCAACTTTGGTGATGATGAACACGTGGCCTTAGGCACGAGTCAGGGTTTCCTAAATTTTTCAAAAACAAAATATTTAGGTGGCGACTCTGAAATCTGGCAAAACAGTCCATGTTTGGCGTTTTTTTTGACTAAAATCGATTTTCCAAAATGATTTGCCGAATTTGGACTCTTTGGTGATTTATCAGTCTTACATTGCACTTTGTGAGATTAGATTCAGAACCATGACAGGAGACCGAACTGTAGTAGCTAGAACCCAAATTCGAGCCCTCTTCGAAAGGGGGGCACGCGGAGAGAGTTCTGGGCGGTCTACAGTTTCTGGCGACTCTGCTGGGGATTTAGAGAACTTGACTCGAAACTCATGATATGTTGTTTTGTTTACACTTATGTGTTTCTTTGCATTGCATTTGCATTGGTGCGCCTAAGCCACAGTGTTTGCCATCTGCTATTCCTGAGCGGTTTACCGGAGGCTTGCTTGGAAAAGTGTGCCATAAGGCTGATCGGTTACAGGCTCTGCCACGATGGGAACACAAATCTCGATTTTTACCGAGGCACCCTTTTTGACCATTCGGCCTAGTGCATATCAGAAACCGTAAAGACCATTCCAAACTAAGACAGGTTGCTTACCTGATTATAGGTTGTTTGAAAACCACTGCGTGCATAGTGAAATCCTAGCTCCGGACAAAATAGGACAGGGAAACCCTACCCCATCATAGGGGTGTTTTGGCTCTCATTTGCTTCATATGTGCTGTCAGAGTGTCTCTACAGGGTTGTATGTATCAATTTGCAAGTCTAGGTATCAGGCCTGCGGGCATCAGTATTTGGGGATATCAGATTTGAGGCAGTGATTTGGAGGCAATGATCAGTGTTGAGAATAGTGTGTTTAGCTTACAATGCCAACTGTGTGTTGTCTTTATTTTAAGCCGAAATGCTGTCCATTTTTCTGGTTGTTTGTTTCCTTATTATGCTTTATTTATCTTTTTCAAGGTATTGCATCATTGCTTCCGAAGAGGCAGTTTCCCCCAAAGCACTCTGGGTTAGAGGTAGAAGGCTTCATCGATCTAAGGATCTAGTTGACGGACAAGCAGTGTTCTTTTCATTACCCCCAGTTACTAGACAGAGGTCAGTTAGGCACAGTTCATCAGTACAGCGGTTACCAGATCAGCGGTCATTATCCACCCACCATTGTGTAGTCAAGCTAAGGTTTCCGTTTCTACCACACAGAGAGATAGACCCATTGTTCAATTAGATCAGCACCTTATGGCCAGTATGGAGGAGATGATGCGTCAGCTCCAAGAGACCATGCAAGCCATGCAGCGGGATGCAGCCCGCCAGGCGGAGGTTACTGCGCGTCAGGCAGAGGTTGTGCCTCAACAAGCAGAACTGATTGCCAGGCTTGAGCAGCAACAACAACCATAACAAGCCGGAGCATCTGCTTCACATCCACCCCTACCCCCACCTAGGGTTTCGATACCTGGGGATGCAGCTCACATCCAGGAAAATACGGACGTTCCAACGGGGCCGGTTCCACCCTCAATCCTACCTCAGCTATCCAAAGCACTGGCTAATCCAGTGGATACACCGTTTGAATTTGAGGTGGATCCAACAGCGCTGAAAGTGAGCAAGTTAGAAAAGTTGTTCAAAAGAGCTCAAGGCGTTAATTCCATTCCAGACATAGAGGATGGATACACTGATTCGGCGATGACCTTGCCAGACCGGTTCAAGATGCCATATATAGACCGTTTTGATGGTTCTGGGGACCCCATGGTACATCTGCAGTTGTTCTCAAATATCCTAAGGCCAATGGGCCTCTCCAGACTGCAAAAGCTTTCCCTCTTCGACAGGACCCTGTAGGGTGTTGCGGCCATTTGGTATGCGAAGTTGGAAGATTCTGTCAAAAAGAGCTAGGAGGAGATGGCTGAGGCCTTTGTTACCCAGTATTCATACAACACGTAAATCGAGGTCACAACTCGTGATCTCAAGACAACCAGGCAAGAGCCGAATGAGGGCTTCTCTAACTTTGTAACCCGTTAGAGGGCCAAAGCTTCTATGATGACCACCAGGCTGGTCGAGAAAGATCAGATAAGGATGGTTGTGCGCAACCTCCAACCCAAGCTCATACAGAAGATGATCGTCTTACCCCTCCCCACCTTTGCTTATTTACATGAGATTGGGGTACAGATTGAGGACACCATGAAGCAGGGGCTAATTGACCACGAGAGAGAGCAGCCCAAGAGGACATTTACCCACAGTTCGAATGCAGGCACGAGTAGTGCTGCAGCTGCTAGAACTTCCGATGTGGGCATGGTCACCACCACCACACTAAAAACAGCCACCCCATTCACCGGTGCATCCAGAACCAGCTCACAAACAGCCAGATATCCACCCCGAGGCCAGAGGACCTTTACTCCATTGTACATGCCTCTTTCCAAAGCCTTGGGGATTCTCATTAGAAAAGGGCATTTGAAGCCCCTGGAGCCTCAGCCATTACTAGACAAACTTCCTACTTCCCATAACCCGGCCAAATACTGTGCCTTTCACCAATAGCATGGTCACGACACCGACCAGTGCTACAAACTGCGTCATGAGATCCAGGATCTTATTGACAACAAGGTGATTGCACCTCCAGATAAGCCGAATGTCACCACCAACCCACTCCCACTACATAACCAAGTTCCACCACCCAAACACATCAACCTGATCCAAACTGCAGCCATTCCATATGACCCAAGCATATACATCACACCATCCCACCTACCCAAGCTTGAGGTGTTCATTCCCAAAAGCACAGATCTGTGCATAGTGGGCATCTCCCAAACCCAACCCGAGCCGGTGGTGGTGATTGTCGAGGACAAAACTGGCCGGACTTTGGAGGAGAGTGGGAATATTGATTCAGAGCCTGAGGAATCTGGGAGCTTTACCGAGGAAGCATATAACCCAAATGGTTACATCGTGTCAACGGACTAGGCAAAGCTTAGGACAGAGTTACCGGTTGGGGCAGAGATCAGTGTGGTTCGGGAAGATGGGCTTAGTCAGGGGTTAGATGACCTAGCAGAGCTGGAGGAGGATATCGGCGACCTTCAATTCTCTAATGAACAGGACCCGGGGGATGTGAGCATCAACTGGTTTGACTTGGATGGATTGGCAGAAAATACGGGGTGGCTCAGTGACGAGCCAGATGTTGTTGGGAAACCTCAGCGAGAACAGAGACCATCAGAAACGGGAACACCTACAGTAGCCGGAATGGCCGAGAATCAAGAAGAATCGCCGGAGAGCACCGATGCGAAGAATTATGCTCGGGAATCGGGCAATTTATGTACAACAGATACCGAACAGGAGGCTGCATTGCAGAGATTTGAGCAGGAAAAGATCGAGAATCTTGAGAGGGCTAGAAAAGCCAAGGCACCTAAGGGTGCAGAATGTGTTGTGAGCACAGAAACAGCTATAACAGAACCGGATAGCTGTCTGTCGGTGGCCGATGGGATGTAGTGGGAAGACGATGACTTACGTCTTGCCCACACTGATGAAGATTGGGGGCAGAACCAACCAGATGATACCTGGTATGTTGAGGAGGTTGACCATATGACTAGAAGTGGGCGGTACTTCAAGCCCCCACACTTGGACTAGCCATAGGTGTCCAGAAAAGATAAAGAAGCGGAGAGGCAGAAAGAAAAACTTCTCGAGGAGGAGGCTATGCTAAAACAGCTAAAGAAAATTCAAGCAGACATCTCCATCTGGGGACTGCTAATGGCCTCGAGGGTTCACAGACAGGCCGTCCTTATAGCCATGGATAGGGCCAAGCTTTCAATCGATACAACTCCTGAGCAGTTGGTAGGGTTGGTTTTCCCGGGAGGAGCTTCCCTGACCTTCACCTTCAGCGATAAGGAACTACCGCCTGAGAGTTCCGATCATAACAAGCCGCTCTACATCTCTATGGAGTGTATGGAAAAGTGGATACCGGTGGTTCTGGTCGACACGGGGTCCGCAATCAATGTATGTCTGACGAGAACGGCATATGCTATCTGGTTGAAGCCCGCGGATTTCGTGCCTACAGCCCAGGTGATACGGGCCTATGAAAATACCAGCCGGGAGGTGATGGAGACTGTACAGATCAAGACTAAGATTGGCCTGGGGCAGTATGACATTGAGTTTCATTTCTTAGATGTTCCATCCACCTTCAATCTACTCCTTCGGCGGCCGTGGCTGCACCAAGTGAAGGCTGTCTCTTCCACCTTACACCAGATGCTGAAGTACCCCCATAGGAAGGGGGTGGCAATTGTTTTTGAGAACACATCCATACATTCGCCGCCAGAGGTTTCTACACCAGTTCTAGAGATTGAGCATGGCATGGAGGATGTTTTTCTGTCAGGATTCACCCTAGCTGAGGCCCGGGTTGTACAGGATATGCTAGCTATTGATGAGGGATTGTATGTCAGCACACAATCTGTCTACCTTATGAACAAGCTTCAACACATGCCCGAGATGGGATTGGGACGAAGTGGCCGGAAGGGCGTCGCAGTATCGGCCGAGGTGCCGCATAACCTATATATCTTTGGCCTAGGTTATCTGCCTACCAAAGAGGATTGGGCTAGAAAAAGAAGAGAGACGGCTGGAAGAGCCAAAGCAAAGTAAGCCGGAAAGCATTATGAGTTGGTGCACCGACCTATCCAGGGAACCCTAAACGGACGCTTTGTTCAAGAGGGGGAAGCCTTCCCGTTTTACGGCATTCCGGAGCCCTGGTTGAATTCAGAGAAGCGGCGCTTGCTCGACTTCGAAATCTTTTTTGATCTTCAACTGTAAGGGGATGAAGCCCCGGAGGAATAAATTGACTTACCTGCTGAGGCAAAACAGAATCCAGAGGATGAGTCCGAGGGTACAGAATTGGAAATGGGGGTAGCACTGGCATGTCTCCTCTCAGATCCTCAGATCGTACCAGAGTGCTTGAGGGATTACTCATCAGTTTCCATTATCGGGGATGAAGCGGCTGTGGGCCCATCTTCTAGCATTCTTGATGCATCCATCGCACCCTCCCTCGTCTGGCAGTACGAGGAGGGCATTTTATCGAGCAATTCCAGGTCAGGTAGTGAACCGGAATCTGATTCCATAGAGTTTGTGGAGTTAGAATCAGATTCCTGCTCTTCTGAGTCTGAGTCCGGTATTCCTAGGGGTGATAACTCGGATGCCACTATCCTATCCAGGTCATCTTTTTCATTTTCCTTTGAGTCTATTGTAACCGAAGGATCAAACGGACTGTGTCACAACCCAAACCCGCCCCTAAAAGTTTGGTCCATGACCGGCCTGTACATAGGCCTCAAAACAGAATTTTAGAGTAATATTTAATCGCATACGGGGCCTTAAGCGGAAGCAATATCAATAAAAGACAACATCCATTGAGCTTGTGCATACATGATGGTATAATTGGATTTAAGCATTTAAATACACTTCCAAATATACATATACAATCATAGAATTTATATAGATCTCACACACATTTACATAAGACCTAATAATTTATAAGACTCCCAACAATAAATTAAGGCCTCCAAGTGGAGACATACCCCAGGTGACTTGGCAGACAGGCGAACCTCAGTACAACTCTAGTGTCAATCCCCGATGGCTCACCTACAGAAATATACATAAAACAGAATGAGCAAAGCTCAATGAATAATAGCAATGTAAGAAAGTCAATTGAATAAGCAAAACCTAGGATAAAATAAATAGACAGATACCAACCATACACAGGTCTTATCCATAACTATATTTCCATACGATCTCCGGCTCACATATAATACAGACTAGCTTCAAGCCCGTGTAGAATACAAAGCAGCCATAGGCCCAACACATTATATAGAGCGGTCTCAGGCCCAACAGATTATACAAAGTGGCCTTTGGCCTGACAGATTATACAGAGCGGCCTCTGGCCTAACAGATTATACAGAACGGCTATAAGCCCAGATATAATACAGAACGGCTGTGAGCCCAGATATAATATAGATCGGCTGTAAGCCCAGATAATACAGATCGGCTGTAAGCCCAGATATAATACAGATCGGCTATAAGCCCAAATAATACAGATTTAAGTAAGCCCTCATATATAATACAGATCGGCTGTAAGCCCAAATAATACAGATCGGCTGTAAGCCTCCATATATAATACAGATCGGCTATAAGCCCAGATATAATACAGGTCGGCTGTAAGCCCAGATAATACAGATCAGCTGTAAGCCCAGATATAATACAGATCGGCCTCGAGCCTATCATTAGCAAAACAGAATGATTCCAGATACACTAAGATATCATTTTTCCATAATACACATATGTTCCATTTGTTCATCATGAATCAATACAGTTAACTTGCAGATAACAGAATGTTAATATTAACTATTAACAGTAGGCAAAACGTACTACTACAGTACTACTACCCAATAATGCACAAAGATTTTCCCATGGTTTATTATAAGTCGACCTAGTTGTCTTGCGAATAATAGAACATTAATAATAATGATTAACAAAAGGCAAATGTATCACTACATTAATAGGAACAGAGCAATTCACATCATAACAGCCTTGGGCCCACTTTTGTACGGAATGACCTTAGGTCCATATCAATGCCACCGTTTCATCATGTTCATCAATTCAGTCAGAACACAATATCAGTAGTATATGTCATTCTCAACAACCATATATAAATCATAAGCACAAAAAGTAAGCATAGCATATCATTACACTACTATTACTCACAGTGATCGGCTCCCGGTAGTAATGAGACGATGTCCTCGTCTTGACCTACAAGCACAATGCACAACACATAACATGAGATCATACTCGATCCTTTACTTATTCTCTTTGATCATTCAATCAATTAGCCATGGTGGTACCAAGCTCATTATTCCTTAATAAGTTATAATCCATGTCTCAGAAAACAGGAGAAATCAATGGGAAATGATTTAGGTGAAGAAATGGTATAAAATTGGTTGATAGAAAGTGAACAGTCGTCACTAACTTGGGCATAACTATTTCTGTATTTAGAATTTGGGAGTGAGACCACCGCCATTGGAAACTAGACTTCTGGGGCTTGATTTTAGGCTCAAGAATCACTCAAAACGGAGTCCCGAGACAAAATATATGCTTATTCAAAGTTGGCTGAACAGAGCTGTCTCCCGCACGTGTGGCCCTGGGCAGTTTGCAGTCCGAAAATGGCTGAAAAATTAGGACTTCTCATTTTCAAAATCAAACCTCAATTCCATGTAAATCAAAGCCTAAAACCCTTTAATACATGACAAATTTCACATTATTAATCTCCATCAAACATCATAACCTCAAACTATTACTCAATTTCCAAGCACAAGAACACAAGAACATAATATAGCCATAGTTGGGGTTCAAAGCTCACATCTTCTATATCAATCCTTGATTTCATGTAATTGATGCTTTAAACATAAGGATTCAAGATAGATGATCATACCTTAGTTCAATCTTTGTCTTCCTCTTAATTCTCCTCCATTTCCTCAAGCCTCCATGGTTGATCTCCCTTCTCTTTCTTCAATTCCCTTCAAACCCCCATGATTGTTAAGCTTTTCTTCAAGAATCTTGGTCTCTCTTCTCTTTTCTCCCTCACGGTTCTCTTCTCTCTCTTTTGGATATTTTGGCTCCCAAAAGATGAGACCAACCACTCAAAAACATATTTATATATCTAAATAAACACACACACATGGCTTAACACAATAGGGAGAGCCAAACACGGCCTTACAAATTGCGAAAAATCAAATTTCAATTAAAGTTCCCAGGTGACTCTAAAAATTGTGCTGATCATAAATATGTCCCCTGTTCTGGTTTCTGAAGCCTCTAGGGCCTTCAATTTGCAGTACAAAGTTAACCACCCAAATACGCATTAACGAATCAGACAAATTAAATTTCCAATTACTTTTCCCAAATAGCTTTAAAATTTCCCATTAATATATCCATGTACTCAATTCCAATTTCTGAACCCACAAAGGTCGTCAATTCCAGTTTTAAAGCCATAACTCAATAGATAGTTCTTCAATTCCAATAGATATAATTAAATTAAAACACATTATCCTATAGTTAAACAAGGATGACTTCTTATACGCATTTTGGGTCGTTACAGACTGGATGTTATTAATGAGAATGGTACGATTGTGGCTTTTGATTACTTTTTTGTGCCTTTACTTTATTGCATTAATCAGGACTTTCAGAATTTTGATGAAAACGATGAGGAAGAAATTCCTCCGGTTTTGAAAGATTTGTTTGATCAAGAGCAGGAGAGGTTTGTAAAACCTTTGGTTGATGAAATCACCATAATTAATGTTGGTACTGAGAAGGACCCGCAGCTGGTCCAGATCGAGTCCACATTGTCTTCTGAGGAACGTGTGCGCTTAGTCTTTTTATTAAAAGATTTCAAAGATGTTTTCGCGTGGTCTTACGAAGACATGCCTAGAATCGATCCTAAGATTGTACAGCACCGGATCCCTCTTGACCCAGAGGCCCGACCTACTAAGCAGAAGCTCTGAAGGATCCGCCTAGATTGGGCCCTGAAAATCAAAGAAGAGGTCACCAAGTAGATCGACGCAGGGTTCCTGTTACTATCTAAGTATCCAACTTGGTTGGCCAACATTATGCCGGTACCGAAGAAAGATGGCAGGATTCGGGTATGTGTGGACTTCAGAGATTTGAACAAAGCCAGTTCGAAGGACGACTTTCCTCTGCCACATATGGACGAATTGGTGGACTTCACTGCTGGTCATGCACTGCTCTCATTCATGGATGGATTTTCTGGCTACAATCAGATTTTGATGGCACCCGAAGACAGGGAGAAGACTACTTTCACTACCCTGTGGGGAACCTATTGTTACAGGGTGATGCCATTCGGCTTGAAGAATGCTAGGGCAACATATCAACGGGCTGCGACCACGATTTTGCACAATATAATCCACAAAGAGGTTAAGGTGTACGTGGACGACATAATTGTCAAGTCTAAGGAAAGAGAGGGCCACTACACTGCCTTGCAGAAATTTTTCCAACAGATCAGAGAGTATCGGTTGCGGCTGAATCCTCAGAAATGTACTTTCGGTGTTACAGCAGGGAAAATGATAGGGTTCTTGACCATACAAAGGGGTATCGAGGTCAATCCTTCCAAAATTAAGGTCATCTTAGAAATGCCACCACCGAGGACTGAAAAGGAGGTGCGAGGCTTTCTGGGTAAAGTGCAATTCATAAGACGGTTTATTGCAAAATTAACCTTAACTTGTGAACCACTGTTTGGTCTCCTGAAGAAAGGAAAGAAGTTCCAATGGGATGACTGATGTCAAGTTGTTTTCGTGCAGATCAAGCAATATTTACAAAACGCACCTATGTTGTCACTGCCTGAGGCCGGGAAACTCTTGATTCTATACCTGTCAGTGACCAAAACGACGATGGGCTGCATGCTTACACAGAAATCTGAGGATAAAGTGGAGAAGGCTATCTACTACCTGAGCAAGAAAATGCTGGATTATAAGACCTGCTACACTCCGTTGGAGAAGGCTTGTCTGGCTCTGGTATGGGCTACCAAGAAGTTGAGGCACTACCTGTTAGCTCACTCCGTAATTCTGGTTTTGAGATTAGATCCCATCAAATATCTCTTTGAGAAACCAGCTCTTACGGGTAGGCTAGCTCATTGGTTACTTCTGCTTTCCGAATTTGATCTGAAGTACATGACATGCAAGTCAGTGAAAAGGAGAGCAGTAGCAGAGTTCCTAGTCGATCACCAAGTAAAGGAAGACGAAGTAGTTGAATATCTGTTCCCGGATAAGGCCATTCTACATGTTGAAGAAGAGACCTGGACTATGTACTTTGACGGAGCGTCAAACTAGTACGGGTATGGGATAAGGGTGTTGCTGATAGCACCAGACAATTCCTGCATACCCTTACCATTCAAACTCCGGTTCAAAGTATCGAACAATGAGGCAGAGTATGAGGCATGTATTGCTGGATTGGAAGCCGCCCTGGAACTAGGGGCAAAACGGTTGGATGTCATCGGGGACTCAAACCTTGTTGTATCTCAAGCTAAAGTAGATTGGAAAGTTAAAGAAGAAAAGATGAGAATCTATCACCAGACCTTGGACATGCTGATTCCTCGGTTTGAAAAACTAAACTTCGCTCATCTGTTAAGAGAGAACAACAGGTTCGTCGATTCTTTAGCAACTCTATCTTCTATGATAGACATCCCTTTTAGAGTTCGGATACATCCAATCATCATTGAACAAAAATTCGTGTCGGCCTACGAGCTGATTGCTGCTATAGATGAGGTGCAAGATCAAAACCCCTGGTATTACGACATTTGGAACTTCTTGGAAACGGAGGCTTATCCGCCAGGGGCAAATGCCAAAGACAAGAGGGCAATTTGAAGAATGGCTGCTCAGTTCATCGTCTGCAGGGGTAAACTATACAAGCGAGGTCATCTCGGGATGCATAAGCTGTGTGTTGATGCTGAAGAGTCCAAGCGCCTGATGGAGGTCATCCATGGAGGAGAGTGCAGAGTGCATATAAGTGGGGTGATGCTAGCCCGGAAGATCCTTAGACAGGGTTATTATTGGTCAACCATGGAGGAGGATTGTATTGGCTTTGTTCGGCGATGCCACAAATGCTAGATCCATGCAAACCGCATGAACGTTCTGCCGTTGAAGCTATACAACATGACTTCACCGTGGTCGTTTTCAGTCTGGGGGATTGATGTGATTGGTGTTGTCAATCCAAAGGGATCGAACGGGCATGAGTATATTCTGGTAGCAATAAACTACTTTACAAAGTGGGTCGAGGCCCAATCCTATGCCGTGCTGAAGGCATCACATGTTGCTAAGTTCATCAGGAACAACATCATCTATCGCTATGGGGTCCCGAATGAGATTATTTCGGATAATGGTTCCCACTTCAAGAAGGAGGTGATCGACTTGTTGGAGAGGTACAATGTGGCTTTTCACAAGTCATCCACATATCGACCACAAACCAACGGAGCTGTTGAGGCTGCCAACAAGAACATCAAGCATATTCTATGGGATGGAGGCTGGCCAGATAAGCTGTCATTTGCTCTTTGGGGCTACCGGACTTCAATTCGAACTTCTACTGGGGCAACTCTGTATTCCTTGGTCTATGGGACGGAGGCTGTTCTATCTATCGAAGTTGAGGTTACGTCATTGCGGGTTATGGCCGAGTGCCAGATAGCTGAGGCGGATTGGCAGCAGAGCAGATTCAAGGAACTCATGCTGTTTGATGAAAGAAGACTGAAAGCACTGCATCACATCCAAGGTTATCAACGTAGAATTGCCAAGGCTTTCAACAAGAAGGTTAAGTCCAGGAATTTGAAAGAAAGGGATCTAGTGCTCAAAGACAACCGAGCTCCCATCCATGACCCTAGGGGCAAGTTCAGACCTAATTGGACTGGTCCCTACATCATCAAGTCTATCTGGTCGGGTGGAGCTGCCGTTCTGATGGACCTAGATGGCCTTGAGTTCTCACAGCCGATCAACATGGACAAGTTGAAGAAATGCTATCCCTGAGAGGCTCGCTAGGCCAAAAACCCGAAAAGGCGACCTAGGCAAAAGTTAGAGCATGAAAAATTTGAAATAATAAAAATTGAGCTCGCAAGGTTGAAAACCTAGAAAGGGCGGCCTTGGCAAAAGTTAGAGCGCAAAAGGAGAGTGTTAATACACGAGTGAACCCCAACCGAACTACGTAAGTCTTGATTCCCATCTTTGGGATACGTAGGCAACTTAATTCTGAAGTCCAGCCATAAACACTTCCAAATCGACTTGTCCATGTGATCATGTTGGTCATCTTTGTCTATTCTGTATTCAAGAGCTCGGTTGTGATCTCCAGTGCAGTGCTGGTCAGACTAGGGGCAACTTTCCAGTTGCTGGATTCGGGGTTGTGCATCTCAGTGATAGATCTCAGGCGTGTCCAGTTGTGATCCATATCGAAAATGGCTTTGAAAAGTTTTCATAAAAGTTGATTTTTCTTAAATTAATCTTTTTATCACTTAGACCATTTTTGGACCAAACAAAAAATCTTCAGTACCCACAACCTTCAATTACATTGATTTTAGTACAGAGTTCTTCTACTCTTGAATACAAATTGAAGTTTCTTTTTATTACATTCACAAGAAAACTTGAAAGTACTGATTAGAGGAAATAAACTCGAAGCATAGTCAGGTGTTCTTGCGTCCCCTCCCAGAGCTTGTGGAAGCCTCTGATGCCAAAGTAAGCCCGGCCTGTGCCTCTTCATCAAGCCAAGCTATGCACTCATTAGAGAGGGTGTAACTGAAAGTGGGAGCGGGGGCCAGAAGTTCTCTTGTTCTCCATGTTGTGGCATACCAAGCTAGCTGTGTGCCTCGGACTAGAAATGCAATAGGGTACTTTATCCCCTCTTCCGGGCAAATCTGATCATGTCCAAATTGGCACCGGACAAACACCGTAGGATTATATCTCCTGAGCGCATTGGTGACCCTTCCCCAAGTGAGTTCCTGTGATAGGGGCGGAGCTGGCCTCACCACTCTATACGGCTATATGAGCTCGACCTCCCGACTGAGGGGAGACTTACATGGAGGCTACTGGTGGGCCTAGGAGGTACACATCTCAGTTCCTTTTTTGCACTTTACACTTTCTGTTCAGTATTTCCTGCTTTGTATCTGTTCAACACATGTGCTTTTTGCTTTGCACTTTCTATATATGTTTATGTTGTATGCTTTCTACTTTGCTTTTCCTATATTTTTTCATACTGTATGCTTTCTGCTTTGCATTTTTTGCATCTGCTCACGCTGTATGCTTTCTGCTTTGCATTTTCTACATCTGTTCAAATTCATTATTGATCATATCACTTCTCTTTTCTTACAGCTATGGGTGTATGCTTATTTTCTGACTCTGGCCCCAGAGCCTATAGTGGAGCTCCCTCTAGTGGTCCCTTACTGGCGGAGATATGACGACTGGCTCCACCGTAGGACCCACGAGCCTTTCTCATTCTTCAGACACTACTTTGACGTGGTAGCTACTCATGAAGTAACCCAAAACACAGTCATTTTTGTCTTACAACTATTCTGATTCACATATTAGGAACTGACAACGGCTAATAATCTATTCACCTTCTACATGCAGATCAAGTGGCAACTATAGGCCACAATGCCGATAGGGATTCAAGGCCAATATAATGCGGCTTGGGGCATTTCTCGTTATCGTATTCTACTTGAGGGCCCAGTTTGTCGAGCCTAGTTCCTGGGCAAGCGAGTCATGCGTCAGACCATGGGCTTGCTTGCTCCGATCATACAGATGACACCGCCAGAGTCCATGAGGTCAGCAGATAGCCTATCTACTGATGAGGTCATTCAATTCATGGTGGGCTTGGAGGCAGACTAGTTCCCATTTGAGGGCGATTATACAGTTTTCATTCAAACATACCTTATGCCACCTCTAACTGGTGTTCATGGGGAGAGAGAGCGAGAGCTCCTGCTGTGAGGGCGGCGCCTAGAGCGACTAGGGCGACCAGGGCCCATGGGAGAAGGGTTTCTTGGGCGAGGCAGATGACTGGTTGTCCAGAGCTTCCCACTACACTTACATGTTGGTGGTATACCGGGGACGCTTACCGGATCCCTATTGAGCCTGCACTGGCGGGGCACGAGCTTGCCGGGGTTTAAAGCCCGACTCCAATATGTTCCACAATTTATATTTTGCATGCCATATTTCATTTCAGCTATGTTTATAGAACATTAATCAGATAAATGTACTTGTAGGCATCTATAAAGTACACCGGGAGCGCTCTCAAGCTGACGGCTTCCCTGATGGGGATAGTGCAAAGGAGCATGAGCCTGCTCAGTCTCTACGATATTCAGGTAACTTTCTTCAGTTTACGTTTCATGCTATCAATCTTTTTGCTGATACACTAGCATTTCAACTGTAATCTGTTCCACACTGCACTGATCTGATATACTACATTTGATACATTACACTCAAATACCATATTCATACACTCATGCTGCATACTATCTTTGCATCTGATACATACACTGAGACTGATATGTTGACAACTGACCTTTTCAGATCCCAGCTATACCGAGTGCACCGGCATAAGCAGCACCAGGACCAGCAGTACCTTCTCCAGTAGTAGGGAGGAGAGGGAGACAGGCTCCAGCACGCAGTCAAGGTAGAGCTAGGGGCACCCGAGATGAGAGTGGTCCTTTAGAGCCCATTCTGAGTGATGACGACGTCGAGACAAGTGGCTCCAAGGAGGCAGTGAGTCCACAGTCTAAGTCCTCTAAAAGTGGAGACGACAGCGACTCTAGATCTGAGAGTGGAGGTGATACTGAGCCGGGTTCTGAGGCAGAGAGCGGTGATGATTCTGGTTTCGGTTAGGCATCTAGTTCAGATAGCGGTGCAGATGGAGACAGCTTTGAGTCCCTGCTTAAGAAGACGACGAAGAGGGCCTCTCGAGCTTGAGATGGCTGGCGTTGATTTTTTGTATTTTTGCTTGGTTTCTTTTGTTAGTAGTGTTAGCACATTGTACAGCCTTAGACAGGTTCTAATTGCTTTAAAAACTTGTACTGCACTTTTGTAAAAACAACCATGATCGG
This sequence comes from Camellia granthamiana, assembly GCA_036172215.1. Lineage (NCBI taxonomy): Eukaryota > Viridiplantae > Streptophyta > Magnoliopsida > Ericales > Theaceae > Camellia > Camellia granthamiana. The sequence continues at coordinate 65,580,223 of CM069908.1, forward strand.
AATGAAAACCAGTTTTCATTTGAAAAAGCGTTGTGTTTTGTATCATGAGCACCGCATTGCATGAAAATAAGATTGATTTTGATACTGAAAACTGAACACTTGTATTGGCACAATAGTCTTAATCAGGTAATGAACCGACCAACAACTAACAAACAAAGTAATACAACTCGATAAACAAAACAACGACAACTCAATAAACAAAATAACAACAACTCGATAAGCAAAACAACGCAAATACAACTCGATAATCAAAACAAAACCACTCAAATACAACTCAACAAACTTACTAAAACTAGAAGGACTCAAAACAAGACCTTAAAATGCATAAAGAACATAACAAAAACACATGCCTTTCACATTCTCAGTACACAGGTGGACAGCAGGATAGACAAGAAGATTGTCGGCTATGAATAGAGGCTATCGGCCACCAGTGGTGGCTGGTCGACCATCACCAATGGCCAGTCGGCCATCAATGTGAGGAACCTCCAGATTATTGCCACGTGGCTTCCACTCATTGCCTTATCTTCTGAAAAAGGTTGAGCTTCGTGATTTCTTCATTTTCAGCTGCAAAGTCTTCACAAATGAAGCCATTCTTTGCCGAAAAACTCTTGAATTGGATTGGAGCTTTGGATGGCTCGGAAAAGCTAAATTTCTGGGCTTTTAGCATAAATGCACTATTCCCGCTGAATTGTACTCCACTTTGTTTTCCGTTCCTACATACCGCAGCTAGATGTTGGAACCCGATTACACATGTCTTTAGCTTTACGCGACAAGAAATATGCCCAACAATCGAAGAATTTAAAGTGCTAATGGAATCCCAACGTGACGAGGAAATTCTGCCTCAGCCTCGTTTTGACCATATCCAAGCTTTGGGAAGAATGTGTGGGCTCACTTTACACGAGGCTCGATCTCTAGTTCACAATGGAGAGCTGGATACCCCCAACCTAATTCATCGATTTTCCAACACCGGTGACCAAGGCAAACTTCTTTGGCGGGGTTTTCGGCAGCATGCCCTATGTTTGTGTATGTTGGCTCATTTTCTTTTTGCCCCTAGTTTCGAAGGGTCTAACATTCGACTCATCGAAGTGGCCCAAGGTTTAAAAGAGGGGAAAAGTTGCATGGGTTTGGTGTTGGTCGAGACTTTGATGGGCTTAGAAACCTTCCATCGGCGGGAGACTACCAAATTTGCAGGGAGTCCACTTCTTCTTCGGGTAATGTTTCCCACCCATCTCATATGTGTTTCTCACATCACTCGGCATTCATGCTCTATTTTTCTCTCAAAGCCCTTTTCTTGCTTTTATCTCAACGTACATCTCTCTATTCTTTAATCTCTCTTTTTTTTCATCCCTCCCTAGGTGTGGCTCATGGACAGGTTGAAGGTAGTGGGTGCATGCCCTGAATACTCAGCATGGGGTTATTTCTTTCGCTAACAGCTAGTGGATTTCCCGAACAAGGGATGGTGGTGCCATTGAATGTGCAATAGGTCTGCTGTTGACATTGCTTGGCATTGCCCCTGGTTTGATCTACCCGAGATGAGCTACAGCATGACTCGGGAACCTGGCATTCAGCTGATTAGCTTGACACACTGTGTATTCTACTTTCTATTCCGATTCAAGAGTCAGTTTGGACATGATTAGGTTTGCCCAGATAAGGAGATAGAATACCCGGTTTCATTCCCTATCCGACGCTCACAATTGGCTAGATACCCTGCTGCTTAGAGAACAAGAGAGCTTCTGGCCCTTGCCCCTAGTTTCAACTGTGCCCTTTCTGGCAAGTGCTTGACTTGGCTCAAAGATGAGACACAAACCGCGCCCACTTTAGCATCAGAAGCTTCCATGAGCACAAGGAGGGGAGGCAGGAACACCTGACTTATCTATGCCCCTAGTTTATTGCTTTGATCTTACTTTTCAAGTTTTATGAATGTAATAAAAGCAACTTTGATTTGTATCGAGAGTTGGAGAACTTTGTATTGAAATCAATGAAATTAGAGTTGTGAGCACTGAAAGTTTTCCTTTTGGTCCAGAAATGGTTTAAGTTGTAAAAAGATTAATTTGAACAAAATTAACTTTTATCAAAACTTTTCAAAACCATTTTCGATAAGGACCACCATTTGACACACGTGGAATCAATCCTTGAGATGTACAACCCCGAATCTGAAAATGAAAAATTACCTCTTGTGTGAATAGCATTGCTCAGCACTGTAACCAGTTCTTCTTTCAGAGTAAGGATCACAACTGAACTCTCAAATAACGAATAGACAAGGATGACTTGATCAAACACATGAACAGGACAGTTGATGTGGAGGTGTTTACGGCTGAATTTCGAGATAAAATTGCCTATGTATCCCGAAGATGGGAATCAGGCCTTACGTAGTTCAGTAAAGGTTCATTCGAGTATTAATGATCTCCTTTTACACTCTAACTTTTGCCAAGGCCGCCCTTCCGGGTTTTCAACCTTGCGAGCTTCGTTTTTCTTTATTTTCAATTTTTTGTGCTCTAACTTTTGCGTAGGTCACCCTTCCGGGTTTTCGGCCTACCGAGGTATAGTATTTCTTCAACTTGTCCATGTTGATCAGTTAGGAAAATTCTAGGCCATCCAAGTCCATGAGAATAACAGCTCCACCAGACTAGATAGTTTTGATGATGTAAGGACCAGTCCAATTGGGTCTGAACTTGCCCCTAGGGTCATGGATGGGAGCTCGGTTGTCTTTTAGCACCAAATCCCCTTCTTTGAGATTCCTGGACTTAACCTTTTTGTTAAAAGCCCTAGCAATCCTGTGTTGATAACCTTGAACATGGTACAGTGCTTTCAGCCTTCTCTCATCAAACAACATCAGCTCTTCGAACCTACTCTATTGCCAGTCCGCCTCTGCTATCTGATACTCAGCCATGACTCGTAGCGATGACACTTCTATTTCAATTGGCAAAACAGCTTCCATCCTATTAACAAGAGAATAAGGAGTTGCCCCGGTAGACGTCCGAATTAAAGTTCAATAACTCCAGAGTGCAAACGGCAATTTGTCTGGCCAGTCCCTGTAGGTCTCAACCATCTTCTGCAAAATGTGGTTGATGTTCTTGTTGGTAGCCTCAACAGCTTCGTTGGTTTGCGGCTAGTATGTAGTTGACTTATAAAAAGCCACATTGTATTTCTCCAACAAGTCGATCACTTCTTTCTTGAAATGGGAGCCATTATCTAAAATGATCTCGTTATGTTGTTTCGGATGAACTTAGCCACATGCGTTGCTTTCAACAATGCATAAGACTGAGCTTCCGCCAACTTTGTGAAGTAATCAATTGCCACCAGAATGAATTCATGCCCATTCAACCCTTTCGGTGTAACTGCGCCGATAACGTCGATTCGCCAGACTGAGAAAGACCATGGTGAAGTCATGCTGTACAGCCTTGACGGCGGGATATTCATGCGATTAGCGTGAATTTGGCATTTATGGTATCACCGAACAAAACCGATACAATCTTCCTCTATAGTGGACCAGTAGTAACCTTGCCTGAGAATCTTCCGAGCTAACATTACCCTACTCATGTGCGCTCTGCACTCTCCCCCATGGATGACCTCCATTAGGCGCTTTGATTCCTCTGCGTCGACATATAACTTGTGCATTCCCAAATGACCCCTTTTGTACAATTTACCTTTGCAGATGATAAATTGAATGGCCATCCGCCGTATTGTCCTTTATTTTTGGCATTTTCCCCTGGTGGATAAACCTCATTTTCCAAGAAGTTCTAGATATCATAGAACCAAGAGTTTTGATCTTGCACTTCATCTATTGCGGCGATGGTCTCGTAGGCTGGCCTATATCTCTATTCCATGATGATCGGACACATCCAAACTCCAAATGGGATGTCTATCATGAATGATAGAGTTGATAAGGCATCAGCGAACCTGCTGTTCTCTCTTAGCAGGTTGCGAAGGTCAGCTTTTCAAACCTAGGAATTAGAATGCCCAGGATCTGGTGATAGATCTTCATTTTTTCTTCTTTAACCTTCCAATCTCCTTTTGCTTGAGACACAACTAGGTTCGAGTCCCCGATGACGTCTAACCTTTTTGCCCCTAGTTCCAAGGCGGCTTTCAAACCAGCGATACACGTCTCGTATTTTGCTTCGTTGTTGGATACCTTGAACTGGAGTTTGAACGCTAAAGGTATATGGGAGTTGTCAGGTGCTATTAGTAACACACCTATCCCATACCCATATTGATTAGACACTCCATCAAAGTACATTGTCCAGATCTCTTCCTCAACCTGCAAAATAGCTTCATCTGGGAACAAGTATTCTACCGCTTCATCCTCTTCCACTGGGTGATCTGCCAGGAACTCCACTATAACTCTTTCCTTGACCGACTTGCGAGTAACATACTTCAGATCAAATTCGGAGATGAGAAGCAACCAACGGGCTAGCCTACCTGTAAGTGCTGGTTTCTCAAAGAGATATTTGATGGGATCTAATCTCGAAACCAGAATTACAGAGTGAGCTAACAGGTAGTGCCTCAACTTTCTAGTAGCCCATACTAAGGCTAAGCAGGCTTTCTCTAATGGAGTGTAGTGGGTCTCATAATCTAGCATTTTCTTGCTAAAGTAATAGATGGATTTCTCCACCTTATCCTCAGATTCCTGAGCAACCATGCATCCCATTGTTGTGTCTGTGACTGATAGATACAGAATCAAAGGCTTCCCCGGCTCTGGTGGCGACAACACAGGTGGGTTCTGAAGGTACTGCTTGATTTGCTCAAAAGCAAATTGATATCGATCATCTCATCGGAACTTCTTTCCTTTCTTCAGGAAACCAAATAGTGGTTCACAAGTCAAGGTTATGAATTGCACTTTACCTAGAAAGCCTTGCACCTCCTTTTTAGTCCTTGGTCGTGGCATTTCTAGCATGGCCTTGATTTTGGAAGGATCCACCTCGATGCCCCTCTGTGTGATCAAGAAACCTAGCATTTTCCTTGCTGTTACGCTGAAAGTACACTTCTATGGATTCAACCTCAGTCTATATTCTCTGATCCACTGAAAGAATTTTTCCAAGGCAGTGTAGTGGCCCTCTCTTTCCTTAAACTTGACAATCATGTCGTCCATGTACACCTCGACCACTTTATGGATCATATCATGCAGAATTGTGGTTGCAGCCCTTTGATAGGTAGCCCCAGCATTCTTCAGCCCAAACGGCATCACCCTGTAGCAATAGGTTCCCCGCGATGTAGTGAAAGCAATTTTCTCTCTGTCCTCGGGTGCCATTAAAATCCGGTTATACCCGAAAAATCCATCCATGAAGGAGAGCAACGCATGACCTGCGGTGAAGTCCACTCATTCATCAATGTACGGCAAGGGAAAGTCGTCCTTCGGATTGGCTCTGGTCAGATCCCTGAAGTCCACACACACCCGAATTTTGCTATCTTTCTTAGGCACTAGAACAATGTTGGCCAACCAAGTTGGATACTCAGATACTAGCAGGAACCTTGCATCTATCTGCTTGGTGACCTCTTTCTTAATCTTCAAAGCCCAATCCGGGCGAATTCTCTGCAGCTTCTGTTTGACAGATCAGGCCTCGGGGTCAAGAGGGATCCGACGCTATACAATCTCAGGATCGATTCTAGGCATGTCTTCGTAGGACCACGCGAAAACATCTTTGAAATCTTTTAATAAAGCTACTAAGCACTCGCGCTCCTCCGAAGATAACGTGGACTCGATCTGAACCAGACGTGGATCCTTCTCAGTAACCACATTAATTGCAATGATTTCATCAACAAGGGGTTTTACAAACCTCTCCTCTTCTCAATTAATCAAATGCTTCAAAACTAGAGGAATTCCTTCTTCATCGTTTTCATCAAAATTTTGAAAATCATGATCAATGCAATAAACAAGCGACACAGAGAAATACTTAGAATCTGCAGTGGCATTCTCATTCAAAAGATCCAGCTCATCCAGTTCCTCAGTTACCAACTCAAAACAAAAGGAAAAAGACGACCCAGAAAAAAACCTCAGCATTCGGGTTATCAACCCCAGGAATACCAGACCCAGACTTAGAGGAACCGGAATCTGATTCTGACTCCACAAACTCTGTGGAATTAGATTCTGGTTCACTACCTGACTCAGAACTGCTAGACAGGTAGCCTTCCTCGAATTGCCAAATGAGGGATGGTGCTTCAGATGCATCCAGAATGCCGCTAGAAGGGTTCACACCTGGTTGGTTCCCGATCATGGAAATGGTCAGGTTATCCCCCAAGCTCTCTGAGTTAATCGGAGGATCCGAAAGGAGACATGCCAGTGCTGCTCCTATTTCAAGATCACTACTGTCAGAATCACTTTCTGTGCTCTTTGCTGCTTCAACAGTCAGTTTAGCCATTTCCTCTATATCACTGTCTAGCAGCTGCAAGTCAAAGAAAATTTCAAAGCTAAGAACACGCTGGTTCTTAGAGTTGAACCACGATTTCGCAAAACCACAGAATGGGAAGTCTTCACCCTCCCGAACAAAATGTCCATTTAGGGTTCCCCGGATTGATTGGTGCACAAGCTCATAACACTTCCCGGTCTGCTTAGCTCTGGTTTTTCCTGCCATTTCTTTCCCTTTCCTAACCCAATCCTCTTTGGTGGGCGTATAGCCAAGACCAAAGGTATGCGGGTTATGTGGCACATCGTCCAATGCAGTGACGCCCTTCTAGCCGCTCATTCCTAATCTCATTCCTAGCATGTGTTGTAGCTTGTTCATGAGGTATATAGATTGGGCGTTGACATACAAGCCCTCATCAACAGCCAGGATATTCTGCACTACCCAAGCCTCAACCAAGGTAAACCCCAAAAGAAAAACATCCTCTTCGCCATGCGCAATCTCCAACACGGGTGTAGTGACCTCTGGCAAAGGATGAATAGATGAATTTCCGAACACTATGGCCACCCCTTTCTCGTGGGGGTACTTCAGCATTTGGTGAAGGGTGGATGAGACAACTTTCACTTGGTGCAGCTAGGGTTGCCCAAGTAATAGGTTGAAAGTAGCTGGAACATCCAGGACGTGAAACTCAATATCCTATTGAGCTGGTCCAACCTACAGTCTGATATGTACTGCTCCTATCACCTCTCTGCTCGTATTGTCATATGCCTGGATCACCTAGGCCATAGGTACAAAATCTACCAGTTTCAGGCCAATGGCATAAGTCGTGCAGCATGGACAGACATTAATTGCTGATCCAGTGTCGACTAATACGACTGGTACCCATTTTTCTCGGTATTCCACCGATATGTATAAAGGCTTATTGTGTGCAGAGCCTTCTGGCGACAATTCCTTGTCCGAGAAGGTTAGAGTTGGCGCAGCACCTCTCGAGAAGACCAATCCTACCAGTTGTTTAGGAGTAGTTTCAATGGACAATTTGGCTTTATCCATCGCCAATAGTACAACTTGTTTGTGCACTCGTGAAGCCATAAGTAGACCCTAGATGGAAATGTCAGCTTGAATCTTCTTCAACTGTTTCAACACAGCCTCATCTTCCAACTGCTTTTCCTTCTATTTCTCAGCTTCTTTATCCTTCTCGGATGCTTCAGCTTGGTCTAAGTGCGGTGGTTTGAAATATTGACCACTTCTTGTCATATGGTCGACCTCTTCCCACATACTAAGTGTTGTTAGGAAGGTCTTCACCCCGATCCTCGTTAGTATGGGCAAGATACAAATCATCATCTTCCCACCATATTCCTCCAGCAACCGACAAACTATTGTTCGGTTCTGCCCTAATTATTCTCACATCCCCCGCAGGGTGTTAGGCTTGTCCAGCTTTCTGTTTGTCTTGATCCCTGTCTTGTTCAAATTGTTTCAATGCGGCTTCTGGCTCTGCATCTGCAGTACCGACGGTGCCCAGTTCTTGAGCTAAATTCTTGATACTGGTGCTCTTCAGCAATTTACCCTTTCCATCAACCATTCTGGCTATTCTGGATCAGGTTCATCTCTTAACCACCCAAAATTGTCTATCGACCCATTCAGATTGAACCAATCAATATGCACGTCCCCTTGATCTTGCTCACCAAAGAACTACAAATTGTCTATGTCTTCCTCTAGGTCGGCTAGATCATATAATCCCTAATTTGGTCCATCCTCCCGGACTACACTGACCTCCGTCCCAACTGGCAACACCACTTCTGACTTGACTTGACTGATTGGCACAATATAGCAGCACGGGTTTTAGATCTCTTCAGATAAGTCCTCAGAGCCCTTGGGCAACGGACCGATATTTTCCACCAAGGCCAACTTTCTTTCATCTACCACTGTCACCACCACAGGTTCGGGTTGGAAGTCCATGCTCTCAGGGATGGACAACGCCGGTTTTGGTAGGTAAAAAGGGATGATATATATACTGGGGTCATAAGGGATGGCCAGTGTATGGATAAGGTTTATATGCTGAGGTGGATGGACTTGATTATGTGGTGGGAGAGGATTTGTAGTGACGTTAGGTTTTTGGGGAGGTGCTATCACCATGTTATCAATAAGATCTTGGATCTCATGACGTGGCTTATAGCATTGGTCACTGTCATGACCGTACTGCTAGTGAAAAGCATAATATTTGGCCAGGTTGTGTTTCGGGAGGAGGGGATCGGGTAGAGGGCAAGGCTCTAGCGGCTTAAGATGCCTCTTTTTGATCAATACGCCCATGGCATTAGATAAGGACATGTAAAGTAGAGTGAAGACCCTTTGGTTTCGGGCTTGATGACTCGAGATTTGTGAAGTTGTGTTGGATGTGTCGGCAAAAGGGTTAGCAGTCTTGGGTGTGGTGGTGACCATACTCACGTCTAAAGGCCTTGCAGTTGCGCTACCGCTAGTAGTCGCATTAGAACTGCGTGTGAAAGGCCTCTTGGGCTATTCCTTCTCATCATTTATCAACCCCTGTCTCATCGCGTCTTTGATATGCACTTCTATCTCATGGAGATCAGCAAATGTGAACAAGGGTAAGACAATCATCTTCTGCAGTAATTTCCCTTGCAGCTTGCAGACTATCAGTCTGATTTGGTCTTTTTCGGATGGCCGGGGTAGTCATCATTGAAGCCTTGGCCCTTCACCTTGTCACAAAGTCTAAGAAGCCCTCCTTTGGCTCCTGACAGGTTGCTTCAAGATCACGGGTGGTGACTTCGATCTGCGTGTTGTATGAATATTGTGCAACAAAGGCCTCAGTCATTTCATTCTAGCTCTGTTGCACAGAGTCTTCCAGTTTTGCATACTAGATAGTCGCTATCCCTGATAGGATTTGACCAAAAAGCGACAGCTTCTGAAGTTTAGAGAGGCCAATTGGCCACAGGATATCTGAGAATAACCGCAAATGGACCATAGAATCCCCAGAACCATCAAACCGGTCTATATGCGGCATCTTGAATCTGTCCGACAAAGTCACTGCCAAGTCGGTGTAGCCATCATTGATATCAGGGATTGAATTCACACCCTGCACGTGTTTAAAGAACTTTTCTAGCTTGTTGACTTTCAGTGCAATAGGGTCGACCTTGAATTCAAATGGCGCCTCCATCTAGTACACTGGTGCCTTCGAGGTCTGCGGTGGGATCGGATCTACTTGAATGCCTGCATTTTCCTAGACATTAATTGTAACTCTGGGCATTGGAAATCCGACTGGGGGTGGATGAGAAGCAAAAGCTGCTACTTGTTATGGTTGCTGCTGCTGCAGCCTATTTATTACTTCTGCTTGCTGAGCTACAACTTTAGCCTGGCGGGTAGCATCTTGCTGCATGGTTTCTATGGTCTGCTGGAGTTGACGGAACATGTCTTCCATACTAATTCGGGGATGCTGAGCCATCAGAACTAGCAAATGATCTCTTATCGAAGTGGAAGTAGAAGACTAAGGTTGACCGGGGCGCAGGTGAAGTAAAAGGTAGCTACTGAACTGGTGAGTTATGCCTAAACCTCCTCCGTCTCATAACTGGTGGGAGTGAAGCGAACACTAGCTGTCCCTTGACAAGATCCCGGGATCTGTAAAGTCTCCTTACACGGGTCTAGAGTGCTTGGGGGTTAACAGAATCGTCCGAAGCAATGGTGAAAAACTACATTGGAAAAGGAAATAAAGCAAAAAGAAAATAAAATCAGAAACCGCACAGCATCTCAGCTCAAATTTTAATCAACACACTGATGTAATCAAAGCTGTAGAACCATGCTCAATATTGAATTTTGACTCCCAAAAACTGATACCTAGACTTGCAACTGATACATACATTCCTGCAGAGTTTCACTCTAAAAGCACATATCAAGCAAGTGAGAGCCAAAACACCCCTATAATGGAATAGAGTTTCCCTATCCTAGTTTCATCAGGAACTAGGGGTTTCACTATGCAAAGCAAGCGGTTTCACACAATTCTTGCATTCGAGTAAGCAACCTGTCCTAGTTTGGAACAGTCTTTATGGCTTTCGATATGAAACTAGGTCGATTGGTCAAAAAGGGTACCTCGGCAAGGCTACCTCTTACACCTAACACCGAGAACTGAAAGGAGGATCAAACGGCATAGCAGTAGTCCAGATCCAAGGGTTGTGTTCCCATCATGGTAGAGCCCACAACCGGTCAGCCTTTTGGTAAGCTTTTCCAAGCAAGCCTCTGGAAAACCGCTCAAGAATAGCAGATGGCAAACACAATGACTTAGGCGCACCAAGGCAAATACAAATGCAAAGAAACACATAAGTGTAGATAAAAAGTCATATCATGAGTTCAAGTCAAGTTCTCTAAATCCCCAGCAGAGTCGCCAAAAATTGTGGCTCGACTTTTTCACGCCTCCCTTTCGAAAGGTTTGAAAAAAGTCCTACAGTTCGAACTCCTGCGGTTCTGAATCTAATCTCACAAGTGCAATGTGAAATTTGATAAACACTAAAGAGTCCAAATCTGGCAAATCTTTTGGAAAATTGATTTTAAATCAAATAATGCCAAAATTGGACTGCTTTTCCAGATACAAAGTCGCCACCTAAATATTTTTTATTTTGGAAAAATTTAGGAAACCCTGACTCATGCCGAAGGCCACGTGCCCGTCATCACCAAAGTTGTCTTGGCTCGAGAACTTGGGTACGAGAGGGAAAGGTCATGAATTGAGCAGCCCCCACTCACCCAATCAAAGATTAGACTCTACTAATCATGATATGATTTTTATGTACATTATGTGCTCTTCTTCCGGTTATTAGCTAACATTACTATGTGATGCGCACAAGCAAGTATAGACTAAAATTGTAAGAATTGGAACAATTCAATTTCATGTTAATTTGCGAAAAATGTTTGAATTTGCCACCTCAAGTGGGCTTAAAGTTTGCAGATTCGCCACCAAACATAGTGGGCTTAAAATATTATTTGCAACTCAACAAAGTGGGCTTAAAACATACATTCGTTGAATCGTTCCAATTCAAAACAACAAGCCTTCATCCATAGGCATTCATGCAGTTTAACAAGTAAGCATTTAGCCTCATGGAAAGCATGCTAGTCATGGCAATCACTCACACTCATGCAAGTATGCTAAAGCGGTAAAACTCACCTAGTACTTCAAGCTAAGAAAATATGAGTTAGAAAACTATGCATGATTCCTAACTATACAAGATGACTAATGCAACAAATGCAAAGGATGCAATTAATAGGCTCGGCTACTAATATGGCATATGATCAATTAAATAACATGCAGTCTAAGCACGTATTTAAAGAAGTAAGTGTAATGACAATGCAGTTTGAATGATGCGTCGAGCCTCGGTGCATACAAGACAAGATGAATGGATGCAAGCATGAGATATGCTAATTGAAATATGTCACTAATCTAACCATCAAAAGAGATTAAATAAAATGGAGAAAGACGTGGGGTTGGAAGACATATACATTATTGCATTACGCTCTCACGAAGGAGAGTCTGAATGAATAAAAGCTAACTAGCTAACTAGGCTAATTAAGCTAACTAATACAAAACTTGAAACTAATTAATTAGCTATACTAACTAACTAATTATTACAAACTGAATGGATTAACTATTCTAGTTAACTAATTACAAAACAAAATTGAATAACTAGTTAAACTAACTAACTACTTACAACACTTAATTAGCTACAGATCAGGTTGGGGAAATCTTGGTCTACGCGGCGACGCCACTAGAATTGTGAGTTATAGTACCGGGAGCAAGGTACTGACAACTTAAGCGGCCTCACTAAGACCGGAGCTAGAGAGGTGAAATACATGTGAACCCATAACTGCAAGCAGAGAAAGATAAATGAAGTAGATGAGTAGATATGAACAGAAAATGCAAAGCAAAAATGAGCAAGAAGTGCAAAAATGAGCAGGAATACAAAGCGGAACAGAATATAAAAGTTGAACCGAATGCAAAGCTGAACAGAAAGTAAGTCTGAGGTGTACCTCCCAAACCCTCTAGTAGCCGCCAAGTGTATCTGCCTTTCGGCGAGATACAGAGCTCATGTAGCAGTACAGAGTGGCCAGGCTGACACCATCCTAATCATACTCTGGCACCTGCGACAAATGCACCAGTGCTCCTAAGAAATATAACTCGATGGTATTCTCCCTGTTCGCGAACAGGGTAGTACCGAGGAGATATATGAGAAGGCTACGGGTGTAATGGGTGACCTCCTTCAAGAAAGCTGGCTAAAGATCGAAAAAATGCTCCAAGAACCAATTGTACCTCACCATCTCATGGCTGGTGCTGTCTGGGATCGCCCCAAGAAGCTGACGTTGTGCATCTCTCCACTGCGTTATATCAGGAGAAATAGGATTGGGCCGCCAATCCTTATTCACAGACCAGTGACCATAAAGAAATCATATGGGTCAGAGTCATCTCCCCAATCGATGAAAAGTGGAACGCGTCAATGGTATTCTACCACCTCTCCAATAGGGCCCCACAAAATAGTGGCTCTACTTGTGTCTGTATAAGCCCTAAACAGTAGAGTCCAAAGCCGACAGCATCAACCAGTGTGCGAACCTCTGCAGGAAGTCTCTCATACCAGTGCTGGGGGTTGGATATGGATCCATAACCGCCAATCCTCCTAGCTATCATTTGTCACATGGAAATCATGTCAGTACTCACAGTGTATTGAAAAGAAGTTTTGTTTACAAGTTTCAAGTATGTGGTTGCAAGTATGCTTAAACAATAAGGAGAAGTTGCTGACCATGGATGCATCGGAGGACAAGTGCTTCGCAGGCTCTCGTAGCAGAATGTCCTCATCGATCCCAGGGGTGAGTCCCTCAAAACTCAGGATGTCGCCAGGAGTCAAAGCATGTGTTCAGATTTGGTAAGTGGTCGCGTCAAAATGCCTATCAGCTAATAGAATCAACTCCAGCTCAGGTACAGGCGGAAGAATATCCTCGGCCTTGATGTCCTCACCAAGAACAGCACCAATACCCACCATGTGGTCAGGAAGGGGAACCTCGTCACTAGCCATCAAGAAATATGAAGGAAAAAATGAGGAAAATGTGAAAAAGTGAGTGGTTAAGTGAAATTGAGAGAAAATCCCCAAAAATTCCAAACCCTAGGAGAAAGAAAATAAGAGAAAGTGAAAATCAAGGGGGAGAAAGAAAAAATGAAGGTAAGTATATGAGAAATCAAGCAAAACCAAGAGAAATCATGAAACTCGACGAAATCGATTTTTGTTCAGTTCAAAATGTAGAGCAGTGAGTGGGTTTTAAGAAAAAAAAAATTTGTGAGAGTTTGTGGGTTTTGTGAAAATAGGGTAATCTAGAGAGAGGAGGGGAGGGAGTTTTGGCTTTGGGTGTGGGTGGAAATGAGGTTTGGGTTTAATTTAAAGCAACCACAGCTGTGCTTTTACCGATCTGCCCCTGGTCGTCATCGAGGCTCGACTGTGCTCCAATGGACCCCATCATGCCTCATTTAGGCCCAGCCGGCCCCAAGTGTGTTACAGTGTGCTAATTTTTCCAGATTTGGACTGCCTTGTTTGCTTTGAAAGAAAATGAAGAAGAGAAAAGAGAAAACAGAGTAGAAAAGGAAAAAAAAAAAAAAACAGAGAGCAAAACAACAAAATAAACAACAAGAAAAGAAGGGAAAAAGAATAAAAAGAAAAGTAAAGGAAAGAAATGAAAAATAATAAGAAAACAAAGAAAAATGGAAAGAAAGAAAAATATAGAGAAGAGGAAAAGAATTTTGTTCTCGTTCTTGTTTAATTGCACCTTCGTAATTTGTTTCGTATGGTGTTGTATTCAATTAAGCTCATTTTCAAAACTTTTGCAAAATTGGTTCCAAATTGATTATTTCAAGCATCACTTCGATTATTTTGATAGTATGTACCTTTGTTTAGTCTGTTACAATGCGTTGTGTTTCATTTGTTTGCCTGATTCATGTTTACACTTTGTACCTTGATTTTAGGTCGTCTTGGTAAGCTTCATTTTCAAAGTCTTCCAGTCTTGCTGTGTCGAGTTTTGAGTTTTGTTTGATCTTTCATTGATTTAATTCCTCCTTTCACATGAGACGCGCTCGGATTTATTTTTCTCGGTTAAAAACAACAGGTGCGCCTGTTATTCACACCACTCTTCCTCATTTTGCGTGAGACATGTTAGGTTGTCGTTTCCTCAGTTAAAAACAACAGGTACACCTGTTGTTTACAGCACCCTTCCTCTTTTCACGTGTAAAAACAACAGGTGTGCCTGTTGTTCACACCATCCTTCCTCCTTTTGCGTGAGGCACATTAGATTATCGCTTCCTCGATTAAAAATAACAGGTGCACCTGTTGTTCACACCACCGTTCCTCCTTTCGCATGAGATGCCCTCAGAGTTATTTTTCTCGGTTAAAAACAACAGGTGCTCCTGTTGTTCACACCACCCTTCCTCCTTTCGCTTGAGACGCGCTCAAAGTTGTTTTTCTCAGTTAAAAACAACAAGTGCGCCTATTGTTCACACTACCCATCCTCCTTTCGCATAAGACGAGCTCAAAGTTGTTTTTCTCAGTTAAAAACAACAGGTGCTCCTATTGTTCACACCTCCCTTCCTCCTTTCACGTGAGACGCGCTTGGAGTTGTTTCACACCACCATTCAGGCTTACATTTTCTTACATCCTTTCTACGTGGGTCGTAGTTGGGCTTGCACTTGCTTGCATCCTTTCTACATGAGACATAAATAGGCTTGCATTTTCTTATATCTTTTCTATAAGAGACGTGTTGGTTTACTCGTTTCTTTCCGTGTGAGACACGCCTTGAGTTGTTTCGCTTTGGTTTATGCTTTAATTCAATGGTGCATTCTTGTTATTGCTTGTGATGTTATTTCATCGCTTGGTGGCTTTCATTCGAATGTTTCATTTCATTGCTTCATTGCACGATCATAAGTTATTTTGTTATGCATATCATTTGCATCTTGTCCTTGAACTACGCTGGTTTGATTCATTGCAAAGGGATACGTAGCAACTTTCTAGTTCAACCACAGCATTTTATGTCTTGATTTCTTTGCCCAGGTCTTACAGCCTTGTCAAAATGGGTCGTCACTGGGCTTTGACATCAACTCATGTCATTTCATGACTTCGAGTTCTGTCAAACAAGGGCAACTATAGACACCCCATTTTTGACCGCTCGCAAGACTGGTGTGCTTTGTCTTGTACACTCGATGATGAAAATAGTATTATGCATGATCCAACTTCTCAACCAAGGTTGGGTGCTCAAAACAATCCCAAACCTTTCATATCTACATTAATTGAACCACTGAATTTTATTTTTGAACCTTGTGTTGACCTACACTGAGTCTAAAACAGAGAAACAGGGGAACACTTGTGGGCTTGACCGTGCCTCATTGAGGGCCAGTCGTGGCCATTTGGGGCTGGCCGTGCCCTGTGGGCAATAGACATTGTTCTGGTCGGAAGCCTGCCAGCTGTCCATTTTTGAAGATATTTTTGACTTGTTTTACTCAAATTCTATAAAAACAAGGTTATACCTCCGTTTTGAAGGTTGAACAATTTAAAAAAAGCCTATGCACACATTGAGAGCTCCTTCTTCTTGTACAAGTCATATTTGAATAAGCTTATCACCTTTAAGCCATCTCCATACTCCATACACCTCAAACCTTAACCTTGGAACCTTGGTTGAACCTTGAGGAGCACAATTCAAGCTTAAGAGTGTTAGGATTGAGTTTGATCAATAACCAAAGCTTACTCCATTTGAGAGGTAAAAGCTTGTAACTCTTGCTTTTGCTTTTATTTTTTATCATTTTCTATCCATTTCTTGTGTATTTGTATTGTTTTGATCCTAGTTCAAGTGTTGAAACTTGGGTTTGAATAGCTACCAAAAGGGTAAAGAGGGTTGACACTCTTTGTTACACCTTACTTCATAGCTCAACCCTTGTCTCTACACTCTTTTCTTTGACCTTTTTAAACTGATTTTCAGAGTTTAAAAGAGGCTAAAAATTATGCTTTGAGGCTTCAAAAGTGGAGGATTAGCCATCCCTCCTTGTTCTTGCTTACTAGTCTTATTTACTTTGCTTGTTGTCTAGCTTTTTGAGCTTTTTCCATACACTTTGAGCCACTGTTTTTCACCTATTAGGGGTTGTTTTAGGGATGTCCTAGGTTATTTAATTGGTTCAAGCTTCGATTAGTTCATTTGTTGTATCATAAGTTCTCATATATAGCTTATTGCATGTTGTTCTTAGCTTTTCTTTAATTGATTTCAATGTTACGAGCCTCATTTTAATAAGCAACTTACCATTCATTTCTTTCATTTGAGAGCTGTTTCAACTAGTTGATGGTTGCTCAAAACATGAGCTAGAGATCTATGCTTAATGGCTTAATCTCTACGGAGGTTCATCATTAACGGCATGGTCTCTCTTTCATGTTGATAATCACTTCCCGTTTGACATGCTTCTTATTTAGTGGACGTAATCTTTAGTGGACGTAATCATCACCTTGGACAAATGGATTAAAGAATGGCCAAGACTAATGAATTTGGCTTAAAATGAACCAACCAACATAAAGGACATGAGTTATATTGCTTGGATTCAGCTAGACGTTATGCCGAGCCTATGGTGTCAAGGGTCATCTTATATCAATTTATAATGTTTCGATGAGCCTTGAAGCGTTTCTACCTCCCTCTTTGACCTTACTCCATGATAGGAGGGAGGGGTGGTTATTGATTCATTGCACTCATTGATTTTTGTCCAAAATTGTGTCTTAACTCATCAAGCAATCATTTTGCTCATTGATGGTTTTGGAAATGGCTTCGTTCTTCTCTTGAGGCTTTCTATGACAGAGAAGAGTAGAACGGACAAATAGAGTACAAAATAACTCTGTCTACACTGTTTTCACTTAAGAGCACAAAAACAAGGCTTTTCACAAAAATAGGGCACGACCGGCCTTATTTGGGCCCAGCTGGGCCTCATTTGGGGCCGACCGGGCTCCAATGTTTGGTCAGTAGCATGTTTTTGCAGAAAACAGAGGGCAGTGGCTGAATTTGAAATAGAATGGCTTGGGCAAACAGAGCAGTTTCTGGATGCCACACATGCAAGCATTGTGCATCCTTGTGCATCCTTGTTTGATGATTAATCATTGTAATTATTGTTGTAATTAATTGTTATCATTATCCTTAGTCTAGTTGTAATTCGTGCAATTGTTCATTTGTAAAAGTTAAATTGGATTTCTAGTTTATTGCTCATTATTAGCATTGTTGTAATAAAGTAGATAGCTACCTTATCTCTTTAATTCATTCATTCAAATTTGTAATAGTTAGTTTATTCGGACACTCGGACATTCATTTGAACCCTCTTGTATGAGGGCAAATATGTAATAATGTGTATGTCTTCCAACCCCATGTCTTTCTCCCTTTTATTTATCTGCTTATGATGGATAGAATAGAACATTATGTTTCATTTAGCATATTCCATGATTTGCATCCACTTGTCATGCATGCATCGAGGTTCGGTTCATTATTCTAACAAGCATTGCCGTTTATTACTTCGTTGAATACATGTTTAGACCGCATGCTTCCAAATTGATTCACATGCCATAATTAGTGGCCGAGCCTATTAATTGCATCATAGCATGTGTTGCATTAGTCATGTTGCATTAATTAGGGGCATGCATGTTTTCTAACTCTTTTGTTTCTTTTGGCTTGCCTTGGAGTATGAGGTGAGCATTTTTGTGCTTTAGCATATCGCATGCGTGTGATTGTTGCCATGATAAACATGAATACCATAAGGCTAAGTGCTTAATTGATGTATCTGCTTGAATGCCTGTAGATGAAGGCTAATTGCTTGAATTGGAATAATTTGAGTAATTTACATATGCGAACACTTTTTCAAGTGGTACATATTCAAAACAATTTTCAAACAAACATGAAATCAAAGTGTTACAACTTCTGCGAATTAGTCTATACTTGTGTGCAACACATAGTAATTTTAGTCTAATAACTGGAACAAGAGCATATAATATAAATAAGAATCATATCATTATTAGTAGAGGCCAATCTTTGATTGGGCGAGTGGGGTGCTTAATTCATGACATTACCCTTTCGTACCTAAGTTCCCGAGCCGAGACACTTTGGTGATGATGGATAAGTGGCCTTTGGCACGAGGCTCGGGTTTCCTAAATTTTTCAAAAACATTTAGGTGGCGACTCTGTATCTGGCAAAGCAGCCCATTTTTGGCATTTTGATTCAAAATCGATTTTTCAAAAGATTTGCCAGATTGTAACTTTTTTGTGTTTATCTATTTCACATTGCACTTGTGAGATCAGATTCAGAACCACAGCAGTCTGAACTGTAAGGCTAGTCGTATCCGAAAGGAGCACGAAAAGTCAAGCTACATATACAAATTAAATATAACAAAATAGAAGCTCTTGCTCCCAATCCCTCCAAGCTACTGCCTTGGCAGAGGCATATCACCGACACCTAAAAATAGTTTTTCCTAATAGTGTGAGCCAAAGCCCAGCAAAAATAATTTAACACAATATATAAACTTTAACAAGGTTATAAACATGATGCACATGGCCAATGCTCAAAAATAAAATCATTTACAACTCTTATCCCCAAATCCATGTTATGTCAAGTAGGATATCCCAATCCATTCTATATCAATTTATTTCATGTCATTTGATATCTTTTCAATCATGAGTCATATCCATTGTTACCCAAAACAACCCAACTAAGATTACAACTCAGTGGTTTTCTTACCGCACAACCATTACACAAAAACATTTCAATTTGCCATTTTACGAAAATTTCGTCCTCGAGAATCGGCACCCATGTATACACAATGTTTTCGGGACTTTCACCCTAGATGCACAGTCCAACTTAATTCAATGGAGTCCATCTCCTTTCTCCTCCCAAACATCATACACATACAATGTATTAAACACAATCATATTCAATGACAATCAATAAGAGATTAGTTTCAATTCACCTAATCCTTATGTAATCCTACAACAATCGTGGCTATCCTCCACCGATAGACCAAAACAGATATTTTAAACAAATATACAATCCTCAAACAGATAAATTATTCAAATTTCCATAGGTGTGAGATAATACACGTCCAACTTCACCACTTACATCAACATTCATCAAATTTCATATTCCCACTTTAAATTTCATTATTTATACAAAATAATTACTTGAACATTTTAGGGCAAAACC
Organism: Camellia granthamiana; assembly: GCA_036172215.1. Taxonomy (NCBI): domain Eukaryota; kingdom Viridiplantae; phylum Streptophyta; class Magnoliopsida; order Ericales; family Theaceae; genus Camellia; species Camellia granthamiana. Next base: position 65,599,794 of record CM069908.1, read on the forward strand.
CCATTTCCTCCCAAATCTCCACCCAACCACCAAATCATCTATTTTAACACAACACAAGTTCATATTCATTCCCATGATCATTTCCAAGTTATCCTTTTTAAAACCACTCTTTTGAATTTAAACCCAAACTCTAGGTTGTTAAAATCACCTCAAAACCCAGTGTTTCTCACATATTAAGGAATAGCCAAGTTAAAACTCATAGAGAGTATAGAGAGTCCCTACCTCAAGCTTAGAAGACCAAAGGGTGAGATAGAGAACTTCAAAGACGCCGAAACCAAGCTTTAATCGGACCAAAAAAGAGCTCTTGAGACGCACTACCTTTTTAACAAAGGCACACACGTAGAGAGATCACTAGATCTAAGTGAAAATATAGAGAGAATGTGAGTTTTAGAGAGAGAGTCCCAATCTAGGTTTTGAGGAAAAAGAAATGAAAAAGTGATATAAAATGAGGCTGCTACGAACTGATATACGCACAGTCCGCTCAAGCACAAGAGTTGATGCTCGAGTATCAGACACAATAAGTTGTTCTGCTCGAGTAGAAGAAATGACTGCTCAAGCATAGAATACATACATCCAGTAGTTTTGTAGACAGAAGAACATTGCCCGAGCGCAAGAATGGAAGCTCGAGCGCACACCCGCTCGAGTGTAGGAAATGCCACTCAAGCATAGAATACACTTTTCTAGTAGTTTTGCAAACCTGCAAAAGTACTGAGAGTTTGTAAAGCCCGCTCAAGCCCAAGAAGTGTCGCTTAAGCAGAAGAGTGAAATTCTAGGCAACAAGAGTTGGGAAAACAAACAACCAACTTATTCCAAACATAACCACAACAATCCCAAAGCCAAGTTTAAGGGAGAAGAAGATAAGCAAGACATCTTCAACAGTACCAAACCAAGAAACTCGTATCCAGATTACAACATGGGTCGGGTCAAAACCAGAATTGCTATATCATGAGTCTGCTTTCAATTTAAGCAAAACCATCAACCATCTTCATGAGCCAAACTAAGGTTTTTAAGAGAAATTAAAGCTTTTCACAAAAACACTTTTTATTCCAACTCTTCTATTAACTATACACCCAAATTCATGACCCAAAATCATAACCCAACAAGTAAACCCCAACTCTTCAAACCCTAAACCCCCAATCTCATGATTTATTCACGATATGCTTAAAAATATAACTTTTGTATTTATATAAAGAAAATACAACAAATCTATCTATAAATGAGGGTATTGAAGGAGAACTAGAAACCCCTACCTCTTGAAGCAAAGAAACGACAACCCAAAAATCACCGGTGACGAAACCACGAACTATTCAGACCAAAAAAAAGCCCTTTACGAGATCTACAATCTTTCTCAAAGGACCAAGGTGAAAACATCACTCTAGGTGAGTAGATCTAGAGATCTAAGTGAAAAAGTTTGAGTTTAGAGAGAGAGAAGAGAACTCACGGTGTAGAGAGAGAGAAAAGAAGAGGAAAAGTGAAATGAACAAGTGTTTGAAGCCTATTTATAGTAGCAAGGTAATAATAGAATAATAGCCCCAAAGTGAAATGAAAAGAACAGTCAAAAACCCCCAAAAAGTAAGGCCCAAACCGACCCAAAAATCTGAAAATGACACACAGGTGTCGACCCTTCCGACAGAAGTGTCGACCTGTAGGAAGAAAAGCTATGACACTAATGTGTGCAGAGGACAAGGTATCGACACCTCCTAGATTGTTGTCGACACTAAATTTCAATATGCAAACCCCAGGTTCTACAATAGACAAAGGTGGACCATTCCCAAACTAATGTCAACCCTTGAGGCCAACAATCAACACTACCAAGATTGGTGTCGACCCCAGAACAAGATTTCTATGTTCCCAAACAACTTTTCAATGTAAACAAGCATGAACGAACAATCCCAACAAGTTTCAATCGATTTATACTCCTCCAAAACCCAGATACAACAACACCAAAGATTCCCAAAATAAAATAAATGATTCAAATACACTTCCCAAAAGCTTTGAAAGATACAAGTGTAGCATGCTTTGCTTTGCAGGGTTTAGTTGATGCATGTGTTTGAGATTTGACTTAGATTAGGTTGTGTCCTAACACCCATATTTGTTTTGCCACCCATCTATTTGAATTATTCAAACATCATTATATATATATTAAGCACATGGGAGTTTTGGACCTTTGTAACTCTAGCCCTAATGGCTAGAGTTGATGGCCTTTATTAATGGCATTTGATAGAGGCCATCCCCTTCAATTTTTGGAGAATTATAGAGATGAAAAATGGAGATGGTGTTTTAAGATAAAAAGATGGAGATGATTTTACATAAAAATAATTCTAGAATTTGTCATCTTTTTTTTGCTAGTCCTTTCCTTTGATTCTTATTAGAGAGAGAGTACTACTGTACTAATGTTCAAGATCGTCGAAGCTCCTATAGTGGGTGCTACTGTAGCACACATTCAACCATTTTATCTTGGGAGATAGACACTAACAGACCTACAGCACTATTGGTGAGAGGGTAAATCTGTTTTAAGAAAACTATGTGAAACACAGAACTCAGTTTGCCTTCCTTGTCGTTTGTTCTTTATTTTTTGAAGATTAGCCTTATTTCAACGAGTCCTAATAGTTATTTATTCATGTTACTAATTTGTTCTAGTGATTTTGGTTTATTCAAATCCATTATATAATCTATTCATTTTGTCATAGTCTATTTTATATTTCATTCTTTAATTTAAAAAAAAAATAGGGTTGTTTTGTCATTCTTATTTTATTTTATTTTATTTATTTTTCTATTATTATCATGAAAAAATACAAACAATAACAAGGGTATTGTTTAGTGAAATTCATGAGTTGTTTATAAATCTTCATTTTTAAGGGGAAATTTTTTTTATTTCAAGAGTTTATACTAAATTGGTTGGTGTAATTTTTATTTATAACTTATTAAACATAAATAATTTAAATAAACTAAAAAAAAAAAGTTGATTAACTAAAAGCTAAAAGAGATACACATTTGATTTTTAATTTTTTATTATTAATTTTTATTTAATAATAAGTTGCACCAAACTAACCAAAAAGCGTCAAATTCTAGCACCACTTATGTGTCATATATTTCAGTAGATTTTATATTCATTAAACACAAAATTTATAGATCTTATTTGATCAGAGGTTGATGGAATTCCCCTCTATCTCTCTCTCTCTCTCTCTCTCTCTCTCTCTCTCTCTCTCTCTCTCAAGCCCAAAATAATAATCAAAAGATCATATAAAAGCCATCAACTTGACTGAAGCCCAAAATAATAATCAAAAGATCATATAAAAGCCATCAACTTGACTGAAAAGTTAAAGAGAACGTATTTTCGAAACAAGAACATATCACACTATGTTGCTATTATCAACATATAAGATTATTGTTGGGGTATGTGTAAAAGTAGATTTTCATATTGAATAAATAATAAAAAAAAATGTGGGTTTTAATATATATTAGATGGGTTATCCACTTATAGACCGAAGTTTTTAAGTTGGTATGAATTTCAAACAATGTATGTTGGGCATTGATTGATGTGGAGTCAGTGAACTCTAGAGTTTTTCTCTAATGAATTGGACTGGTATTGTTGTATGCTTGTGGACTCCCTTATTCCCTAACAATCAATATCAAAGCGATGGCAGATGATCTTTGGGCGGAATCTCCTAGAGCATTTGATGTTGGTGGACTTGAGCTTGCAAGGAAAACTCTTGATAGAAAAAAAATAAAAAAAATAAAAAAATAAAATAAAAATCCATGGTGACTCTTGATGAAGCGAAATTTCTAGTGCACGTGGAGGTTGAACTGCGGCAAGGTGGCTCTCTCAATAGAGTATACGGTGACTCACGATGGAGTTTGTGCGAGTACATAGGTTCGGTTTGATTCGATGTTGGAGAATTATAGATCAAGATTACGAGGGAGTGCATGTTATCTATGATGAACTTGCGGATGAAGATCAAGACTCGAGAGAGAATAAGGAGAGGCTCGATATTTGGTTCACATAAGGGGGTGATTGTTGGAGCATGTGTGAAGTTAGAGATCAACATTGGATAAATACTAAAAGAGATGAGTATATACATTAAGTAGACTCTTCACGTATGGGCTTAAACTTTTAAGTGGGTATGAGTTTCAAACAATGTATTTTAGGCCTTGATGTGGCGTTTGTGGACTCTAAAATTTCTCCCTAATAGATTGAGTCAGTATTATTTTGCACTTGTAGGCTTCCTTATTCCCTAACAATTATTCTAATTCACAATTTATTACTCCAAAGTGAGAAGCATAAAAGAAATTACATATAGAGCATGAAAGGTGTGACTGTTTCTTTTAGTTTGAAGAAATTTTGGGCACTTCTCTGCTTCCAACTTCTCATATTGGGAGCCTAAAGAAAGCGAAAACTTCCAACAAGATTCACATTCACATGTTTTTTATATTATAATAAGGATAAATTACAAATTTCACCACTATAATTTGACTTAAATTTCACTTTGGTCCGTACATTTTAAATTTAGTTTCAATTTTATCATTCCATTCAACTTATTGTCCAAATTTTCTATAGCAAATTATATGGTAGTCTCTGTGTTTTGATCTTTTTGTCATTTTGATCCCTATAATTTCAATCGACTTAATTTTGTCCCTAAATTAATGGCATTGTTTTAATTTAATCTAATGGAATACAATCATTAGCATTTTTTAATAAAAATGTGCGCATAAGTGGCATGTGTCATAATTTTACCAAAAAAATAATAAGTTTGCTCAACGCAGTAAGTTAACTTCTATCAATTTAGTAATTATTTTTCGTCAAAAATACTAACGGTATTATTAATTGGACCAAATTGACACAAAATCTAAACTTAGGAATCAAAATTAAGCCAATTGAAAGTAGATGAACTAAAATGACACCAAAGACAATGTAAGGACTACCAGTGTAATTTGTCCAATTTCTATCCATACACCCCAAGTGCTTGTAACATGTTACAAAATCATTAATCTTAACGCCAAATTTGAACTAAATGACAAAATTAAAATTGAATTTAAAGTCTGAAGACCGAATTGTTAAAATTAAAACAACAGGTATCAAAATAAAATTTTGATCAAATTACAATATTTAAAAGTGTAATTTACCGTTAAAATACTGTTAGTGTAACCACATTTGAATACCATTTATTTTAATTTTTTTAGTGAATAAGTCATAAAATAAAAACAAAGAATAACACATTTACAAGGGACATGCCCCGGGTCCTAAATGACAAAAACAAGAAACAACCAAAAACAACCTGCCAAAGAGACTAAAAAACGAGCCAAAACTGTAGAGACCCTAATTTTTTTTAATTACACTTGAAACCCTGAGCCTTAGGTTAATAGCATTTTAACCCTAGTTCCGTAAAAATCTGTGCAAGGGCCCAAGTAAAGAATAATTTATCCGTGTGTTACCATAATTACATCATAGAACACCACTTTATGATTGGAACTATCCTAAAAGTTGGTTTTATTTATTTACCTCATAATTTCTAAATTAATTCACACATTTTATTCTTATTTCTAATTTTTTTTTCTTATTGTTCTTTCATTAATTATTTATTTGCATGGAATACTATTGTGTACTTGAATATATACATAGTTTATATATATATGTGGGAGCCGAATAAATAGAGGAACGAAATCTGGTACACTCGAGGAGCCGGGAACTGAACGGCTCCATTCTGCTCAACTAGGACGCCGAATACGTTCTTAAGGCCGAATAGACTTGAGAAGGCATATCAGGACGAATGAAAGAATAATAAATAAAAAAAAGTAGACTCTGGCCCCGAGGTCCAGAGAGTGGATATAAATACAAGAGCTTCAGATTGGTAAAGGTATGTAAGAATCACTTCTAAAAACTTAGTGAACAAGCTTTCTTGAGTTCAGGAACTAACTTGTCCGTCGGAGTGCTAATTCCGGCACCCCCGTCCGGAGTATTTGTATCTTTGCAGGTGACTAGCTGAGGATCATCGGCGTCTTCCAGGATTTGAGGAGTATTTCCAAACCACTTCCCACAACTGGCGCCGTCTATGGGAATACTCGAATATATCCATGAAAGACGTGACTGAAGATCCTCTGATAGCCACTGGCGAGACCGCACAGAGAGACGACTTCACTCCGGCAAATACGCTCAAAAAGGAAACCGTCGCACAGCGACGCGCCTGGAACTCCAACTCACCAACGACTTCAACGACGGAGACAATGCAAGCGACCATAGAACAAGCCAGACAAACCAAACAGAGTTTGGATAATATCATCGCTGAGAAGGAACGCCTTCGCCGCGATCTGGCCTTAGAAAAAGCAGTGTCCAAAGGGGCAGGTCTCAAGGTTCCTGAGCGATTCCCACGGGCAGGTCCTCAACGACCTCGAGGCCAACAGCATAATGCCGACAGTCCCCGCGCCTTAACCGATTACCTTGAGGAGGTAACAGAGGACGCACGTCGCCCAAGAGGCGTCCCGCTTGACACCGTGCATATGATATACAGCCTGCCGATAGCCCCGACTGTACATGCAATCCAGTCACTTCAAGCCCCCAGCGTCAGCTCACCCCAACAAAGCGACCCCGGCTCCGAGAAGCGCCAACCATCACCTTCGATGACTCTGATTTGAGCGGCGTAACACTCCCTCACGTAGATCCTCTGGTTGTTGCGCTACGCGTAAACAGGTTCACCGTGGAACGCGTCCTTATTGACCAGGGAAGCACTTCAGAGGTTATGTACTATAAAACCTTCATCAAACTCGGGTTCAACGATTCGGATCTGACTCCAGCTCCCTATCCACTATTCGGCTTCAACGCCAACCCGGAGTACCCATTGGGAAAGATTAGTCTACCCATTCGAGCTGGCTCCAGAACGGTGGATGTGGAATTCTTTGTCGTTAGGCTACCGTCGCCGTACAATCTCATCATGGGGCGATCATGGTTGCATACCCTGCAGGCCGTTCCAAGCACCTACCACCAGCTGCTACGTTTCCCAACGGAACACGGCGTTGAGCAGATCCGTGGCTCTCAACAGTCGGAGCAAGCATGTTACCTTCTCGCCGCCAAGACGCCAAAGGAACTGCAAGTAAACTCCATTGAAGTGCCCAGTCAAGCGATCCTGGATGACGTCGGGCGTCAACCAAACGAGAAGGCCACGGAAGGTTTAGACCGGGTCGACATCGATGGAAGCCCGGAAAAGTTTTTTATGATCGGCGCCTCTTTGAGCCAGGTCGACAGACAGCAGCTGATCACTTTCTTACTCGGCAACCTCGACGTCTTTGCGTGGACTCCATACGAGATGCCGGGAGTAGACCCGTCAGTCTCACAGCACCACCTCAATGTCGACCCCCCGGTGTAAGCCGATCATTCAGAAGGGCCGACGATCCTCCGCAGAACACACCGCCGCCGTTGTAGAAGAAGTTGACAAATTGCTTGACGCTGGGGCAATTAGAGAAGTCACCTACCCCACGTGGCTCTCCAACACAGTGGTCGTGAAAAAGAAAAATGGAACTTGGCGAGTGTGCGTCGATTTCACGGATCTGAACAAAGCTTGCCCCAAAGACTGCTTCCCCTTACCTAGAATTGACCAACTCATCGATGCGACGGCATGCCACCGGCGCATGAGTTTCCTCGATGCCTACAGAGGCTACCATCAGATCGCCATGAATCCGGATGATCAGGACAAAACTGCATTCCTCACTCCAAGAGGAACCTACTGCTACAGGGTTATGCCTTTTGGACTGAAGAATGCAGGGGCAACTTACCAAAGACTGGTCACCACGATGTTCAAAGAACAGCTCGGACACACTATGGAAGTATACATCGATGACATGGTGGTCAAATCCAAAGAAGAACAAAACCATATAGCCGATCTGGAAAAGACATTCAACACCCTACGCAAATACAAAATGAAGCTAAACGCTTCCAAATGCGCATTCGGGATCGGCTCCGGCAAATTCCTGGGTTATATCGTCAACCACCGAGGAATCGAAGCCAACCCGAGGCAAGTCACAGCAATTTTGGAACTAAGTTCCCCCCGTTCAGTGAAAGAAGTCCAAAAGTTGATGGGAATGGCTGCTGCACTCAACAGGTTCATCAGCCGATCTACAGATCGCTGCAGACAATTCTTTCAGACACTACGTCAGGGCAGAGCTTTCCAATGGTCCGCCGAATGCGAAGCAGCTTTTAACGGGCTCAAGACCTACCTCCGGACAGTACCTCTTCTAACAACACCCGCCGCCGGTGACCCCCTCATTCTATACCTGGCAGTCTCCGACAGGGCCGTCAGTGCCGTATTATTAAAAGAGGAGGAAGGGCAGCAACAGCCAGTGTATTATGTGAGCAAGGCAATGGTGGACGCCGAAACACGCTACCTACCACTGGAAAAACTCGTCCTAGCCTTGGTCATGGCAGCAAGAAAACTGATGCATTACTTCCAAGGGCACAGCATTAGGGTGCTAACAGAATACCCCCTTCGATCAGTACTACGGAATGCAGAAGCATCAGGACGTGTTTCGAAGTGGTCTCTCGAACTCGGCCAGTACGACATTCAGTTTCTACCCAAAACTGCAATCAAGGGGCAGGTGCTTGCCGACTTTGTTGCCGAATTCACAGGAGGGCTTGCCGACCTCAAGCCTGATGACGTCCAGCCAAAGGCCGAAGTTCGGTCAAAGCCAGATTGGAGAATTTATGTTGGGGACATTTGGCAGTTATACTGTGATGGATCGTCTAATCAACGGGGCAGCGGCGCCAGCGTCGTAATTATGTCTCCAGACGGCGCAGTAATTGAGCAGGCCGTCAAGCTCGGCTTCGAAGCATCAAATAACGAAGCCGAATATGAAGCCCTTTTAGCCGGACTGCGGAACGTACATCTGCTCGGCGCGCGGCGGCTGTTGGTGTTTTGTGACTCAAAATTGGTAATCAACCAGCTGAAGGGGGAGTACGCGGCAAGAGACGAGCGTATGGCGGCCTATATGAAAACGGCTAACTCCTTGCTGGCGAAATTCAACCATCATGAATTAAACCAAATAACACGCGATCAAAATACACACGCGGATGCCCTGGCTTGCTTAGCCTCCGCCATCAACTCCGAGCTCAAGCGTACCATCGAAGTAGGTTTCGTCCCGGAACCAAGTATCGGCCCTCCGGAGGAAACCCACATCAACATTATAGAATCCGCTCCAAGTTGGAGGGACCCCATCGCTGCATTCCTTTCTTCTGAGCAACTCCCGGAGGACAAAAAAGAAGCACACAATCTGCGAAACAAGGCCCTCCGGTACTACTTAGATCCACAAGGAGGGCTTTACAAAAAGTCCCTCTCTGGTCCATATTTGGAATGCGTGCACCCGGACAGAGTGGAGGAGCTGCTCACTGAGATACACGAGGGTAGCTGTGGTGCCCATTCGGGGGGACGCTCCCTGGCCCATCGGGCGATAACACAGGGATATTATTGGCCGACGATGAGAGCTGACGCACAAAATTATGTCAAGAAATGCGAACAATGCCAAAAGTTCTCCCCACTAACTCATCAGCCGGCAGAAGCTTTGAATTCTATCACAAGCCCCTGGCCGTTTGCTCAGTGGGGACTTGATATCGTAGGACCATTGCCGAGGGCCCCAGGGAACAAGCGATTTCTAATCGTAGCAACAGATTACTTCACAAAGTGGGTCGAAGCGGAGGCTCTAACCCATATACGAGATTCCGACATTAAGCGCTTTGTGTGGAGGAACATCATTACGCGATTCGGCATTCCAAGAGCGTTGATCTCGGATAATGGTACTCAGTTCGATTGTGGCGTATACCGAGAATTGTGCAGCAAGTATGGTATTGAGCCTTACTTCTCTACACCAGCCTACCCCCAAAGTAACGGTCAAGCGGAAGCTTCAAACAAATCCATCTTGGACGGCATCAAAAAGAGGCTGGAGAGTGCCAAAGGCAGATGGGTTGAAGAGTTGCCAAGTGTACTATGGGCCCATCGTACAACGCCAAGACGGTCTACCGGAGAAACGCCGTTTGCCCTATGCTTCGGAATCCAGGCAATCTTACCCCTAGAGATCGGCTTACCAACTCTCAGATCGCAAGCCTTTGACACGGGCCGAAATGACATGATGCTCGCCTTGGACCTGGTTCTGATTGAAGAACGAAGAGACCGCGCCTTAGCATCCATGGCACGTTATCAGCAGCAGCTCGCTAAGTCATACAATCGGTGAGTTCAGTTGCGTCGCTACAATCCAGGAGAACTGGTCCTAAAGAAGGTACTACCAGCCGACCGGAGGCCGGCCGATGGAAAGCTTGGTCCGAACTAGGACGGCCCCTATCAGATAGATTCCGTTGCAGGCACAGGGGCATATCGGCTCTCAGACATGTCTGGAAGAAGCCTGCCACGGCCGTGAAATTCAACACATCTACGTAAATTTTATCAATGACCCGACCTGTGGGCTTGATACTTGTACCCATGTCGTTGTAATGCAAGATTTCGTGTTTTTACATGTTTGAGCTCAACGCCTTAGGGCCGAATAAGTCTCCGGATTCGGAGCGCCCTTCGTGGATGTCACGATTGGCCAGAACAAGTCTCCGGATTCGGAGCGCCCTTTGGTGCATGACGCCTTAGGGCCGAATAAGTCTCCGGATTCGGAGCGCCCTTCGTGGATGTCACGATTGGCCAGAACAAGTCTCCGGATTTGGAGCACCCTTTGGTGCATGGCGCCTTAGGGCCGAATAAGTCTCCGGATTCGGAGCGCCCTTCGTGGATGTCACGATTGGCCAGCACCCTTTGGTGCATGACGCCTTAGGGCCGAATAAGTCTCCGGATTCGGAGCGCCCTTTGGTGCATGACGCCTTAGGGGCCGAATAAGTCTCCGGATTTGGAGCGCCCTTCGTGGATGTCAAGATTGGCCAGAACAAGTCTCCGGATTCGGAGCGCCCTTTGGTGCATGACGCCTTAGGGCCGAATAAGTCTTCGGATTCGGAGCGCCCTTCGTGGATGTCATGATTGGCCAGAACAAGTCTCCGGATTCGGAGCACCCTTTGGTGCATGACGCTTTAGGGCCGAACAAGTCTCCGGATTCGGAGCGCCCTTCGTGGATGTCACGATTGGCCAAAACAAGTCTCCGGATTCGGAGCGCCCTTTGGTGCATGAAGCCTTAGGGCCGAATAAGTCTCCGGATTCGGAGCGCCCTTTGGTGCATGAAGCCTTAGGGCCGAATAAGTCTCCGGATTCGGAGCGCCCTTTGGTGCATGACGCCTTAGGGCCGAATAAGTCTCCGGATTCGGAGCGCCCTTTGGTGCATGACGCCTTAGGGCCGAACAAGTCTCCGGATTCGGAGCGCCCTTTGGTGCATGACGCCTTAGGGCCGAATAAGTCTCCGGATTCAGAGCGCCCTGTGGGGCATGACGCCTTGGAGCCGAATAAGTCTCCGGATTCGGAGCGCCCTTCGTGGATGTCACGATTGACCAGAATAAGTTTCCGGATTCGGAGCGCCCTTTAGGGCATGACGCCTTGGGGCCCACTAATGCATTTCTCAACGTTTATACCATGCAGTGCAAAATATTCTAATCAAAATCCAAATATTCCCATAAAATGAATCGACACGTTTGAACTAGAAACGTTTTACAATCAAAATATTTTACAACCAAAGACGGACATTCAAAATGAAAGCCTATTTATTCGTAGTGAAGTCTGTTGTTGCATTACACTCTAGTTAATCGGCCTCCTCATCGTCGCTCTTCTCGATTTCAAGTTTGGAATAGGGAAGGTAACGTCGGTGATATAGGGGTGAAGCTGAATCTATGCCTAGGGACCCAAGAACCTCCACGGTTTGAAGGGCCTTGATCCAGCCATGCTTAAAACCGCGATTTTCGCGTCGGCAGACTTCCTCAGCAAGGTCGGTCTGGGTTTTATCGACCCCGGCCTTGAAACCGTCCTGATATCCTCCCTCGTAACCCGGGTCCTTTTGGGACGTAATTCCGCCCACTTTAAGTTGACCGGCCGTAGCCGGCTCAGCCGTTCGAACCTTCTGAAGCTCCCGAAGCTCATTCTCGGCCTTTTTCGCGCCGGCTTCCAGGCTGCGACTCCTTTCGTCCTTTTTCTCAATGTCACGTCTCATCGCACGCAGACGCATGCCAATCTCATAAGCATTATATAACCCCTTTACAGCCCCATGTATGCCGTCCCGAAACACTTCGAAATCACGACGACCAACCATCGATTGTCGGACTTCCGGTGGAAAAATCTGTCGAGCAAACTCGACTGCCACATCTGGGTCTTTAATGATGGAATCCGCCTCTGTCATCGGTTTATTCTTCACAAAAACCGCAAAATTCAATGGCCGCGGCGTCACGTCCACCTCGATTCCCGGTCGCGGGCGTGGGGCACCTCCCCGTTGGACGTCCCTTTGAGGGGATCTGCTTCGACGACTAAGGCGCTGTTGTTTTTCCCGATCCTTGGATGCTCTTCTTCCCATACCAGTGGGCTCGCCGCTGCGATACATTTCGACGTTTGAATTCAGCCAATCTCGGTTCTTCCCCAGTATTGGCTCAACCCTGTACCCAAATAAATAGGACCCTCGATACGAACTTACCCCATTTATTCTGCGACACGCGCAGCTCCCCCAAGGCAGCGTCAGTATGACCGAACGCCAAACGTCGGACGACGATCCACGTGCCAACGAGTGTGAACCGTCCGGCTCTTCACGCTCGCGCCCTGGCCAAGGCAAGGGCAGATTTATTAATCTAATCGGCCGCCTTTTCAAAGATGCCTCGGCCAGCCCACGAGTGTGAGCCGTCCGGCTCTTCACGCTCGCGCCCTGGCCAAGGCAAGGGCAGATTTATTAATCTAATCGGCCGCCTTTTCACAGATGCCTCGGCCAGTCCACGAGTGTGAACCCTCCGGCTCTTCACGCTCGCGCCCTGGCCAAGGCAAGGGCAGATTTATTAATCTAATCGGCCGCCTTTTCACAGATGCCTCGGCCAGCCCACGAGTGTGAACCCTCCGGCTCTTCACGCTCACGCCCTGGCCAAGGCAAGGGCAGATTTATTAATCTAATCGGCCACCTTTTCACGGATGCCTCGGCCAGCCCACGAGTGTGAACCCTCCGGCTCTTCACGCTCGCGCCCTGGCCCAGGCAAGGGCAGATTATAGATCCATTAAGAAATATCACCGTAAAATGACGGAAATATCAGCACATTGAGCAGAATTCATAACATTTTATAACTACAAAAGAATATCGACGTCCATTTCTGTATCATAACATTTTATAATCAGCCCGCATGAAAAATGTCTGATAAACACATACGAAATAACAAAAACAAACGGCAAAAGTACTTTCTCGAAATCATAACAATTGTGTATCGTAAAGATCAACCCTCGGAATCAGTCTCCAACGGATCGATGTCCACTTGCTCATACGGTATTGGCATATCCAGCGAAACTCCAGCTACAGCAAGGGCCTTGTGCCAACCATGTTTGAAGCCCCGATTCTCAAACCGAGAGACTGGTCCACATACTCGGCGAGCCCAGCCTCCTTCCCGGCTTCGAAAACTTTTGAATCGGCAAGCACTTTCGCCGCCTTCATTTCAGCCAACTCAGCCTCCAGGCTGATAACTGCTTTTTGGGACAAGCCAAGTGCAGCTTCCATATCGTCGGCCTTCTTCTCGGCCTCCGCTCTCAACTTATCTGCATCACGAGCTTTCTCTACCGCGGCCTCTGCCCGAGAAGCCTCCTGGCTCGCTCTTAAAAATTCGTCCTCGGCCCTTTTCCTCTGGCCCTCAACTTGCTTTCGTAAACGGCTAATCTGCTTGACGGCGTCGAGATGGCGTCGGCCTACATCGGCTATTCTACCAACAGTCTGCAAAAGAAAAATTCAAACAAAAAACGTAACGCGAACAATGTTTGGACGAAGTAAAAGAAAAATCAGAATACGCACCAAAAGGGCCGACTGCGCGGCTAACATTGTCGCATTCAGATCCGGTTCCAACTGGAAAGCCTCCATATCAGACGGCAACGACAAAGACGTTGCCACGCCAAACGCGACTTCTGGGTCTTTAAGCGCCGAGGCATCCGAAGGAACCGGCATGTTTCTTACCATCGGTCGAATCACAAAGGGCACAACCTCACTCGATCCCTCCATTCGAGGACGTTTGCCGCCGTGATCTTCTAAACCGACCTCACGATCCCGAGCGCGTTTCTCCGCCTTTCCCTCAACATCCTGAACGGCTCTCCCAACCGATACGGATTCAGCATACTTATTTGTTGCCGCCTCCTCAACAATTTCTAAGGATCTCGATTTGGTAACTGGGAGGGAATGTTGAGATTCACTGGTGGGCGGTTTGGTCGAAAGGCCCTCCGCTCTTCGCCGTGCGGCTAACCTCTCCGCATTCGCCTTCTTAGCAAGCTTTGTCAGGCTTAACCCAGCCATGTTAGTGGGGCCCGAGATGGGAAGATTGTCTGTACGCTGAGGAATGTCGTCAACAGAAAGGTTCCCCCGCCCCGAAGTAGAGGGAGGATCGGCAGAATCCAATACCTCCTCAGATTCGGCCTCGGACTGATCTGATTCGGCAGTATGGGATACTTCGATATTCTCCGAATCGGACCCTTCAAAACCTACCTGTCTCAAGTTTTTGAAGTCGGATAAAATACGAGCGACGAGAAAATCCTCCCCCTTTGGAATCGGTATGTTTTCCGTAGCTGAAAAGGTTGTATATGTAGGCTCGTAGCAAAGCAAAACGTGAGCTGCTCTTCCCTGCTTATGAAGACTGCGACGGCCGAAATAACTAAGAGCAATCCTAATGTCCGAAAGGACGGCGTCGTCAGTTGAAGCTTGGACTTTTTTCAAATCGTTCCCTGCACAAGACAAGCCGTAAGACTCAAGAAAACAGGGTATGGCAAATATGAACACATAATACGAGCAGGAGGGCATTCGGCGACCTGGTTCGCCCCTACGTCTAGGAATAGGATCGACACGATCCTCCTCTTCGCCGAACTCCCAGTTGCCGCGGACAACGACCATGACATCATCAACTCGTTTCCCGGAGCTGGAATGCATAGTGATCAACTGATGATCTGTATCCTTAGCTCTGAGGAAGTAACGCCCGTCCCAACCAGAGGACTTGGCCAAAGCATAACAGTGCCGAATGGCAGGAATGCCAAGATTAATTCCAAGGCAACGGTTCAGCGCTACGACCCCCATGATAATTCTAAAGAAATTCACATTGGGCTGGGAAGGATCAAATCCCAATGGCGAAGAACAGCCCTCAGAAACGGGTGAAGGGGAAAGCGGACTCCACCCTCTGCGATTGACAATAAGGGAAAGACAATCCTGGATTCGTCCTTCCTCTCCATGTCAAGAGTGCCGTCAGCCACAAACGACAGGTGGACATCGTCCGAGATAGAGAAATGGCGTCTAAAGCCAGCAATTCGATTTGACGAAAGGAGGTCTTTCAAATGTTTCGCCATAACCTACTGACTATAAGAACATGCGATGGAATAAACAAACTAGGAAAAGCTTCAGAGCAGGGGAGAGGAAAA
Organism: Camellia granthamiana; assembly: GCA_036172215.1. Classification (NCBI taxonomy): domain Eukaryota; kingdom Viridiplantae; phylum Streptophyta; class Magnoliopsida; order Ericales; family Theaceae; genus Camellia; species Camellia granthamiana. Next base: position 65,615,318 of record CM069908.1, read on the forward strand.
CTTACAAAAACAAAGAGAGTATCACGGATGGGAAAAATTGCAAGAGCGATTCGAAGAGCAACCCAGCAACCAGCATCATAGAACACGGATTCGAAAGGACATCAGATTTCAAATCATAATAATTAGGCGTGTACAAAGGGGCGGGAAGTTGAGACGACGATTAAAGGGGGAGTAATTAAACGTCCGCGTGATAAGTCTAACCCCCAAACTTCGGTTCAGAGTATTTGAAAATCGGAACCAAGCATTTCACCCAATTGTCATTGACGGAACGCTTGGGGGGCAATTGTGGGAGCCGAATAAATAGAGGAACGAAATCTGGTACACCCGAGGAGCCGGGAACTGAACGGCTCCATTCTGCTCAACTAGGACGCCGAATACGTTCTTAAGGCCGAATAGACTTGAGAAGGCATATCAGGACGAATGAAAGAATAATAAATAAAAAAAAGTAGACTCTGGCCCCGAGGTCCAGAGAGTGGATATAAATACAAGAGCTTCAGATTGGTAAAGGTATGTAAGAATCACTTCTAAAAACTTAGTGAACAAGCTTTCTTGAGTTCAGGAACTAACTTGTCCATCGGAGTGCTAATTCCGGCACCCCCGTCCGGAGTATTTGTATCTTTGCAGGTGACTAGCTGAGGATCATCGGCGTCTTCCAGGATTTGAGGAGTATTTCCAAACCACTTCCCCACAATATATATATATATATATATAATATTGGTGAAAGAGTGGGTTGATAACAACAAAGAAGTAAATAAAATAAATAAATAAATAAATATCTAGATATTTATATCCTTAGCCATTAAGCTACCTATATTATATAAATTGAGAGTTGGTCCAAATCCACACCCACGTTTTTCATCAGCTCAAGGAGAGGGTGAGAGAGAGAGAGTTTGCTCAAGGGAAGTCAAGGGGAGTAAAGAAGTGAGAAGAAGAAAAAAAAAAGAGAAGGACTTCTTGAAGGTAAAAATACACCTCTCCCTTGTCTTCTCAAATTTTTTTTTACCCATCTCATCCTATTGTCTAGATGCTCCCTTGGGTTATGTATTAATGGTAAATTGAGTTTTTGGTGTATGCATGTGTGGGTGTGAATTGGTGACATTGTCTTACAATTTTATTCAAAATATGCACTGCTGCAATTTCTAATATTTAAAAGAAATATCAAACCTATTTATTTCTCAAATCTGAATTTATTGTAAGATATTTGGTGTGTTTAGAGCTTGTGACAATTTTATTAGCCCCTGATTGGGTGTTTTTAGGGCTTGGATAATTTGTTGAAAAATCTGGTCCTGAATCTCTGAAAAACATTCCACTTTTAGTAATTTTATAAAATTCTAGAAAAATCATCTTGTGTTGGTTCTTTTGTCAAAATTTAGAACTCTGAGTCCTCTTTCCAACAGATTTTATTTGAGTGAAAACCATCGAGTAGATTGAGAGAAACGCTAGTTTCCCAATGGGTGACAAATCTGGACAGGTTTTTGAATATAGCTTGTGGATGAATTTCTGGAGGTGCTATGCACATTCTGTGAATTGGAATTGAAACTAGACAGGTTAATTATTATTTATGTGCAATTTCAGCCCCTAATTTGACCTAGAAGTATTTTTACCAAAGCGTTCTTGTTAGCCCTGCAGGACCGACCGGTGCTGGAAATTGTGTTCTACTATGTGATTTGTCTCTAAGTGTTTCAAGCCTTTTTAATGCTATTTTCTTGCTTAACTATACTTATGTATGATGATCATGGACTATATTTCCTCTAGTATGTTTTTCCCATACTCGTTTAAATGACCGAATTACCGAATGTGACTAACTTACCTAGCAAAAGATCTAATAAACGGGCAATGATAAGGGGTTGGCAATGGGTGACGTTTATCTTAGTGTTTTAAAACAATTTTATACATATGCATGACATGAATTATGATGGGGTTAATACCAAATGAGTTAAGTCTTGCGTAAGCAGTTTAAGCGAGCCCCTAGGTTGACTTGGATGTATTCAGACTCTATGCGGTGGTTTCAGGGTGTAAGCGAGCCCTTTGGTATGGTATGTGCAGGGTGTAAGCGAGCCCTTTGGTATGGTATGCGCAGGGTGTAAGCGAGCCCGAGGCACGATTTGGGTGTAAGCGAGCCCACTAGTTGGCCGTCCCTTTTGAGGTCCACCAATGCCACCGACAAGTAAATAATCGGAGGTGGGCATAGGTGGTAAGGTCTGCAAAGCAACAAAATGGGGAGTTCTGAATAGTCTGGTGTTCAATCCTTGTGGTTGGGTAGAAGGATCTTTTTGGGGGGTCCTAAACGTCTAGTCTAACTACTAATTCATAAAACCTTAATGTAAGTATGTTATGTTACTTGATTTGTTTTGTGTATAATTGATTGATAGAAGATATGGGGGTGTGTGTGTTTTTATTGGGCATTCCAAGCTCATGGCGTGTCATGCCAGGTGAAGAAGCAGCTTACGATGGGGAAAGTTATCCCGAAGACAATCAAGATGAAGTTTTAAAGCCGTGGTTCACTTGAAAAATTTAGACTAGTAGTTTGTTTTTGTGTTCTCTCTTCTTTTACCTTTTGGTTTGACAATATTTGTAAACCTCTAGTGGAACTCAAATCAGTTATCTATGTTATAACTCTGCTTGTATGAGTATATTAACATATTGTGGTTATCTCTTTTGTTTGAATTGTACTTTATATATTTCTCTTGCGGTCTCAAATTTTGGGGCGTGACAAAAACTACCAAACTGAAGCAAGGCCTAAAGAACTGTGCACACAAACATCACGGACAGCAGCACTCTAGACAAAAACAAGGAACACCAAAAAAGAAACCCGAGAATACAAATATGTTCATGCAATGCAACCTATAATAAACATATGGGAAATATGAACACATCCGAACGGGAACTAAACCATACATAACAAAAAAACCATGCACAGCCCACAGGAATAAGCAAGAAACAAAATACACACCAAACAACCAGCAAGCTTTAAGAACAACATACTAAAGTATATAAGGACAAGAATTTCATCACATCTTGGGCGCTACCAGCAGCCACAGTCCCTCTGACTCTTTATACTAAAGCGACTGTTTATTCTAAAGCGACCGTTTTATATCATCTTGGGCGCGCTATCATCTAAAGCGACCGTTTTACATGCCATTATATCAGTTGCAATTTTATTCTATTTAAACATCTGTTGCAACATAAGTAGAGCTTATCAAATCAAGTGATATATGATTAATGTCATGTAAGACATCAAATCGTATATCCCAAATATGACATTCAAATTACACACTATAATTACTCTTTATAATATTCGAGTTTCCTTCTTCATTTTTTCCACTTTGGTCATGGGCAATTAGTGTTTCTACCAGGACCACCATAGTAAATGTAGTTGCCAAAATCATTATTAACGCCCATTTGAACATCGTAGCAATTGGATTGGTCAGCCAAAGTGCTAACACCTGTAGGAGCAATTAGATTGTCGGAACCATCTACTATCTGGATGTTGCTGATGTAACTAGCTTTCCCAAGCCCTTCTTCAGCGAAATGACCACTCCCCATTTGGGTGGTGGTGTGTTGCCCACCTGACTCCAAGTTCAGCACCTCTCCTCCCCACTCAATGACTGAAGCGCTGTCAGCAAGGTATGAAAACAAGGAACTTGGCCAGTAACCCACTGCCTCATTCCCAAATTGCAACCACCAGGCACTTGTTGTTGTGTCCTATCAAATTACAACACTCATTATTAACAAAATCAAAAAGGTGTTCAAGAGAGAAAAAAATAAATAAATAAAGAGTCCGATAAAATATTTCAAAAAGTGGAGAAGTTATAAAATGAATAAGTCAGTTTGGCGTGGACACTTCTTTGAAATTATGTAATGCTTTTGTAATTTTAAAATTTTTTTAACAAAAATCAATTTTTAATTGTCTAAAAAAAATCATTTGTCTGAACTTGAAGAATAAAATAATAAAATCCACCATTTAAAATCAACCATTTATGTAATTGTTGCAGTTATTTTGTGCACCGCTACTACTAAATATATATTTGTGTATATGACAGCAAACAAAGATATGGACGTAAAAAGAAAGGTGTCTTTGAGTGTTGGCTTTTTAGTTAAAATAGTTAAAATGTCAAAGTATCAAATCACATCATTATTTTTACTTTTTTTCATGTCTTTTCATTAAAAAAAAAATAACAAATCAATTAAAATAACTACTTTTCCAATACCAAAGATTTTGAGGGTGTTTGGAAAGTGACTATTTTAATTGATTTTTACACAAAATTATATTTTCGCCAACCATTTTTTCTGACCGAATAAAGTTTTGTCACGAATATGTCACATTTGCTGACTAAAAGAAATTTGGTAGCCAACAGTTTATGCTTTTACCGACTAACATGATTTATTGTAGATATGTTGTTTTTCGCGGCCAATTTGAAATATTAGTCGCCAAAAATAGTGACGAGAGGGTGAAAAAATGGGCGGGAGACATTAAACTTTTAGCGACTAATGAAATTTAGTCGCAGTTAGCAAAACGACATATTGGGACAAGTAAATGACTAACACCTGTGGTAGGCAAAACACATGTGCCGACCACAAAAAATATAGTAGCCAAAAGTTTTTATTTTTCACGACTAATGTGATTTAGTCACAAAAATATTGTGTTATGCAACTAATTTGAAATATTGGTCGTGAAAACTAGAAGGCGAAGGTAAGGAAAAAAAATTAAAAAAAAAGAAGAAAAAATTAGCGACTAATGAATTACGGTCCCAGATATCAAAATGATGTAGTTTTGATGGTTAGCATATCCATTGTATTATGCGGTGACCAAGTGATTGGCCAGGAAAATCAACTAATACTTATGGCGAATAAATTTGCTAGTCAATGTTTCACTACTCACCAATGTTTTTACCAATTAGAACGGTAAGCAAACTAGAAAAGGGATCGAATGACAGTGTCACCAGTTTAATCATCAGGCCGAATTAGAATTAAATCATGACATCATAATTATTTTATAAATATATTAAAAAATATTTAATAATAACATAATAATTAAAATACATTTATTTAAATTATTTTTAAATTTTAAAATAAATATATAATTCAATAAATACACTTATATTTGTTATTTGTAAAATATATTAATTATATGTAATGTTTGAAAGAAAACGTAATAAAGATATATATATACCAAACATAAACAAAAGTTAAATGTGACATAGTTGTTTGTCATACTTCCATGTGGTTCTATATTTAACTTTCCTAAGCAATATAATTTCACAAATTTACTTGCCATTCGGCAAAATGGAGGATCCTATACCGGTCGAATGTTCAGTTTGAACTAGCCAATTCGGTCCAATTTTGAAAAGTTGTTACTCACATTTGGAGACCAAAGGTGTTGGTCCGCTTATTGTTGGTCAGGGAAACAGTACTTTTGGCGACTAACATTTTAAGCTACCATATGGTTTAGTCGTGGTAGTCATAAGTTCAACGACTAAAAGTTCAATTGCCAAATACTTGTTTTTGCCAACTAATAAGTTTTTTAGCCACAGATTACTTTCCCCGACCATGTATTAACGACTAAAGTGACGACCAAAATTTTTTGTCACAAAATGCTTTTGCCAATTAAAATAGCTTTTTTACGACTAAAATTTTAGTCAACAAAAGGATAATTTCACTGGTGATGGCACATTAGTATATTTGGCTTCATCGAAACAAGATTGTTTTTACCTTGCTCCCTAATGACATCAGTAAGCCTTCGTTTGGGATGAACTTTTTGAGTCTGATTTTTGGCTATTTGATTATTTTAGCTTAGCTAAAAAATTTATATTTCGGATGATGATGGATTTTTTTGTAATTGATTTTATAGTTGTGAGAGAAAAAATAAAATAATTATGATTTAGATTTAACATTTTGTCTTATTGGCTAAAATAGTCAATTTTGTCAAACAACCCCTAAATAGTGTTTTTTTATGGTGAAGCCTCTTTTCTTTCCCAGCCATAGGGAAACCGTGCTAGTAGGTTGAGACCCACCAGCATTGAAAGACTTCAAACTTAACATTGATTAGGCCGCAAAGGAAATCCGGGTTGGGCTAGTGGTGCTTGGTAAACAAGAACTATAAGGTTCTGGTTGGTTGAAGGATTTGGGAAGATAATTGGAGAGGGAAAGGGAAAAGATATGTGAAATTATGTGAAATTTTATATATCTTTTTCCTTTCCCTTTCCCATTCTAAACTTCTTTCCAAATCTTCCAACCAAACACAACCTAATCGATTTTGGTGTAGATGGGTTTTTAGATACATTGGTAGTAAACATGTTGAATTTGGGCCTTACAAGATGGGCTTGTCATGATAGTCAACCTTAACTTGAGCAGCATCAAATTAAAAGTGAATGCTAGTCTCATTGTGGACCTCCTAAATAACAATAATAATCCCTATCATAGACTCGTCAACAATATCCTTGATTGCATATTCGACATGAACAAGTTAGGCTTAACCAAATTAAACTCTAAGTGGGGATGGAAATCAATATCCGATCCAGCGGTTACCCATGGTGATCTGACCCAATTACACAGATTTTCCCCACCTTTTATATCTATTGGGTTGGGTTGGTGGTATGCTTTAAATCTCATACGAGGATGGGTTGGAGATGGATACCCTACCAAATTAAACTCTACTAAGAAGCAAACAATGAACAAATATGATGGCCAACATATGGCGATAGGGTTTTATTTTTTTATGTTGCTTCTATTTGTATTTTAAATTAACTAGCACTCGACGCAAAAGGCAACCTAAGTTATGGGTATTTCGACAAACATGTTGTATACATACCCGGTACTTACTGGCTTATGATACTTCATATGGTATTTTTGCATAGTACCGGGTACACGAAACACATACTTAAATTTTTTTTTCTTAATTTTTGGTATACCTAAACGTACCTAGTCTATATCCAAGCTGTATCATACCTTAGTTGAAATAATATTTTCTATTACTTTAGAGATAAAATTCATTTTACTAGACTTCTTTTATTTTTTTAATTTTTATTTTTAAGTTTTATACTTAGCATGATTTTAAAATTAAGCTATTGTTTGTATGTTATTTAATATAATGACGTTTAATTTTAGTTTATACCTTTACTTTTGGCATTAAATGTTAATTGTAAGTTGGATCTTAACAAATTAAATCATTTAATTATTTTTTGCATTATTTCAAATTAAAAATAAATACTTTTTTATAAACGCATAAAACTGTACCCATATCTTATTTATTTTTATTTTTTAAATTTACCTTATCGACGCATTGTGATGACGAAGTCATGCATATCATTTTTGCATTCATTTATCTTAGTGATATATTTTATTTTATATTTTTGCTTGAAATGTGTGATATATTTGTTAGTGAATTTTGTTTGAATTAGAAATTGAACGTCAAGATGACTTAGAAATCCCTAAGTGAGGAGCTTAATAGTTTTAATCTAATGAATAGAGCCTTTTGGGAACTTAATTAAAAATTAAGTGAGATTAGTAAAAATTATGAAAGATATTAAGACTTAATTGAGATTAATTAGATTAAGCTAAACATAATTGATTAGGATTAACAAATGATTGATTAAGTTAATAAGCAATTAGTGGATAATCTAATCCTATTCAATTAATAAAATCATGGAGCGTATTTGAGAGAGTTCTAGAGAGTGAAAGATAGAGTACAGATTCGTTTTGTTTTGCTGGAGAATATTGAAGGAGAACTCAAAGAAGAACCAAGGGAAAAGGAGAAGAGAGATTGAAGAATTCATCTATTGAAGAACCTTAGGTAAGATTACTAACTTAATTCATGTAGACAAGCCTCCTAATACTTGAAATCAAGAAGAAATCAGAATCAATTTAATGCAATTTGAAAGAAATAAAGATTAGAATGAAGAACTTGAGTCAGGTTAAAGAAATATGGAAAATAATTTAGAATTCCATCAATTAGAGTTTGATTTTTGATATCGTTGATTTATTTAAGTTTTATCTTCACATGCACCATTGATTTCCAAGGGTTTTTTGACACTTTAATTTCATGTTTTGAAGGTAAGGAAGAAAAGTTTTGAAAATTATTACATTCATGAAGTTTTAAGGTTAGTCTTGAAATCAAAAGAAGTTTTTGATGCAAAAGATTTGAAAATTTATCATATTCTCTTGTTTATTACTGAATTCACATGATTTGGGATGAGTTTTGCATGAGTTTCAGCAATAATTTGTGTTGTAGAAGCTTTGAACCTTTCAAATTGTCCAGATTTACCCAAAACTGCATGTGTGGCTGTGAGCCCTGTACGCTCAGCCAATACTCCAAAACAGAGTGTTTGGTTTTGAAATAACCGCATGTACGCCGACCTTCCCACACATGTGGAAAATAGGGTTTTTATATTTTGAATCCTTTTCGACGATTTTGACCCTTCGGACAATCCTATGAATGTATTAAGTCATAACGAGAGTTAAACATGACTAGAAACCGACTTAATTAAGTGGATTAGAAAAGAAAAGTTAAGTTCAATTAGTTGTTGTACATTATCAATGTTTATATATATGTATCATGTAGGTTGGACCACCAAGGAGTAATACTGGACTCAAATTAGCTGTGGGTAATATCTATGTAAAGTTATTTTCATATAAGTAATTTTGAAAATGCTATGATATGAATTGTTTTATGAAATTTGTATTTTATTGCCAGATAAATGAGTATTCCATTTTTGTTAAATCTATTGTTGTATCCTTTAATGAGGCCTAGCTCAGAGATCTCTGTTTCATTCATAACCTATCTTGGTTGTTCTGTTCTGTTCACGACCTAAAGGGGTCATTCTGTTATGCTCTATTGGATGTACCACATATTGAGTTTAATTTAAGAATGTTTCCATAAAGCTCTTTTTCTCTATGTTAGAAATCAGGTCGGGTTTCGGACCTGGGTTTAGGCGCCCATGGTGGCATGACTTGTGACCCATTAAGTGACCCTGTCAGTTTAAATTTCAAACCACATTATCTTGGGGAAAAGGGTGAATAACTCACAATCTCATCTCTTGGGAAGATAGAATAGTGAGTGGTTACTTCTCTTTCTTTATAATCACTTATATGTATTACATATTAGATTATACGTTTTAACTAAATATAGAAAAAGATTTTGCTCTCTCTAGCTCTCTACCATGGGAGAGCAAGCATGCCTTTGTACTGTGAAGAGCGTGAGTAATTCTCTAGTAGTTATACCCCATTGCTGGGAATTGTTCGAAGACATCAATGAAGACACGTAACTCACCCACATGATTCATGGATTCGGTTTGAACGTAAAAGGTATGTCTGGATCTATTTATTTTCACTGTGTATTATTTCTAATTTTTTGTACATTGGTATCTATAGCGATTCCGATCTTCACCCAACCTTTATTGTATTCCAGACTCAGGTTTTGTGGTTTTGTGTTGTTGTTCATCTCTTTTTCCCTTGTTTTCCTTTAAGTTTGTCTTTTGGAATGTTGTGGTTGTGTTTGGGACAGGTTGGTTGCTTGATTTCCAAACTCTTGTTGCCCAGATTTTTGCTCCTCCACTCAAGCAGCACTTCTTGCGCTCGAGCGAGATTTGCAAACTCTTAGTACTTTTGCAGGTCTACAAAACTACTGGAGAGTGTATTCTATGCTCAAGTGGGTCTTTATACGCTTGAGTGGGCTTAGCTCGAGCGGCCATTTCTTGCGCTCGAGCAGTTGGTCTATTGCCTACAAAACTACTAGATGTGTATATTCTACGCTCGAGCGTAACTTCTTGCACTCGAGTGGTGAGCATCTTTTTCATTGTGTATTGGCACTCGAGCGGCACTTATTGCGCTCGAGTGGAACAACTTATTTCTCAAGCGTTACTTCTTGCGCTCGAGCGGACTATGTGTATAACAGTTCACAACAGTACCTTTTTACATCATTTTTCCACCAAAACCCTAGAACTTGTCCCTTTCTAAAACTCTCTCTCTCTCTCTCCTCTCTCTCTCTCTCTCTCTCTCTCTACATTTTCACCTAGCTCTAGTGATATCGCTACCCGCTTACCTTTCTTAAAAAGTTAAAGCATCTCAAAGGCTACATTTTGATCCGATTAAAGCCTGGTTTTAGCATCCATGAAGTTTCTCCATATCTCTCTTTGGTCTTCTAAGCTCGAGGCAAGGATTTTCTACACCTTCTTATGGTTTTTAACTTAGTTATTGGTTGTTGTGTAACAATGGTGGGTTCTGGGAGTATTTTGGACAAATCTAGGGTTTGGGATGTAAAATCAAAAGAGAGGTTTCAAGTAAATGTGATATAAATGGTATTGGGGTTTGAAAATGAGGTTATATTATTTCAAAATTGTTGATTTTGGGATTTGGGTTGACATTTGGGAAAGAGGGAAGTTAACCTAAAATGGTTTAAATATTTATTTTGTATAAATAAATGAAATTGGTATTATAAATATGAAATTGGATAAATGTTGATATAAATGGTGGAGTTGGATATGCATTACATCACACTTTTAGAAATTTGAATAAATTATCTACCTTGAGATTGAATATCTGTTTAGAAATATCTGTATTTGGGCTATCGATGGAGGATAGCTATGATTGTTGTAGAAATTGCATGAGGATTATATGAATTAAAACTAATATCTTGTGGGTTGTCATTGAATATGACTATGTTCTAAATACATTGTATATATATGATTGGTTGGGAGGAGAAATGAGATGTACTCCATGTTTGGAAGGAGATAGGAGATGGACTCCATTGAATTAAGCTGGCCTATGTGTCCTGGGTGAAAGTCCCGAAGCCGCGCGTATACATGGGTGCCGATCCCGCTGATGAAATTTTTGTAAAATGGCATATTTAAGTGTTTATGTGATAATTGTGTTAATTTTGGGAACCACTAAGTTGTAGTCTCAAATGGGTCGTCTGGAAGATAATGAAACTGGCTCATAAATTGAGATGAAATGAATTAACTTGAATTGACGAGAAGGAAAACGGATTGAGATGTGAAGTTTGGTACTTTATGATTTTATAGAATGTGGATGTTTTATCGCTGGCATTGTAAATACACATTATACTTATATTTTTGTTAAGATCCATATTATGTGTTAGATTGTTCCTATTGGGCTTTGGCTCACCCTACTTGGGAAATATCATTTTTCAGGTGTTGATGATATGCCTCCGCCAAGGCAGTAGCTCAGAAGGAGTTTGGAGCACGAGCTTAACTTTTTGTACTTATTTGTATAGCCAAGGGCTTAAATTATATAGAGTTGGACTCTCTTTTGTTGCAACCAAGCAATGACTTAGAAATATGTAAGTCTTTAGGGCATATAATTATCCGTTTAACTTTCATTCATCTTTACTACTTGTAACACATGCTGTAGATTCAAGATGAACTATTTATGAATGTATCACATGTGTCACTTTTGTATAATGATTTAGGTTAATGGAAGTTTATTATTTTGATTACGTTGTCTGATATACATTGTGTTGGGTCGAATTATTGTAATTTTTTTCTTGGCGTTGCAGTATCATAGCCATTATTGGGTGTTTTTGTGTTATTTGTGCATAAAAATATGTATGTGTGTGTTTTATACATAAATTTGATGTTTTTTGAACCATCTCTGACCGTCCTGAATTTTTACATATGTTGTGGTCCATATTATTTAGATCATATCTGAAAAGTTTTATAAAAATAAGACCGATGAATTTTGAAAAAAATTGAAATTTATATTTGATTTTTGTAACTTTGACTGCATGTTGTTTTTACATGCTTCGTTTTGATATTATGAAAATTATATGTTTGGAATCTTCATTTCGAGACCTTCGAAAGGTATATTATGTGCCTAATTCTGACTTACGAATTGAGAGAAATCATAAACCCTAATTTGGGTTCGCTTTTGTGTTTTTGGTAGTTCATAGTAGAAGATGAATTGCAAAAAATCTACACTCCCACTTTCACTAGAGAGAATGGATTATACTCCTTATTTTAGACTTGTCAAAATAAAAAACCAAGACCACCATTGGATTTATCTCAAAAAATAAAGTCAAATAGCGCCAAAATTGAGCCGAAATGGAGTCTGGGAGGTGGTGCATGGGCCCACGATCAGAAAACTATTTTCTGGCGCTTCCAAGCGTGGCGCGTGCGCTAACGCGTGCTGACATCATTGATGTCTGACGCGCGCTGATGTAGGACTGATGCAATCTCCTGACATCATTTGCTGATGTAAGTGTTGACATAGGCGATGTGACTGTTAAGGCTCTGTTTGTTAGTTTTTAATTTAAAAACTACGTTATTTGTTTATATATTATTTGTTATAATTCTGATTGAAACATGGCTTATACCGTTGGACTAGTAATTCATTTTTATAGAATATGTTAAAGTTTTAAAAATATTATGGAAAGTAAAATATTTTTCATTAATGAATAATTCAAATATTTTTACGTTAAACTACTCTTGGAAGAGCATGACTTAGATTCTAAACATGAAATTTTTATAGTACACTATTATAACAATTTTTCATTTACTGGTAGTATTGTTGAAAAATTGGGAGCGTAATCTTCATTTAAGAGATTAGTGCATAGAAGCTGCAAAATCTATTAACATTAAGTGAGAAGATTAGCACCTAGTGGCTACAAAAATCTATTAGTACTGCCAACTTGTCTAAGTCTAGACACTTACTGTTTCCACACTTGAGTGTGAGATATGAGAAAGTGCTTCTTTGTATGATTTCTTAGCTAAGCTAATGCCTTTGAATGGTGTTTATCACTAAGCGCAAAAGTTGCAACATAGTAATTAAAATGTCAAGGCCAAGTTGGTTGTTATGACTCTAAGAATTTGACGTATCACTCGTGAGAGCATTGTGTTGAATTAGACTCTTTAGCCTAATTCGTGCTTAAGTTACTTCAGGAGAAATCATAGGTTAGTATCTTATTCTCTCCTTGTAGTGGACAGTAGAATTGAGAGCAACTAACTATGAAACACGAAATGGAGATGGCAAGAGGAGTATCGTCATGTTTCAACTAGATGCATTAAAGTGTATGGAGAATGAAATTGACTTGAATATGCAAGGGATTAGCACTTACTAGTTAAATTTGTGACTTAGGCGCACTTGATATCTCCATGACATCCTTTTATGATCTAGTGAACGTGAGTTAGTCATGAGTCATTGCCTAGTTAGACCTAAGCCTTTTCACTTGTCTTCGAGAACTCACACATTAGGATGATTGGAATTAGTTTATGACATTGGTCATGAACTGGTGGCTTATTGTACTTAATCACACTGATGAAAGGATGACATGGATGATTTGAGTAGGCCCTCTTAGGCCCACCCGCTTGCAACATCTTGCTCTCATGTGAATGTGCAACTTTATTCGCAATGGCTACGCACAAGTAAGTTAGAAAGCTGCAAACGAGCATCTATATTGGCGCATTTCGTCACAAATAGTTTTCATAGCAAAGGTGACGTGAATAGACTTGTAGAACTTTATAAGATAGAGAATTCTAAGTATGGTGCTTTATGTAGCCTAGTTGAGAATGAAAAGAAATTTTCAATATCCTAGGGACAATGGGAGCGATGTGCCTACCAGTGGATTACTCCATTAAAGAAGAATACTCTAAAATTTTAGTTGTGTGGTAGCAAATGTGGAATTTTTTCATGTCATCACTAGGTGATTGAGAGAGAAACATTCATGATTGCTCTGCAAGATAAAAAAGAGCTTAGGACAGTGTCAAAGGCTCTCTAGTCCCTTGTTTTTAGAAACTGGATCAATGTTGCGCGTTTAAGACGAAATCTTTGAGGATTAACCATTTTTAGGTTGACTTTCTACCATGATGTGAAACTGTTCTAAAGTTATATGCGATTTAGTTAGTCATTTTTTTGAGACATAACGCTCACTAAATACTGAAAAGTTACACCATTGAGGAAGTGTAGACTATGAGAAGACTTCCTCTTAAGGGAGTGAGGTTACTTCAACTTAGGCTATGATTGACATGACTTCGAAACTTTACTTTATGGACATTATGACTCAACTTCTCATTGGAGAATTAGATAAGTAGATGCGTAGGGATTTACTTTCTGCTTTTATGGTAAAAAGTTAGGAGCGCAAAAAAAATGCTAGTTCCAAAAAATCTTTTACGACCTAAAGTAGTTATCCAATTAGTGGTTCTTAGATTTCATCAAACCATGATGGGCCAGCGATGATTGATGACGACCACTGAGGCATGATCAATGGTTCAAAAAGCAGTTTTTTTTCCTTATGTAGTCATTATGAGTCAAGAATTTATAAGGTTGTCGCCACCTAGGGTTGGCAGTCCTCTACTTTAGACATAATGGACACAGGTGATGCAATTTATATGCTCTAAATGTATTATCCTTAGGGATTGTTCCAGGAGAATTCTCTGTTTGTCTTTGATGACTTACATAAGGAATACTCTAGAATGATTCTAGATGCAAAATTGCAAACTTATTGACTTACCTATCAATAAAAGCTAGAGCCTCAGCTATTGAGTGAATCTTCAGATTGTCTTAGAGTGAAACAAATAACCTATATTCCTTGATCTTTTCTTGTGGGAGCTTGAAGTACACTATGTGGGCGTATTCGACATGATGAGTATTATCTTTTGTAAATAGTCAACTGTTCGACATGATGAGTATTATCTTTTGTAGATAGTCAACTGAGTAATTTAGACATTGACCTTACTCATAGATTGTGGATAGGATGTTGTATTGTTAGTGTATAAATTTGCCCTTTACAAGATTTAATGCGCTAGTTGGACGTATCTTGAATGAACGCAAATTGTCATCAAAATGTCTTTAGAGAGGTAGTTGCGCAAAAGATAGTGATCTTAAACCACTCCATGTCAAGTGCACATGGTGGATTCCATTTTATATGCTTATCGCAAGAGATGCTGATAAAGCCTATGTTTGGAATCTAGAATTGCGCAACTTATGGATGTGTTTTTCAATCGATCTCTTGTTTTTGTAAGATTATGTGATATGGATGCTATTATAGTTTGTGTCATAATCACTAGCAAATGGTGATGTCAGCAGGCAAGATTGGTTCACTCACACAAGCAATCACCCTTGGCATTTGAAAGCGAGCAAGGATGAGACTAGTGGTTAATTTTATTTGGATCAAAGAGAGGCTTAAAATTTTCCACTATGTATGTCGCCTTGGTTGCAACCAAAATGAGATCGTATTAAAGACCAAACATGGACGTTAGTGCCCACTTTCCATGTTCTGCCTATTATTATTAGCCTAATACGAGATCTCATTTGGCACTTGGAAAGCAAGCAAATAGAGAATCTGGGTTAGGCACTAGAAAGTGACTCGTATACTTAAGAGCGACTAGACTAAGATCTGTACGGTGTATTGAGTATGACATCACTCTTTGGAAGAGTTACTCCACGCAGCATGTATTCATACTACATATGCTTGGCGACCGAGTAATAAAGTGAGAGAATGGATCCTTGCTTCCTCACCTTGTGAGTCTTACATGTCATTATTGATATGACTTTCACTTTTGTACCCTTTTGTGACCTTTGACTATGTCATAAGGTGAGATATTGATGTTCTGCTACTTTGGTATGTTGCTTGCAGTCATGTATGATTCAGCCTTATGGGACATGACTGGAAAAGCAGTCAATCCTAAAGTAAATGGCATGAGGGCAAAGGGAATGTCATCTAGTATTACACCTCTATTGTATATTCACTGCTGATAACTCACATCTCTCTGTATGAGAGGTAGATTGAGTGTGAATATATTGTATGATATGAGAGGGTTGAGCATGCTCAGTGAGGCATTAGAGATGTTTGGACCGGTGTAATTGTATGGGTCTGGGATATATGAGACACTATTTTTATCTTCGGGTTGATGTCTCTATTTGGCTCTTTTGTTCTAGTGTAGAGCTCCCATATGCAAGTATTCTCAACAGTCGCATGGTCCATTGGCAAGTATGAGTTTGTTCGAGATTTGGGCAGATTAAGATTGATATAGAGATGTGGCACTGTCATGCTAACCCATGTGCGAGTGGGAGATATTAGAAATCGGGTTAGGTTTTGGACTTGAGTTTGGGTGCCCATGGTGGCATGACCCATAACCCATTAAGTGACCATGTCAGTTTGAATTTCCAACCACCTTATCTTGCGGAGAAGGGTGAATAACCCACAATCTCATCTCCTAAGGAGATAGAGTTATTGTAGGTGGTTATATCTCTCTCTCTCTCTCTCTTTATAATCGCTGACACATATTACGTATTGGATTATGGGTTTTAATTGAATATGGAAAAAAAATTCTCTCTCTAGATCTCTGCTATGGGATGCCTTTGTACTGTGAAGAGTGTGGGTAGTTCTCTGGTAGTTCTACCCCCACTGTTGGGAATTGTTCAAAAACATCAATGAAGGCACGTGATTTACTCACATGATCCATGGATTCAGTTTAAGCGTAAAAGGTATGCCTGAATCTGTTTATTTCCACAGTGTATTATTTTCTTATTTTTTCTACAGAAATGTATTATGAAACTGTTAAGAATGTTTTAGAATGTTTAGAACTCATCCATTAACCACTTTACTCTGTTGCTACTCATTGGTATTATCTCACCCCTTTTCCCTATATGTATGTAGATGATTAGCAAGAGAATCAAGCCTAGAGTTTTGCTTATGACGACTCCTTTCTGAAACTTTTGTTGATGGCATTTTCGAGTCGACACTTTTGTTTTAACTCATTCTGAAAAAGTTTTGGAAGATCATGACTTTGTATTTAAGTTTATAAATGTTGTACCTTTATACTTAATGTAATTATGTAAGTTACGTAATGATATGTGTGTGTTACTTCCATGTCATTTACTCACTGCTCAATGGACTGAATTACTTTTGTTAAAATGCTTCCGCTTAAGATTTTGTGATTTGTCAAGATAGGCCTTTGGTAATCTAAGATTACTAGCCGGTCATCTCTCTAACCTCTAGGAACGGGTTAGGGACGTGACACGTATTGTACCAGTACCAATACTTGTATTTGTACTCGTGCTTCATAGAACACAAGTAAATAGACTTATTTAATTTTCATGTAATACCAGTTTAAACCTCCCTCCTGGAAGTAAAAGTAAAAAATAAAAAATAAAAAAAATAAAAATGAAAATCATGAAGGTATGAGCATATGTGATGTCAAAGATTCTCTAAATCTTTCGATAATATACTATTTGAAATTTAACTACCATTATAAGGGAGCAACATTAGAATATTTGTTTTTACTTTATTTTATATAAGAGTATTTTAAATATTTAAACAATTAAAAAAATTGGGTAATGTAAAAGTCCATCGTTTTTAATGTATAAAATGTTACCTGCCAAACTAGTAAGTCAAATTCATATTGGGGACCATCATAAGTAGAAATAGGGGAGATGGTGCTCCCCAGTGCGATGTTATTGCTGGTTTGAACAAAGCCTGAGCAGAGCAGGTTGTAGCATCCTGTGGTTTGATATGCATCACTCTGTCGTTTAACATTAACCAATTTCACCATTAAACACGTGTATATATATATTAGGACTACCCTAGAGAAAAAAGAAACTCAAAAAAAACATTACTAGAAAAAAATTAAAATAATTAAAGACTCACAGTCCAGTAGGTGAAAAGTCTGGGGTTGCCATCTCCATACAAATATGGGTAAACCTGTTTTTTATTTTTTCTTCTCATAGAGAGGAGACATAAATGAAATGAAGTGAAACACAAAGGGAAAAGATACTAACACAAAAAATGGGAAAGAAAAGTAAAGTGTATGACTAATATTTTAAATTTAGTGTGATGCTAATTTTATTTATTTTATTTATTTTTGGTGTGTGTGTGGTGTGTGTAGGGATCATCACTCTCGACAAAGATGATAAATGGTAAATTCTATTTCGCACCTCTATATTTTCACCAACATGTCAATATAGCCTTCTTATCTTTATTTATAATAGTTAATTCCTTATACTTTCAGTCAAATAACAACAAACCATTTTGTCTATTTGATATAAATGACATAGAATGAAAATTGGCGTGTGTATCACACTTGACATTTATTTAAGAGCACAAATAAATGGAAAATTACATCGATAATCCCTGCATTTTACCTCTTGTGTCATTTAGAACACTATCATTTCAATTAGCTCAATTTGACCTTTAATTTTAAAATTTGTGTCAATTTGGTTTAATTGATAATGCCAATTAAGTTTTTTTGAAAGAAAATAGTCATTGAGTTTGTTAAGATTAACTCACTAAATTAAATAAGTTTATAATTTTACCTATAAAATATGATACATGCCACTCATGTATATATTTTTCATGAAAAAGTACTAACAATTGTAATTAATTAAGACAAAATTTTGACCAAATCATAACTTTATGGTCAAAATCGAACTAATTGAAATTATAAAGATCAAAATGACATAAAGACTAAAATATAGAGATTACCAGTGTAATTTCTCTAAATAAAAAGTAGAATTTTTGTAAAAGTGAATGGACCAAAATAAGATTGTGCTAAAAATAAGGATGCTAATCAAATGGGGAAATGCAGTAATAAATTAGATTATATGTAGTATTTTTTGTTATTTAAACAAAAGGGAAGAATAACAAGAAAATCTACAATATAATCAAATTAATGTGAAAGTGTACCTGCCAACCAGCTTCAACAGTGTTGAGATCTGAAGGATAAGAACCTGCCATGATCCAGAGTTGGGACAAGCTAAATTCATTGGATTGCTGGACTATGGGTTCCCAAACATTCATGGTTGCCTTTGTTCCATAATACATGTCTCCTTGAACATAAGCTATTGCATGCTAAAACAACTCCAAAATAACATAAATAAAAATCATAAAGAGAAAAAAATTAAAAAAATAATACTAAAATAAAAAGAAAAAAAGGGGTTGGGATTCTCTCTAGTTTTTCCCAACTAATCACAAACCCATCTCAATAATCCAACCTGTTTACCTTGTAAGGTCCTTCAAACCGATCATTTATGTAGAAAATCATATTAATTAGAAAATTGTAGTCTCATGAATACATCATATAGTCTTTGAAAAACTGAACAGTCTTTTCCCAACTTTGTTTTTTTGTCGCTAATTCAATTATAGTTACAATTATTTGATTAGCCAAACATTGTTTTACGTATAAATGGGCACCTTATCTATGTGATGCCTTAAGTGGTGAGTTTACAAGCCTAGTGAGCAAGCCGCAATTGTTCACACACAAAGAAAGCACTGTGTATATCTCAATTAGGAAGAGCAATTTGGCTGCTTCTTGCTAATGGTTTTTTTGGTTATCTAGTTAGTGAGCTAATGTTGAGTATTGTTGATTATTGCCTACTTGGGGCTTGTTATTTGCTTTGTTTCCTCTTCCACTGTTGGTTTCTCACCAACTCTTTTGGTTGAACCAACATCTGATTAGGTGTTCTTCTTGGTTCTAATCTAGTTGGGATTAGAAAGTTATACTATAATGCCCTTTACTCTTACCTTCCCCTTTATTGATGTATAACATATGTAATGTATGTTGATTTCATCATTAAAGTCCCTTTCTTTTACTGATAAAAAAAAAAAGGACTCTGTATATCTGACAACAGTAACCTTGCACTCAAATTGTCCTTTACTAAAATATTTTGTTAGAATATATTCTATATATTCCATTTGTAGAGTAATTGATTTAGTTAGATTCGATTTCATTCTGTTACTATAGATTGGTTATCAACATTACCATACTTAAGCCTTATCCTTCACTATATAAAGCACATTTATATGTTTATTTTTCAAATTAACATGAATAAAACTATATTCACTGATTCTCTTATTTGTTTATCATGGTATCAGAGCCAAAGGTGAAAATCATTGCTCTTCTTTCTTAAATCCGACAGTACAAACTACAGTCCCATCACCAACACTGCGCCCTCATAGTGTCACCAACCATCACATCTAAACATAGGCTCAAAACCTCTCCTCTTCTAACTTGCCCAGAAATTGAAGTTGTCCAAATCAACTTCTGAATGCATCAAACTCTTCCTCTCATTCTCAAGAGTCCAACAGTGCAAAACTAAGGAAAATCAATGCAAAATGTGTCCACACGCGTTCCTTGAAGTTTAGTGCATAATTCAATGCGTAGCATATGCCGTCACACACCTCAATTGTTGTGTCTCCCTTGACGTCAGCCTATGCGTCACTATGCCATCCACTCGGCTTCCCCTAAGTCATGTACCGCCACGCTCGGCTTCTACCTCAGTCGTTTTCTATTCGGCTTCCTCCCGTCTTAAATAAGCCACGTGCCTTCTTAACTTCTGCCTCAACCGACTCTATTATTGTCTTTCGCTTGGCTTGCCCTAGCTGTGTCCTACGTCAATCCTACTTCTTGCTACTATGAGTTGCACCTTCTCAGCGTTATTGTGCAGTGCGCCCACATATGCTAATGTATACCAAACCTTCTTCAACCCCAGCTTGCTAACATCAGCCCTAGCCTTTATCCACTATTTATTTATTTCTTTATTTATAAAAAAAAAAAAAAAAACTGGTCCTCAAACGTCACTCCATGGATTTTTCAAAAATTTCTCCTCAATAAGGTCCATCTCTTTTATTTTCTCAACAAGATGTGTTGGCCTTGTTTCACCAATTTCTCTCTCATTCTAGTACTCTTTCAACTACTGCTTTATCAATCACCTTAGGTACATCTTCCTGGTACTTTGACTCCGCATGCTATTCCCACATTACTTCTGATTCTTCTACTCTTTCTTCACTTTCCTCCTCCTCCCATAGTCCCTCTATTCATACTTCTAATAGTTTTTGTATGTTAGTTCGTCATATTGGTCATGTTTCTATATCTAATCTATCTTTACCTAATGTTTATCTCATACTTGCAGTAGAGGGAAAAAAATATGAGCCCAGGCCCAAGCCCAGCCACATTAGCCCAAAACAAAAAGTAGTAAGCCCAAACCTGTCCCATGTAGCCTATGGAAGTAACTTGGCATCCAATTAAGGTAAGTGGGAAGGACAAACAAGATATAAAAGATAACCTTCTAGAATGAAAATTTGCAAAAATAAAGGGGAGACATCGGATTAGATATCATCCAACGATGATAAGTGTAGAATAGACAAAACTAAGGCATATGCTGGGCTTAGTAGGAGGCAGAGCTGGCTACTAAGGCATATCAACTTAATCCTACAAATGTAATGTTCGGCGAGCTGGCTACTAATGTCTGATATCATCCAAGCCGTCCATATAGCAGAGATCCAATGATAAAGAACAAGGGCTACACAGCAAGTTGCCCGACCAAAGCCAGTTATAGGCAGAACCCTTTGATCAAAACAAAATCCGACGAATGAGATTTGAGTCAGAATAACTATAAATGGGTAAGCAAGCAAAGCATAAAGAACGAGTGAATGAATCCTATTTGATCCAATTGTACTCAATCTTAATCAACTTTTACTTTAGAAATATTTCATTTTTTTATACTTTTGTGTTATGGTCGATTAGTGTACTAACTTGATCATCGGAGGGTTTTCCAGACCAACCCTAGTCGGGAGTGATCACTAAAGTTTTGATTTGTGTTTACAACGTGCAAAGGACTGGGTATATCATCTCGCTTTTCCTGTAGAGATAATTTCACCTTCCACACCTGCTTTTACCTTAGATCTCATTTCCATTGGTCAACTGTGTGAACTTGGTCTTATTGTTACCTTTTTTGCTAATGGTTGTCTGGTGCAGGACCCCAGGACAAGACAGACTATTAGGATGGTAATATGCATGGACATCTCTATAAACTCCTTCATCTTCATGTCCCCACTTCTACCTACGTGCTACTTTTACTTCCATTATATCTTCTTTTCATATTTGACATTCTTGTTTATGACACATTTCTTTTGGTCATTTAAAATATTTAATTTCCAGTGGTCAATTAGGGCATGTTGTTTCTGACACTATAGATTGCTCATCCTATCAACTTGGAAAACAACTTGCTTTATCTTTTACTAAAAGTGACTATGTCTTGATGGCTCCTTTTGATCTTATACATTCTGATATTTGGAGTCCATCCCCTACTTTAACCATAGGTGGCTCTCGATATTTTGTCATTTTGCTAATGATTTTTCCCATTTTACTTAGATATTTCTCATGAAAAATCAGTCTAAACTAAAACAAATTTACTACAATTTTTCAAACATGGTTAAAACATAGCTTTCCTGTCCAATTAAAGTTTTTCACTGATAATGCCATGGAATACAAAGATTTTGATTTTTCTCTCTTTTTTACAAAGTCATGGTACTTAGCCTCATCATTCATATTCTGACACATCTCAACAAAATGGACATGCTGAACGGAAACACTGGCATATTCTCAATACGACTGAAGCCCTTCTTCTCTCCTTTTCTTGTCTTGAAAAGTTTTGGGGCGAAGCTACCCTCGTTGTTGTTTTTAGAATCAAATATGTTTTTTGTCCTGATTACACCACTTTTCGAGTCTTTTGGTTCTGCATGTTTTGTGTTGTTGCAACCTCATGAACATACAAAACTAAAACCTCATTCTTGTCTATGTTGTTTTCTATAGTATGGAATTGAACACAGAGGATATCGGTGCAGGGACCCTATTTCCAAATGTCTTTACATTTCTCGCGATGTCATCTTTTAGGAACACAAAATGTTTTCTTCTCTATCTAAATTTCACTTATCTCATTCTACTACTTCTACACTCTTTACTAATCCTTCCCTGGATTTATTTTCTGTTGAGATTGATACAGATGATTCTCCAACCCCTACACAGATGCTTTTGCCTACAATCAACCACGTGGTGCCTTCCCACTTCAACCTCTTGAGGATCTTGCTCTACCTGCTAGTCTTGCCCCCCCCCCCTCAAATCATCTTTCACAGTGAGTCTCTTGCATCCCTTGATTCCATTGAATCATTTTCTAATCCTGACTCATCTCTTCATCATTCTACTCAAGTAAAATAACTTCCTCTCTATCTTCATGATTATCATTGTTATTATATTATTCTTTCTTAGCATGAACCTCACTCTTACCATGAGGCCAGTTCTAATCCTCTTTGGCAGCAAGCAATGACTGATGAATTATAGGCTTTGGCCAAAAATCATACCTGCTATTAGATATAAATGGGTCTACAATATCAAAACTCATTTTGAAAACGCTATTGAACGCTACAAAGCACCCTTAGTTGCTCGAGGCTTGATTCAAGAGTATGGCATCAACTATGAGGACAAATTTTCTCATAATCCTCGCCTCACCTCCGTTTGTAGTCTCATTGTCATTGATGTTGTCCATAAGTGGGGCTTGTCTCAAATGGATATAAAAAATTCCTTTCTCAATGGGGATCTCATTGAAGAAGTGTACATGCAACCTCCTTCTAGCTATGATCATCCTTTTCAAAAGATCTGTAATCTTTAGCGTGCTCTCTATGGTCAAGCTCCTTGCACTTGGTTTTCTAAGTTTAGTACCACTATTGCATAGTTTGGCTTCGCTTCTAATCCATATGATTATGCTCTTTTCATTCTCAAGACTGATCATGGCACCACTTATGTTCTTCTTTATGTTGATGGCCTGATCATTACCGGTGATGATGTTATTGGTATAGTTAAGTTGAAACACTCCGTCAGTAGTAATTTTGAGATGAAGGATCTAGGGCCTTTTAGCTATTTTTTGCATCTTGAAATCTCTTTCGACTCTACTGGCTATTATGTCTCTCAAGCAAAGTATGCCTCTGATCTACTCACCTGTGTTGGTCTCACTGATAGAAAGACTGCCACAGTATCTATTGGGACAAATGTTCGTCTCACTCCTCTAGACAACATTCCTCTATCTGCTACCACGCTTTAGCAACACTTAGTTGGCAATCTAGTCTATTTTAGTGTTACCCAACCGGATATCTCTTATGTTGTTCATCTTGTCAACCAATTTTTGGCATCTTCACACTCCACTCATTATGTTGTTGTCCTTCATATCCTTCTATAACACTTCATATTTCTTAAACTAGTGGGATTGATCTTGACACTCTTATTATTGTACTTGGGGCCTCTTTGGTTCATTTTGGAATATTGATTAAGGTGGTATCATAATGGTAAAGTAGGATTGAAGAAAAAATATTAATTCGGATAATTGTCCTACGAGAAGCCTTCACTCTTTTACCTTTTTCTCTTTCCACAATTTGAATCTGGATGTGAGGCTAGAGCCATTTGAACGACTGTTTATGGAGCTTCAATTTAAACACAAGAATGACCCAAAACAGAGTCTGGACGAGGGAGTTATCCATTTGAAATTTGTGTACCTGTACTGGAATCAAGTTTGCTCTACCGAACTTTTGACCAATCGAGTAGTCTGCACAAATTTCAAAGATTCTAGGAGCTTTTTTTCACCGCTCAAGCCAAGCTTTGACTGTTTGAGAGTTTTGTTCGAAATCTGGCACTTTAAAGTCACTTTTTGACCCAAACTCTTCATTCTTTCTTCCTCTCTTCTCCCCCTCTCCTTCATACCCAAAACCCTAGACCTCCAAACCTTGATTTCATCTATTTTTTACCAAAAATCCACTATAGATCTTGCATTAAAGGTGAAGAACAAGAGAAGAGCAACATTTTGACTGATTGGATTGCAATTTCTTCGAAATTCTCTTTGGATATTCATCTTCTTGTCTCCATTCTTGAGGTAGGGGTACTTTTAACTTGATATATTTATAATTTGATAAATGTATATATATGATACTTTCTTAGTTATAGTAATGTATGAGATGATTTTGTGATATAAAGTGGATTTGTTGAATAAAAAGGGGTTTTCCCCATGTTTTGAAAAAATTTATGCATATCCTTCTTGATTATTATAAGAAATTGTGAATATTGACTCTTTATGTGTAAAGGAGGGAAAAACCCCATTTTTATCAAAAATCCTAGTTTTCAAATTTGATTTAATAATGGGTTTGGCCAAATTGACTCTTAAATCTTGAAATTAGGTGAAGGATTACGGAAACAGTGTTGAGATATGAAATTTTTTAAGCACTTTGAGTCTATGTATTGAGATTGTGGAAATTGTGAGATTGGAGAAATCTTTTGCTTGTTGATATTATTAATGTTGTCATGGATTGAACAAACCTCAGGGAAAATTTATTTGAAAACTCATGCATCATGTGCATCATAATTTCTCATGTGATTTTACTACCTTGTCGATGTTTGGAAAATGTCAAAGGGGGTAAATAGCGTATGAGTCCGAGTAATTGAGAATTGGGTTGTGTCGTATCTGGTACTCGCGCAGGGAGTCAAGGTGCCCAATTACCTTGTCTTGTGCATATTGTTGGGTGAATGCGGGAAAAGGTTTTTGGACATCAATGAGCCTACAATTTATAGAGTCAGTGAGTGTGGAAAACTTGATTTTGGGTGTCCACAAGCCCATGGTTTCGAGAGTAGGCGAAAGTGGAGAGAGAAAGGTTTTGGGTGCCCATCGCTCTGCTATTTTTAGAGTCGACAAATGTGGAAATATTTGTTAATGTATGTATGGTTTTACGACTCTTGCTTGGGACATCATTGCGTATTTACCACCCCATGTTTGTAGATGAGACTTTGAATGGAAATTATGCATTGAACATTTTTTATTTAAAAGAGAAAATATGGATTTTATCCTAACAAGTGCATGGCATGATCATATGCATCTCAATTATTTATATGTCTTATTAATAGTATTTCTTACTAGGCATTAGCTCACCCCAACTAACAACATTTCAGGAATTGATGGTGTGACTTTGCCTCAGTGACGAGGCGGTGAAGATTTTGAATGGAGCACGTGGGCTCATTGGATGGTATTTGTTGAAGTTCCAGAGCTAATGTGTGTTGGGACTGAATGTCCACCTTTTTGTGTAACCAAGGGGTTTTCCTTGGAACTTGTACGCCATTTGGGCATATTTACTTTTGATTTCTTTAATTCTGTGAACTATAACTTGTATTGTAAGAATAAGATGTAATAGTTTAATATAGTTCAATGAGAACGTGATTTACTAAAGGTGCGATAATATTTTTCTTAAAGCATTATCTTACGAGAAATGGATTTATTTGATGGAAACCGGTGAATAATTAATTAAAAATTGACTATATAAAGGTTTATAATTTTTAGGGCATTACACCTTCGATACGTAAAAGGTACTTTATTTCATGGACTTCATTATTCTGCTCATTCTATCTTAGAGCTACATGCCTATATTCCGATGTCGATTGGGCAGGTAATCCTACTGATCGCCGCTCTACCACTGGATGTTGTAATGACCTAATTTATTTATTTTTTTAAATAGTTAGTGCATAATTTAATTGAGCAAATTTTCATATTTGGAGTGCTGTGTATATTCTGTGTGAAAATAGTTCTGTTTTGTATTTTTGTAAAATAGTTCCCAGTCTCAGAAAATTATGAAATATTTATATGTTGTTCCCATATGAGTCTAGCATGTTGGATACAAATTTCAGAATTAAATGATGAGTATTTATTTTATGAAAATTCGCGGACTGACTGGTGTTCAGTTTAATTTATAGTAGAATTTTGTTATTTAATTTTGAATGTTTAGACCATGACTTGAGATTAGTTGTTGGGTCTACTTTGATATATAATTGGGTGATGTTTAGCTTATGGGTGGGAATAATATTCAAGACCCATAGCTTAGTTCAATTTAACTTGAGTTTATTTATGACTCATGTTTAACTATTTAGTCCTTTTTAATTTTGTGATTAGTAGTGATCATATTGGAAGTTGGCTCAACATTTGAACTTCAAATGAGAGTCCTTAGAGTGAGATTTTGCAAAAACTTTGTAAATGAAAGTCGGAGAGCTCATCGTGATCATGATCGGGCGAGGTTTCCTTTTCAGTTTTGCTCCTCTTCATTATATGAGGTAGGGGTTTTCTTCATATTATTACATTAAAGCTATGTTAGGTATATTTTGAGAAAACATATCATTATAAGAGGCATTTCATATATATATATATTTCTCAGATTTCTGTTTGGTTAAATTTTGAAAGAAAACTATTTTGAAATATTAAGAATATTGGTATTTTGAACTTGATTTGGGAAAATCATCTTGTGTTAATAATTTTGTTAAAAAAAATTCGAAAATAAAATTTATAGTTGTATGGGTTGTATCTACATCTTATTATGATTAGATAATTTATTTTGAGAAATATAAAGTTAAAATATTTTTCATCTTTGATTTTGGAATTTATTTTTGAGAAAAATAAATTAATGTTGATGAATATTGTGTAAATTGTTAAGTTGGAATTATAGAGTTGTTTTGGGATTAAAAACTCTAAAAGTGTTATATTCATGATATTTTATAAAATGTGATATGTTGATGATTAAGTTGTGTTCATTTTTGTGAAAATGAAATGTGAAATGTAGATTTTTGAACTCCCAACCTTGAAAGGGTTACTCTTGGGCTTATTTCATAAGTTTTAATGTCAGTATCATGTTGATTAATTAATTTAGAAAAAAAGATAGTGAAATTGTTATTGGTAGAGAATTTGAAAAAAATTAACTATTCAAGTAGCTTGGTATGACATATGGTTATGTGGAGGATGAAACATGTGAAGTTATGTTTGGTATTATTGATTTGGAAAATTTTGAATATGATAAACTTAATAATTTAGTGGATTAAATTAGTTTGGTTAAAATTTTATATTTGTTATGATTAAAAGTGTGTTATTGAGATTATACCAGAACTTTTAATATAGTAGGATGGAAATGGTAATATTCAATAAGTATGAGATTTGGTGAAAATCATATTAGTTATTTTGGTTGAGGTGGAATAAAGTTGATTGAAAGTTTTGTGTGAGTTAAAACAATTGAGAAATTGATTATTAGTTTTATTAGTTGGAGTATGCTAATATGTTATTTTTGTACCTCAAATTCATATATGAGATACTTGACTTGTAAATTGAGGGTTCGGTTAAATTGGGAGTTGATTACCTATAATCTTGCTATTAAATGTATTTTTTGTATATAAAATTGTATGTGGGTATTTGAAAGTGAGAAAGTCCCAATTTGTGAAAGATCTTAAATGTTAATGTTTTGGGAGTTGTTGGATCATTTGGAAAAGATTATGTTTGGTTTTAAAATTGTTTAGTTTGATGGAAAACTATGTAAGTTTTGAAAGTTTGGCTTTAAAAAGTGGAATATGGATTGTTTCCAAGTGTTGGGAATCATGGGGGATTCCAAGTTATAGTTGTATGTTGGATTGTATATCCTTATTGTTATCTTTTAATTAATGTATTAGAGATAACTGTTCTGGCTATCAGTGCAGGATAGTATTGATTGTTGTAGAAATTGCATGAGGATTAGGTGAATTGAAACTAATCTCTTATCAGTTGTCATTGAATATGATTGTGTTTTAATAGATTGTATATGTATGATGTTTGGGAGGAGAAAAGAGATGTACTCCATGTTTGGGAGAAGAAAGGGGATGGACTCCAGTAAATAAAGTTGGCCTGTGTGTCTAGGGTGAAAGTTCCAAAAATGGCACGTATATATGGGTGCTGATTCCCGCGGACGAAATTTTCATAAAATGGCAAATAGATGTGTTTGTATGATAGCTATATTGGTTAAAGACCCACTGAGTTATACCCTCAGTTTGGTTGATTGAAAAAACGGACATGACTAATGAATTGAAATAGAATGAATTGTGATATAAATTGAGCATGGCATCGCATTCGTTTTGAAAAAAATATCTTGTTCATATTGAAGTATGTTAATTTAATTAAGTTAACAAGTGTGGTTAATTAATTAAATTTGGATTTAAGGAATTAGGTAATAAAGTCATAAGGTTATGGCATGGTATGACTTTATATATATATATGTTTGGAATCACTGTATCATTGGACTCGCATGTGTTTTAATGCTATAATATGAGATTGTTTGGTGAGCAAGTGATTTGCTCACCCCCTACCTATACATGTGTATAGGGAATGTTTTCAGATTTGAAGATCAAATAACTTGGCATGGTTATAAAGTAGTGATGAGCCATAGTACTTTTAATTGTTTCTTTGATTGAGTTTTATGCTTTGTAAAGGGCAACAATTCTTATTTATTGTAGCATCAAGACATTTCTTTTATTTGCATGTAAATGACATTGTTTTATAACAAGAGGGAACATGTATATTTAATTATTCATTTGTAAATGGACTTAATTAATGAATATTAGTTATTATCCGAGTAATAAAATACAGGGCGTGACAGATATTGTTTATTTCTCAGTGATTACTTCATTTCCTGGCGTAACAAGAAGCAAACTTTTATTTCCAGATCCAGTACGAAGGGAGAATATTGTGCTTTTGCAAGCACTATGCAAGAATTATTATGTCTTTGTTGGTTACTCAAAGATTTTGGAATTACTCATTCCTCCATTACTGTCCTTTGTTGTGACAACCATAGTGCGATTCAAATTGCTCACAACGATGTGTTTCATGATTGTACCAAACACATTGAGATCGATTGTCACTTTATTCGTGAGCATATTGTTCATGATACTATTTGCCTTCGTTCTATTTCTTCTGTCGATCAAACTACCGATATCTTCACTAAAGCATATCCACCTGGATGTTTTCATGCTTTACTTGCCAAACTCAAGTTATCTACTCAACCACCTTGAGTTTGAGGAGTGAAGTTAGAATGGGGGTGTTGTTGGAGGTTTCTTTGGCTAAAATAGGCAATAGAGGCAAAATAGGTTAAAATAGCCAATAAGATAAAATGTCATATCAAAACCATAATAATTTTACTTTTTCTCTTGCAACCATCAAATCAATTACCAAAAAAAAAGAAAGAAAGAAATTCAATTATCATTCGAAACACACCTTTTTTAATTAGGTTAAAATAGTCAAAAAGCCAACTAACATAGTTAAGTTGCCAAATCAACCCAATATTATATATATATATTATGATATTATCATATAATATATATATCTAATATTATATATATAATTCGATTTGTAGAGGATTTGATTTAGTTAGATTCAATTTCATTCTATTACTATAGATAAGTTATCTGTATTACCATACTTCAGCCTTGTCTTTCACTATATAAAAGACCTTATATTCATAAGTTTATTATTTAATTTAATATATATTCACTCATTCTCCCATTTGTTTATCATATTTAACTACATACATACATATATTCGTGCACAAAGATTGTATATGGTAGTGGCTGTACCTGGTCAGCAGTTAGATCGCTGCGTTCAGGTTGAGTAGACGTTGTTGGTTCAGGGATGGTTCCAAGCTGCTTCTTTCCAAAACTCTTGATAGAGCTTGCTCCGAGTATTTCCTTCTTTTTTGTTCTTCTAATGGGAATAGTTCCTTCTGGGCAGCTTCCATTTAAGTGCCATAGTTGATTAATTGACTTTGATATTCCTTCATTGGACTTTGGAATGGATTCCTTGTTCTCTTCAAATAGCCCTTCTGGGTGGTAACTTGGCCTCATCTATTATTGGCACAAAACACTCCATTAGAAATGGGTAAGCTTTAGCCCAAACGGTAAGGCTCTTGTAGTTAATATTTGGAACAGATTTGAGAAACAAAAA
Source organism: Camellia granthamiana (assembly GCA_036172215.1). Lineage (NCBI taxonomy): Eukaryota > Viridiplantae > Streptophyta > Magnoliopsida > Ericales > Theaceae > Camellia > Camellia granthamiana. Next base: position 65,645,855 of record CM069908.1, read on the forward strand.
ACATTAAAAATGGGTAAGCTTTCACTTTAATTGTATGACTTGTAGCTAGTGTCTGAATTGGTGGGGTGATCCGTCCATTAGGCAGTTAAACAACTGTTTTAAGGGTCCATATTTGAAAAGATCTCAAGTTTTTAAGACTCTTAATATTAATATTGTATACGGTGCTATTAAGCAAAAGGTTGGGTGAATCTGTTTTTTTTTTATTTGTTCGAGTTTAAAAATAAAGTTGACAAGGTCTCACATGCTGAAATCATTTCATATTTGTACTTAATTAAGGCCAAGTTTGGCATCCTCAAAAAAATCTAAAAAGTCAAAAAGTCACTATCGTATTTAAGTCACATCATCTTATTTAAGTCACATTACTTCTCTAACACATCACTTCAAACCCAACCCAAATCCAACCCATATTTTATAAAAAGTCAAAAAGTGCATTTATTTAGTCTTCCCAAACTTGGCCTAAATATATAAAAGACATATATACTAAAATATTTTACATAAAATGAAATTTATATTATGGTTCCAAAAATAGTCATGTGTTAGAAACCTAACATCTTCTCTCTAAAGTTGATTGTAAAATTATTTAGTAAATTGAAAAAATATGTTAGAAAATTTTTATTGTAAACACTTAATTAGTAATTTAGTATCTTGAAAAAACATAAAAATTTTAATATTAGAAAATTTAGTTAATTTTCATTTAAATTTAATTAAATACCAAAAAACCTCCATTTAAAATTTCATAATTTGAGTCACAAAATAGATAATTTCTCCACAAATACAGATAATATTGTGTATATCTTGTTGATTAAAAAAAAAAAAATTATGTATGCCTTGTCCTTCACTAATGCTATACTTATCACCTTTTTTATATGACCTCGTATGTCTAGTGGTTATAGGCAGGACTTTGAATAAGTGGGTCATTTGGCATGTTATTAAATTCATGTCAATTTTTTAGTTCAACACAAGTTATCAATAGCACCCAACAGTAAAATTTATACGAGACCATATAAATTTAATACAAAAGGCTATTATGTGCATTCAAAAATAGTGCATATACGGTATGCACTTTATATACAAATATTGCAACATTTTTTATTCACAAAAAATATAACTTTTATCATAAAAAATATAACTTGGTCAATCGTAACTTACACATTAAAGTGGAATCCAATCGCGTTTGTATTCTTTTAAGTGAAAAAATTGCAATACAAAAATCACTACAACAAAAAAGGTCTATGGTGACGAAAACGCGTGACAAAAAAATATTTAGTCTCCAAATATGCATGTTTTAGTGATGAAAATAAGATTTCGCCTCCAATTATATTATTTTCAGAGACGAAAACCAAATTTTGTCACGAAATGCTTAAAATCAAATAAAACAATAGGTGACGAAAATTTTATTCGTCTCTAAATTTTATTTTTCGTCACAAAACAGTTTCCCGCCCTTGGAAAATTTGGTGGAAGATTTGGCGCCATTTTGGAGACGAAATTTGTCGTCACAATTGTAAAAAACTTTAGAGAGGAAATAATTTCGTCTCTAAATGTATTATTTTCAGAGAGGAAAATCAAATTTCGTCACCAAATGCTTAAAATCAAATAAAACAATAGGTGACGAAAATTTTATTCGTCTCTAAATTTTATTTTTCGTCACAAAACAATTTCCCGCCCTTGGAAGATTTGGCGCCATTTTGGAGAGGAAATTTGTCGTCACCATTGTAAAAAATTTTAGAGAGGAAATAATTTCGTCTCCTAATGTATTATTTTTAGAGAGGAAAATCAAATTTCGTCACCAAATGCTTAAAATCAAATAAAACAATAGGTGACGAAAATTTTATTCGTCTTTAAATTTTATTTTTCGTCACAAAACAATTTCCCGCTCTTGGAAAATTTGGTGGAAGATTTGGCGCCATTTTGGAGACCAAATTTGTCGTCACCATTGTAAAAAATTTTAGAGAGGAAATAATTTCGTCTCCAAATGTATTATTTTTAGAGAGGAAAACTAAATTTCGTCACCAAATGCTTAAAATCAATAAAAAAAATACAAGAAATCTGGGCTATTGTGACAAAATTTGGTGACGAAATTTTTTTTGTTTTAAAATTTAACCCAAAGATGACGAAATATTAATTTTGTCGTTTGTTTTAATTTTTCTCAAAAGTATAGGAGACGAAAACAAAATTTCGTGTGCAAAAATGAGGCGCCAATTTCATTTGCATTGGTGCGAATTATTATAGCTTATTGGAGACAAACATTTTTGTCACAAAATATAATTTTTTTTGTGACGAACGTAATTCGTCGCCAATAAATTCCATACCTATTAAACGATGTCGTTGCATATTTCCATTTATTAGGCGACAAATATGTTTTTGTCTGCAAATGATAAGTTATGGAAGACGAAAATATTTCGTCACCAATAAACACTCCATCATGCAGACAATGTCATTTCATCTTTCTATTAAATAGGCGACAAATATATTTTTTGTTTCAGAAGAATAAGTTGTGGGAAACGAAAATATTTCGTCACTAATAAATTCTAATTGATTGCGTGACGAATATATTTTTCGTCTCATAAGGTTAAGTTGTGGAAGACAAAAATATTTCATCACCAATAATAAATTCTTTGTTCTGGTATTGAAGGATACAAAAATATTTTATCACTAATCATTTCTCTTTATTAAAATGCCGTGGTTTTGTGTTTCAAAGCATTGGAACTGTGACCCCAAGAGATACACTCTAATGCTTATCACTCATTTTCATGTACATGGACCTTGAAGTCGTGACCCAAGAAAACACTTTCTGCAAACCCTCATTTCTCTCTCGCACTTGAGTCTACTCCTCTCTCACAAGTATTGAAGTCGTGACTCAAGAAGACACTTTGTAAACCATTTCTTCTATTTCGCGCTAAAGCCTATATCTTCTGTCTCACACTTAAGCCCTTCGTGCATGCCAACATTGAAGGTATTATCCAATAAGGCACCCTATGCAAACCCACTATTCTTTCTCACAGTGAAGGCCCCTCTTGCACGCAAGCACTTTTTCTCATTGTCTGAACCAACTCTACCCTTTCCGTCTAGAACACCCATTTCAGAAAAATCGAAGGTCAAAACCTCTCTCCAACCAAAAAAAAAAAAAAAAGATAATTAATATAGCTATTTTTTTTGTGAGAAAAAAACAGAGAAACAAATAATAAAAAATTTGTAATTTTCAAAATTAATAGAAAACATTACCTTGTTTAGTATGGAGTTTTCAATAATTAATTTCTAAAATTTGGTGATAAAATTTATTTTCATTTTAGAATGTAACCCAAACATGACCAAATATTACTTTTGTTGTTTCTTTTAATTGTTTTCAAAACTATAGGAGACGAAAAAATAAATTTGTCAGAAAAAAAAAAAGAGGCACCAATTTTTTTTCTTGTTGGCGCCAATTATTTTAGCTCATTGGGGACGAACATTTTCGTCACAAAATTTAAAGTTTTTTGTGACAAAAGGAATTCGTCACCAATAAATTCCAAACTTATTAGCCGATGTCGTTTCATTTTTTTATTTATTTGGTGACAAATATATTTTTTGTCAGGGAAGGATAAGTTATGGAAGACGAAAATATTTCATCACCAATAAATCCTTCATGCTCGTTTTGTCTTTTTGTTAATTAAGCGACAAATATATTTTTGTCTCGGAAGGATATGTTTTGGGAGATGAAAATATTTCGTTAATAATAAATTCTCCATGTGTCGTGTTGCATTTTGATTGATTGTGCGACGAATATATTTTCGTCTTATAAGGTTAAGTTGAAGGAGACGAAAATATTTCATCACCAATAAATTCTTCATCTCCACACAACATTGTTTTTGTATTATTGTTGATTAGGCAACGAACATATGAGTTTGAGACGAAAATATTTTCTCCCTAATTATTTCTCTTTATTAAAATGTCGTTAGAAACTAAGAGATGCTCTTACCTTAATCACTTACTTATTAATAATGAGCCAAAACCATCGAGTTGTGAATGAGAATTGTCTCATAAAGTGAACATCAATAAAGTTGGGCTTCGATTTGAACTTAACTTTGGTTTGGACTGGGGCTAGGCTTATGCTTGTGCATGGGCCTGGGTTTAGTTTTGGACTTAGAGTTGGACTTGAATTTAATCTTGAGCTTGGGCTAAGTTATGTTGTGTTGGGCGTAGCTTGTGCATATATTCAAATTGGGTTTAGATTGGGTTGTCACCCAACATTAGTATCCATTTTGTAACCCATCTAGTTGATTTATTCAAATATCATTATATACATATTTATTTGTATCTATTAAGTACATGAGAAATGTAAATTTTTGTAACTCTCATCTTTTGATGATAGAGTTGATGACCATATTAGTGGCCATAGGTTTTTCAACCTTTGTAGCTCTATCCGTAATAGCTAGAGTTGATGGCCTTGGTTAATGACATTTGATGACCCTATTGATACATAGCCTTCATGCTAGGAATTCCCCTACTTATATAAATAGAGGCATTTTCCCTCCAATTTGGTAGGATAATTTCGGAGATATTTTTAATGGAACACGGAGATGGTGTTTTGAGAAAAAAAAAAATTGAAGATATTTTTCTTTTACTACACCAAAGAAAATTTTTTCTATTTTTTTTTTTTTTTTGCTAGCCCCTTCTTTAGTTCTCGTTAGAGAGAGTGCAGCCATTATCAAGTTCGCTGAAACTATTCAGAAAGTGCTTCTGCATTAACTAGTTTCAACTGTCGTATCTTGGGAGACAGACACCGGTATACCTCCAGCATCTATTGGGAGGCGGTGAATTTGTTTTAAGGAAACCGTGGTATCACGTAAGTTTCGGTTTACTTCTTTTCTTATCATTTGTTCTTAAATTTTTCAAAATTTAGTTTATCTCGATGAGTTCTGATGTTTGGTTATCCATATTAATAATTTTTTTTATTAGTAATATAATCTAATTTATTTCTGTATTTTTAGTTCTATAATTTATTCTGCATTTCATTTTTTAATAAAAAAAATTATTTTTTCATTTCTATTCAATTCATTTATATATTTTTCTTGTACTTTTGTGGAAAAATATCAACACACATACAACTTTCACCACAAAATTTTCAATTTTTCTTATGATGTGCATTTTTTTAGAGGTGTACATTGTTACATTTCCCACATTTTATATATTTACCATCATATTGACAAAAATAATTTAAATTAATCAAATTGCAACCAAAAACAAACTATTGGGACATCAATACCATAAGCTTCAATAAAACAGTCAATAAAACTCGTATATTTTATTTTTACTCACTAATGCAAAACTTATAATATGATTAAAATAGAGATTATGTTTCAGTTTTTAAAATGCATCATTGCATGACATATGAATTAGTAAAAAAAAATTATAAATATATTTAGTTTGTATAATATTGAAGGGGCTAAATGTGAAATGGGTCGGGTTCAAGCCTTGGGGCGGCCCAATCCGCTGAAGTCCGAATCCGAGTGAGCTGGATGAGTATATAGGCAAACCAGTTGAGCCCAACTTCATGATCTACAGTCCACCCAAGTCCTTAAGCACTTGGGCCCAACACCGCAGTGGAAAGGCTAGTCCAGCCGTGGTGCTGGACTGGGCCGAGCTGCGATGTTGAATCTGTAGGCCAAATAGATAATAGGCCGAGCCCATACAAAGATATTCGAAAGGGCCAGCCCATCTCTACGAATGATCCTGTACAAGGCCGAGACGAGGCATAATGATGCCGAGCTGAGGTACATCGGTACCTAGCTGAGGAAACCTCGCATGGAAACGTGGAAGTTGTGAACGTGTGCATGTGCAAATTGCCACCTCAGCTGGTCCCCTACACCTAGAATCATGGAAGTTGTTGAACCAAGGGAATGTGGTTTGTTATCAGCATGACTACAATGAGTATATCCATTCAATGGCAACTACCAGGTGGTCCCCTACCATAAGCAACGTTGAAAGGACACCTGGCAGCATCTAAGTTCCATGAACCCACCTTGATAAGCAAGCAAGGAACAAACATATATATATACAAGATGAACTTCACATGGAAGGTAATTGAACAATTCCAAGCAAACTTGCAAACTCTATTCGATATTCATTCCTTCTCCGATCACTAATTCCCACACCGGAGGGGTTATCCAGCCAACCCCGGCCAGGCAGCTCTAACGGTGCTTCCTATGGCAGGAGCCTCAGTCCCTAGATAGTCCAACCAAGTGCAAGGCCCCGATCCATTTTCATCTAGTGCGGAATCCGATACGCACAGTTGGTGCGGTGAGCGTGGTTCAGTTCATCTCTGAGCTCTGCATTTAGTTCCAGCGATGGGGATTGAGGACATTCCGCCTTCAGCACATACTCCGCAGACGGAGAAGACGAAGGACAAAGGTTTAGCACTCCCAACAGTCCTGGAGGAACAAACTGGAAATAATAATCGAACCCCTGAATCCGTCGAGCATCGATTACCCTTCGCTGGAGCTTCTTCTCATCACTTTCTTCTGGAGAAGGATTATAGAGATCGGAATCATAGACTCCATGGGGATGGAGATACAGGAGCTGAAAGCCCAACTTAAGAGGGGTGTGCTGGGTGATCCGACGGAAAAGAAGACAGAAGCGGAGCCCTCTCGTTTGCAGCGAAGGAGCTCATCTAGAGAGCTACCAGTGAAGAAGTTCCCCAAGAATGAGTTTGGGTAACAAAGCCATCCTATCCCGGTACAGAGTGAGGCAGCAAGCAGTCACACCCGTGGGTCACGCTGAAAAAGGGCCAAAAGGTAGAAGACAGTTAGCCAACAGACTGACTACCCTCCTCAGGACCTTCGTAATTGGTTGATCGGCAATTAGGCAGAACGAGCAACATCGAGATCATCTGGACCCGTACTGTTCACCAGAGAGAACATCGAGCACTGGACAGGCTCGTCTCTTTGCCGTTCTCCCCGGAGATTGAGACCATGAGACCTCCAAAGAAATTCACCCCACCGAAGTTCACTTCATACGACGGGAAGTCAGACCCGCTGACACATATTAGTCATTATAGATAGATGATGTCCCTATGGAATCGAGATGAGGCACTGATGTGTAAAGTCTTCCCATCCAGCTTGGGAGAAACCGAACTTCGATGGTTCAATCGTCTCCCTGCTGGATCGATCCATGGATGGAAGCAACCCTCCGAAGAGTTCCTAGCCAGATTCGTCTCCAACACTAAGATCCCGAAGGAACCGGATACACTGTTCAGCCTCCAGAAGGAGCAGGAGGAAATGCTGCGTAATTATGCTAGGAGGTACTGGGAAGAGTACAATGACCTGGAAAAAAATCTGTGCAGCGAGCAGATGGCCGTTATGTCCTTCAAGCATGGTCTACGCCCGGAAAGTAAGCTGAGGCAATCACTTACCAAGCGCTCGGCCACAGCTTTGAAAGACTTGCGCGCCAGGATTGAGCAGTATGCTCATCTCGAAGACGATTCAAATCCCCATCGAGGTAGCGTCAGCAGAACAAACAGCTCGGCATAAGAAGGGAACAAATCGAGGAGAACACCGAAGGATTGCAGTGAATGAGGTGGATAAGTCCAAATCCCACGAAGCCGTTGTGATTGTATTCAAAGAGCCAATCTATCGAATCCTAGAAAAGATCAAGAGAGAGCCCTTCTTTATTTGGCCGCTAAAAATGTTGGGAGATCCAGCTCGGCGTAATCAGAAGCTCAGATGCACCTACCATCAAGATAAGGGGCACATGACTCAGAATTGCAAGGCACTGAAGCAACACTTGGAAGACCTAGTGGCAGCTGGACACCTAAGGGATTACATTGATCAGGATAGGGAAATGACCGAACCGGGGAACCCACAACCAGAAGCAAATATCGAGCATCCACCTCGGTTGATAATAAATGTGATCCATGGGACAGCGATTCAGGAATCTGAGGAAGCACTAAAGGAAGAGATTGCTAAGGCTGCGCAAATTCAGTGGGTCATGTTAGTTGAGCCTGCATCAAAAAAGGTACGTACAGTGCCTCAATCCCCCTTGTGCACAGTTTCATTTACTAGCAAAGATTTGGAAGGTATACATCACCCACATACTGATGCATTAATCATAACTGTGGGAATTGGGAAATGATTTGACGTAAAACGAGTCCTAGTAGATCAGGGCAGTGCAGCAAATATACTGTATTATGATTTGTTCACAAAGCTTGGTCTCTCTGAGCAGCACCTCACCCCAGCGGCAGCCCCGTTGGTCGGTTTCAATTCACAACCAGAATGGGCCGCTTGGCAGAATAGTGTTACCAGTCGTGGCGGGGACAAAAACCCTCCAGATGGAGTTCTTGGTTATTAATGCACCATCCCCTTACAACGCCATACTTGGCCGTCCATGGATTCATCGAATGGAAGCAGTCCCTTCAATCTACCACCAGCTCATCCGTTTCCCAACAGAACACGGAGTAGAGCAGATCTCAGGGGATCAAGTTGCGTCCAAACATTACTTCATGACAGCATTAAAGGCAAAGCAGCTCTGTAATCGGGTACAGACGGTAGAAGTGGCCGAACAGCCAATCTTGGAAGATGTAGGGGGAACCCCAGAGGAAAAGATGGTAGAGGATTTGGAGAAAGTCTTGGTAAAAGAGGATGACCCAGAAAAGTACTTCCTTATCGGTACCTTCGCTAGGCACTGATGAGAAACTTCAGCTGCTGAAACTGCTGAGGGAAAATATAGAGGTATTCATGTGGTCAGCATATGATACTCCAGGGTTGGACCTAGAATTTGTTTGCCACAAGCTCAACACCAACCCTTCAGCTCGGCCTATTGTGCAGAAAAGTCGGAGATCCTCAATTGAGCACACCGAAGCAGTAATTGCCGAAGTTGAAAAACTCCTGGCCTCGGGAGCAATCAGAGAAGTTCAGTACCTGCAATGGCTGTCTAACACAGTTGTAGTCAAGAAGAAGAACGGAAAATGGAGAGTTTGTGTTGATTTCACTTGCTTGAACAAAGCCTGCCCTAAAGATAGCTTTCCGCTACCTCGCATTGATCAACTAGTAGACTCAACAACAGGGCATGAGCGCATGAGCTTTCTGGACGCTTATAGCGGTTATCATCAGATACCACTGTTCGGTCCGGATCAAGAAAAAACAGCGTTTATTACTCCAGGGGAACTTACTGCTACAAAGTAGTGCCATTCGGCCTCAAGAATGTCGGGGCAACCTATCAGCGAATGATCACTCGGATATTCAAGGACCAACTAGGAAAAACCATGGAAGCCTATATAGACGATATGGTAGTAAAAAGCAAGCTCGCTACAAATCACCTCACAACCTTGAGAGAAGTTTTTGGCATCCTAAAAAACCACCAGATTCGCCTTAATGCCTCGAAATGCGCTTTCGGGGTAGGAACAGGGAAGTTCTTGGGATACATGGTCATTCACAGAGGGATTGAAGCGAATCCAGATCAAATCAAAGCAATACAGGATCTTGAAGTACCAACAAAGGCTAAAGAGTTGCAGAAGCTAGCCGGAATGGCAGCCGCACTGAATCGGTTTATTAGCAAATCCTCAGATCGGATAAAGCCCTTCCTTCAGCTTTTAAGAAAAAGGCAGCATTTGAATGGAATAGCGAATGTACCGAAGCACTGCGAAGTTTCAAAAGATACCTCAGCACACCTCCTCTACTGTCCACTCCAGAGCCGAGAGAAGAGTTGTACATCTATCTAGCAGTCTCAGATCATGCCGTGAGCGCAGTATTAATTCGAGAGGTTAATAAGGAACAGAGGCCTGTATATTATGTTAGCAAAACTTTATTAGATGCCGAGACACGGTATCTACCGTTGGAAAAATTAGCATACGCGCTGCTTATCGCCTCCAGGAAGCTGTAACATTACTTCCAGGGGCATACTATAAACGTCTTCACTGAATTCCCCCTCAGATCTGTGTTCAGCCGAGCCGATTTCTCTGGCCGAACAGCAAAATGGACGGTAGAACTTGGTGAGTTTGACACTCAGTATCAACCTAGGACAGCGATCAAGGCCTAGGTCATAGCGGATTTTGTCACAGAATTTTCTCCCACCCAGAGCACCGAACTGGGGGATCTGCGTTCGGTACAGGTGCCATGCACTACCGAACAAGGAAAACCCTGCGCTTTGGAAGCTTGGAAACTCTTTATTGGAAACATCTGGCAGCTCTATGTTGATGGATCGTCCAATAACCGAGGCTCGGGGGCAGGAGTAGTACTTATTTCACCAGAAGGGTTTATCTGGGAATAGGCTCTCAGCCTCGGTTGGAAGGCTTCAAACAACGAGGCCGAGTACGAAGCGTTATTGGCTGGCTTACGTAGTGCCGAACACTTCAGTGCAGAACAGCTTCTTATTTTCAGCGATTCACAACTAGTGGTCAACCAACTTTCTGAGGTCTATGAAACACGAGATGAAAGAATGGCTATGTACGCAGGCAAGGCCAAGGACCTGCTCAGAAAATTTCAATCCATACGAATAGAATGAATCAGTCGGGACAAAAACAGCCACGCTGATGCTTTGGCATACCTCGGCTCATCAGTTGATACAAAGGATGCCAGAAACGTTTGGGTTGAGTTTGTACTAGAACCGAGTATTGCGTCTTTAGTCCTCTGCAACAACTTAGAGCCGAGCTGGATGGATCCGATATTTTCTTTTCTGAAATCTGGTACACTCCCCGAAGACAAAAGCGAAGCCAACAAGGTCAGACATAAGTCAGCTCGATTCTGGATCTCACCATCTGGGAAGCTATACAGACGCTCCTACCTTGGCCCTTACCTCCTATGTGTGCATCCAAATCTCGTCGAGAATGTTCTCTACGAAATTCACGATAGGATTTGTGGATGCCACATTGGCGGAAGGTCACTGGCACACCGAGCCCTCACTCAGGGGTACTGGTGGCCACGGATGCAACAAGATGCGCAGCAGTATGTACAGAAGTGAGACAAATGTCAGAAGTTTGCTCCACTCATTCATCAGCCAACCAAAACTCTCACTCCACCCACCAGCCCATGGCCCTTTGCGTAATAGGGTCTAGATATTGTTGGACCATTAGCGCGAGGCATTGGGAACAGGCGATTTTTCATTGCCGCAACCGACTATTTAACTAAGTGGGTTGAAGTTGAGGCGCTGGCAAGTATCAAAGAAGCGGACACAAAGCGGTTTGTTTTGAGAAATGTTGTGGTCCGTTTCGGCATCCCTCGGGTACTGATTGCGGATAATGGAACACAGTTCGATGGTAAGGTCTTCAAAAAGTTTTGTGCCGACCTCAGAATTGAGTATAAGAACTCTTCTCCAGGGTACCCACAGAGCAATGGGTAGGCAGAAGCGTCAAACAAAACCATCATCAACGGAGTGAAGAAGCGGCTTGAACATGCAAAAGGCAAATGGGTTGGAAGAGTTACCTCACGTACTATGGGCCTACCGAACCACAACACGGCGCTCGACGGGGGAAACACCCTTACTCTTTAACTTATGGAATGAAGGCCATCATCCCACTCGAAGTAGGTCTCCCAACCCTTCAGTCTGAATTATTTGAAAGCTCCAGTAACGAGAAAGCTATTGCGCAAGCACTGGATATAGCAGAGGGCAGAAGAGAGGCAGCGCTGATTAAACTTGAAGCGTATCAGCAGCAGCTTATCAGAAGTTTCAACCAAAAAGTTTTCCCAAGGCAATTTACACCAAGAGAATTGGTTTTGAGAAAAGTTATGGATCACAAAAGGGTGCCTGGCGAGGGCAAACTTGGGCCTAACTGGGAAGGTCCCTATAAAGTCACAATTGCTATTGGAAATAGAGCTTACTACCTAGAGGATCTGAATGGCAAAGCTATACCTCAACCCTAGAACGTAGCAAACCTCAAGAAATACTATCAATAGAATTATCCCCCAATTTCTCTATCAGTATGTAAAGGCATTTATCTGTTGACCAATGCAAATGTTTTCTCACTTCTCTTAAATTTATCAAATTCTTATAATTAGCTTTGATGTTTATTAAATGCAATTAGCTTTGGTTCTTACCAAACGGAATTAGCTTTGGTTCTTACCAAACGGAATTAGCTTTGGTTCTCACAAACAGAATCAGCTTTGGTACTTACCAAACGGAATCAGCTTTGGTACTTACTAAACGGAATCAGCTTTGGCCTTAACCCAAACGGACTTAGTTTCAGAACGACTGAACGAAATTTAAATTTGGTTAGTACTCAAACATGCTAAGTGGTATTGCTTGGTGGAATTATGTTTGGCAACTAAATTGGACTTTAGCCAAGTGGAATTGCTTGGTGGAAACCACAATGATATACCTTAAGTAAATATCTTTGCATCTACAGAACTTCTTAAGTATCAACACGTCAACACGTCAGTACTGATGCGAACAAACAAAAATTGGAACAAACTTGGCCAAGTTTAGCTTGGAGCAGGCCTCCAGCAGTAGTCTTACTCAACTCCAGCTGAGGGCAAACAATTGTTTTTTTTTCAAACCAAGCTGGATCTGAGTAAGACACCTTTTCATGCCTTTATTCCATTCAGGCGCTCTTATGCTATCAAAGTTGAAACAGACTTCAGCGGTTCTACCTAAGAGCACAATCTTCAGTGCCGATCTTACTTAGCTCCAGGTGGGGGCAAACAATTGTTTTCTTTCAAAACCAACCTGGACCTAAGTAAGACCCACTTACGAACTCAAGCACAGCCATACCACATATCCGTTAGCCACACCGAGCATCAGTTCGGCCCCGAGGTCCCAACAGTGCTCGACCGGGGGGCAACCAGTACAAAATCAGACAGAGCATCTATTTAAAAAGCAGAACAGAACCAGACCGAGCACCTATCTGGCCCCGAGGTCCCAATAGTGCTCGGCCGGGGGGCAAGCAGTATAGAAAACATTCAGTCTTAAAAGCCAAAGAAAAGGCATCAGATTGCAAGTTCAAAGAGAAAAGTCTATCATCCAACAAAAGGCACAGATGGCCTCATAATCAGCAGCATAGAAAAGAGAAAGTAAAAATTGTCTTGGCAAGTGCAGAAAGAAAGCTCGTCATGGAGACTGAGCCATGATACATCAAAGCAAAAAAAAAAAAAATCCTTTCAACATCAATTTTCATCAACAGCGGGCAACTCAGGAGCAGCATCATCAATTTTGTCCAGGCCGTCTGCGGGAGGAAAAGTAGAGGAAACTCCAACTTCTTGAGAAATAGAAGCCTCCTTAACCGCATCTCTCGTGGCTTCAGTCTCTGGGGTTTTAATCCCTTTAACATCCACTGTTTCAACGGCAACATTCATGTCCTGGGTCTTGCTTGCAGAATCACGTTCTGGGGAAACCTCAGCTGGAAGAACAGCATGGGTGGAAATAGTCTTCGAACCAAGGATCTCGAAGGAATGGGGACATCCTGAAACAGGGAAGAGCCTTCAGGAACCAGCGCAGCAGTCAAGGCACTCATCCAACCCTTCACGAAGAGCTTATCTCGCAGCACTAACACCCATTCCTTATAGGCAGCCCCGGCTTCATCCCAACCCTGTTGCCAGTGTTTGGCTTCTAGCGCAGAATGCTCGGCAGCCATCATGGCGATAACAGCCTCCAATTCGGCCACCTTCCCCTCAAGTTGAGCCTGTGTCCCAATAGCAGCCTCCTTCGATTTTTCAGCCGAAGCGACAATCTTGTTTAAACGAAATGCTTCCCTCTCAATGGTTCGGCGTCCTTCCTTCTCCGATTCCAAGTTTACCGACAGTCTCTCTGCGTTCATTGCGGCCTCCAGCATGGCCCTTTCTAGCTCTTCAGCACGGGTAATGGACAGATGCATTCTCTGGATACATGCAAAGGACAACGAAGAACTAAGAAAAAAGAAGACAGCAACGCAACAATAAAGTCAAGTAAAACCATAAAGTCAAGTAAAACGAGGAAACACTTACAACAGTCATCATCTGAAGGGTCCCCTTCAAGATAGGAATATCACGAGGCCCATTGTGGTCGTCCATATCAACCGGCATCAACAAAAACTTAGTCAAATCAAAGGCAAAATCTTGTGAAGCGACAACTGAATCAGAAGTGGAAATGGGCCTGCCCTCATACGATATTGGCAGCTCCTATTTCTCAAAAGCATCATCCTCAGCAGGATCCTCAGAAGCTCCCCCCACCACTGCTTTGCCAGCCTCCCTTCTTCTCTTTTTTGCTCGCGCAGCGACTGAAGCTGAGGGCTCGGCAGCAGTCGCAGGGGTCCTAGAAGCTCCAACCTCCATCTTCACCTCTATGAGGCTTTTCACCTCGGTCTTTTCCAGAGGGATTTGCAAAGCATCGGAGGCTCCGAAGGCCTCGGCCTCTAAATCCACCAACACCCTTCTCTTCGCCACAGACCCGCTCCCTGCGAAACTGGGGGCAGGAGAGGGCGCTCTCTCAGAAAGTGCACCCTGACTCCTGCGACGACTCGTGACCAGAGGAGTGAGAGACGTGTCAGTCTCGGTATCAGAGTCCAGAAGGGCAGCAGCGAGCCTTGCCTTCTTTGGAATAACGGAACGGTAAGTAAACTGGTAGTCCAATAACTCGGGTGCAGACCTCTTTTTATATCTCAGGGCAGCTTTAATGGGTTCAGCATTCTCTCGGTTCGGTCTTCGTTGGAAACGAGAGGCCTCTGCAAAAAAGAAGTGACCCATCAGAGCAATATTCAAAATAAAGTGAGAAACGCAAAAGGCATTAGAAGGAGAGGCCCGAACCTGGGTAGCCGTCTTTCTGGGGCATCCACTCAGACTGAAACTCAGTACCGGTGGGGAACTCCCAGTTTCCACCAACTTGGAGAAAATCATCGTTGTGTTTATCCGAATCAGGTAACCCGGTAACCAAATGGCTATCAAATGAGCGAACACGTAAGTAATATGTACTGTGGTCTTTGTTATGAGAAAGAGTATAACAACCTAAGATATCCCATATGTCAAGGTTCAAACCCAATCGTCTATTAAGGGCAGATACGCCGCAAACAACACGGAAAAGGTTCACAGATACTTGCATTGGAGTTAACTGGACTTGATGCAGAAACCGGCGCACCAACGGGTCAAAAGGAAACCGAACCCCTCCCTCGACTATGGCCACGATGGGAAAAACGACGGAATTTCTTGTGCCCATACGCTTGGCGTCTACTTTCGCCAACGAAAGGGTAACATCGTTAGGAATATTATAGCCCAGGCGGAACATAGCCATGGCCTCGAGGGTATCAACCAGTGAACGGAATTTCCCCATTCAATAAACCTAATGGGACAGAGGTAGGACTCAGATAACAGAGTATGGAATACAGACAGCGAGCGGGCCAAACAAGATGATTAAGATAGGAAGAAGCAAGAGAAGAAGAATCACAAGAGGACTTACAGAGATTAGAACGGTGGTAGTAGAACAAGATCAGCAGCGAAAAAGTCTGAGCAGAGCACCAACGAGGCTGCTTCAGAGGAATGGGAAGAGTTATTTCTCTCTCTTTGGAACTCACTAGAGGAACGAGAAAAAAAAATGAAGGGATTTGTATTATCAGTCAGAACATTAATTACACCAACCGGCGCGCAGGTACATGGAGCATGACCTTCGGTATGGAATCGACGCATTATCTCTGCACACCTATCACACGTCGCCACGTGTTACGTGAAAGGACGCATGCAGGAATTGTGTGTCAGGATTGAACCGTCACCAAGGCTGAACTGGGGGAGAACCGAAACGACGCAACGCTTGGAGAACAGAACAATAGCTCCCTCCAAGGGGAACCTTAGCGTGAGCTAAGGGGCAAATGAAGGGGCTAAATGTGAAATGGGTCGGGTTCCAGCCTTGGGGCAGCCCAATCCGCTGAAGTCCGAATCCAAGTGGGCTGGATGAGTATATAGGCAAACCAGTTGAGCCCAACTTCATGATCTACAGTCCACCCAAGTCCTCAAGCACTTGGGCCCAACACCGCAGTGGAAATGCTAGTCCAGCCGTGGTGCTAGACTGGGCCGAGCTGCGATGCTGAATCTGTAGGCCGAATAGATAATAGGTCGAGCCCATACAAAGATATCCGAAAGGACCAGCCCATCTCTACGAATGATCCTGTACAAGGCCGAGACGAGGCATAATGATGCCGAGCTGAGGCACATCGATACCGAGCTGAGTAAACCTCGCAGGGAAACGTGGAAGTTGTGAACGTGTGCATGTGCAAATTGCTACCTCAGCTAGTCCCCTGCACCTAGAATCACGGAAGTTGTTGAACCAAGGGAATGTGATTTGTTATCAGCATGACTACAATGAGTATATGCATTTAATGGCAACTACCAGGTGGTCCCTTACCATAAGCAACATTGAAAGGACACCTGACAGCATCTAAGTTCCATGAACCCACCTTGAGAAGCAAGCAAGGAACAAACATATATATATACAATATGAACTTCACATGGAAGGTAATTGAACAATTCCAAGCAAACTTGCAAACTCTATTCGATATTCATTCCTTCTCTGATCACTAATTCCCACACCGGAGGGGTAATCCGGCCAACCCCGGCCGGGCAACTCTAACGGTGCTTCCTGTGGCAGGAGCCTCAGTCCCTGCATAGTCCAACCAAGTGCAGGGCCCCGATCCATTTTCATCTAGTGCGGAATCCGATACGCACAAATATTTTCTTTCTAAAAGACTGAAAAAAATTGTATAAATTTGATTGCTATTTTTACCTCTAATATAAACCCCAAAACTAATTATTTTTTATTTTTTTGTTTCCCCGGATTCAATTTGCTATAATGCAAAACTTTTGAATAAAACTATACATATATCACTAAACCTTTGTGGAAGTCTAGTGTAGCTCTACCCTGCATATGTCAGCATATTATTGATATAATAAGTCCCACCATTCATATTTTTCTCTATTACACTGTTTACATATGATATGGTACACTAAACGTGGTATTAAAGGGGAAAATATTATGCACCATGAAATTGTGTTTTGAATTTTATCTCGAAAATAAGATAGATGGTATAAATTGAAAATTAGTAAGATGTCGTACTTGAATGATTATGATTTATAGATGTTCTTTTCTACCTAATTTTTTATTTTTTTTTTTAAATTCCTAATATTATTGATTTAAATAAAAAAGGGATAAATATAGCATTACTACTTGTACTTAACAATCGACTTTACCATTATGTTTTCTTTTGTTTTTTTCTTTAAGGCAAAATTCATTTTACTCTCTTATAATTTGACCTCAAAATACTTTATTCTCTATCATTTAAAAATAGTCGAAGAGAGCCCATGTGATTTTGATCATCTTGCAGTTAACCTCACTACTGTTATTTATTCTATCAAACTTGATAGTTAACCTCACTACCGTTATTTATTTTGTTAAACTTGATAAAATTTACAAAACATGTGCCGACTTTGAGAGTGGATACAAAAAGCAATGTCAAATTCTATTGCAAAAGGTCAAATTTGCCCTTTCTTCATTTTCTTCATCTTCTTCCTACTTCAAACCCTAATACACTCAACTCCCCCATCCATTTCCCTCTTCCCCAACCCCCTCCCCCTCTCACATCCAACTCTCTCCATCCCAAATCCATGATTTGTTCATATTGATTTTTTTGTTTATTTGCATCAATAGAATAAAGACGTGGACAGTTGCAATATTGAGTTAATGGTGGTAACTGAGAAGTAATGTTGCACATATTCTATAAAGAGATTAGATAGATTTAAAGATTCAATTGAACAGGACATCCCCTCCACCGATTTGTAGCCCCATTAATTCGCAAATCCCTAATAACAATTAAAACCTTCACCACTACTAACAATAAATCTTTCACGAATTACTTTTCATAAATATATATATACATGTTTGTGTACATTTATATGTATAACTTTGTGTATATATATGTATGGATGTATATATTTATAGTTTAAATTTTGATGCTGCTTCCATTAAAATTCAATACAGAAATATTTTTTATTCAATCAAATACAAAAATGTAATAAGATTTTCATTAAAATAGATGGTGGTGGTGCTTGGGTCGAATACATAAATGGTGATTGTATTTTTTTGTTAATAGAATAAGAAAGGGAAAATACACTATTACAGAAATGAGGGTCAAGAACAATGGCGGAGTCGAGAAATTATTTCATGTGGCGCACTTATCAATTACAACATTGAAAATTTTTATAAAAATATTTTACATAAATTTTTACGATTGACTTAAAAAAAAAAAAAAAACCTAGTCACCTTTTTTGTTTCCAGTTTTTTGAAAACACTTTTCAGAAAATTCTATTTTCTTGTTTTCTGTATTTTTTCTTTTTACTGAATTTTTTTTAATATCTTAAGCATTTATTTTTTAATTTTTAGACACACTTAATATAAATACACTTAAAAAGTATAATTTTCCAAAAAAAAATTCTTTAAAAAATTCACTAAATATCAAAAATACAAAAAATACAAAAAATTCCATATATTTTTCGTATTTTTGTGTACTTATTGATTTTTTAAATTATTTTTTCACAAATATTTTACTTTTTAGATAGATCTAAGTAAGGTGCATCTAAAAAAGTAAAAAAAAAAAAAATACTTCAAATTTTAAAAATATT
The DNA here is from genome assembly GCA_036172215.1 of Camellia granthamiana. Taxonomy (NCBI): domain Eukaryota; kingdom Viridiplantae; phylum Streptophyta; class Magnoliopsida; order Ericales; family Theaceae; genus Camellia; species Camellia granthamiana. Next base: position 65,664,391 of record CM069908.1, read on the forward strand.
CACTAAAAACAAAAAAAATATGAAAAATAAAAAACTCAATTTTCAAAAAATTGAATTCAAAAAACTACTATGGGCAATATAAAAAAAGTCATGGATATAAGTTTTAAAATAAATTATATAATGATAAAGTAATTTTTTTATACAAAATTTGAGTAAAAATTCAATATAATAGTAATACCACGACATTATTGACATGTGATATCACCAATCAATAGTAAAGAAATACATAGAGGATGAACCCCACATGCCAAATGTGACTCACAATCGAGTAAATTTCATATCTTTATTGAGATTAATTATGTTTGTACGGCAATAATGATAGACATCACTATTATATTGAAATTTTCATAGATAATAATATGACTTATTATAGTTTCTTTATTTTCAATCAAAATAACCATTATTATTCTCATAATTTTAAAAATGTCATTGACATTTCACTCTAAATAATATTTTTATAAATTTTTTTATTTAAAATTTATGTTTGAAAAAAATAAAAATAAAAAATCCAAAACCTGGAGCGGGTACGTGACTCTCGTGAGCACTCTATGCCTCCGCCATTAGTCAAGAAGACTTTTTTTTTTTTTTTGGGGTTAATAGTGTTAATTATACATTCTAGTCCAAAATCACGTAGAAGACAATTGCATATTTTTAAAACACAAAAGGGTAAAGTGCTCTGAAGCAATACACATAGATATAAAGTGAATTTTACACAAATTTTTTTCCTTTTTTTATACGCCATTAGAAACCAACACACACAGAGAGATGGAGGGAGAGGGAGAGAAAGTGACCTGAATGGTGTGGTTCTTGAGTGAAGGATGGTCAAAAGCTGGTTGATGAGATATATGGACACAGTCGATTATATCTCCATCTGGACTCTGTTATTTTTTTTACAACAAAACATTATTAGAAAATCAATACATGCATACATACATACAAAAACATGCAAATATACATATGTATATATATATATATATAGAGAGAGAGAGAGAGAGAGAGAGAGAAGAAAAGGGTGTTGGAGAGAGGACCTTGATGGATTTAAGAGTAGGCTTGTTCAAGTACTTCAACTGCTTGTGAACATCATCAAGTTTCTGACCATAAATGCTTACTATGCCATCATAACACAGTGGCAGCAGCACTACTGTAAGCACCAATAACCACCGCCGTACCACCACAACAACACCATGAGTGATCATGATGATGAACACAATACACTCTCTCTCAACAATGATTATCCTACAAGTTCGAATTCCTCTGTAAATATTAATGAGGAATACAATGAAAAATTAGTTGGTAGTCTTGGTCATATTTATACAGTGTTGAATTGATTCAATACGTTTGGTTAGTTTTTAGTAAAAAAATTGACAAGTGTCATTCTATGAATGGTGATGGAACAATGCTCCACGGCAACCAAATAACTGTTGAGTTTTCATTGTATATTTGTAACAGTAATGATTTAGAGCTCTACGTAAGGAGTTCTAAATCCACCACTAGTGAAGTAAAAATTGAAAAAAAAAAAAAAAAAACATAGCATAACATACACTATGGCAGTGGATGGGACACACTGTCACATCATTAGTGGCGGCTCTAATTAGAGCTCCCAAGCATTTTTGTATTTGTAATGGAGAGATTCCTTTTCATTATTTAACAGTAAATGTAATAATTTTTTTTAAATTAAATTAATTATAAATATGTCTTCCTATTTTATAACTATTACATATGTAATAAAAATTCTAAATTACACATATGAAATGGAGAGGATCACAGTAAAACATTTATTAGACCTTTCTTGGTTGCTTTTTTATTTTTATTTTTATTTTTTTTCATTTTTTATTTTTGCGTTTTGCTTTGCAGGATCAGTTGAGTTTGACTCGGTCTTTTATTACTTAATGGACTGTCTCTTTCCTCTCAGCAAATTACGCTTTACTAGCCGCCTATGAGCTGCCTGCTTATGGCTCTTTTGTATCAAATAAATGTAGTTCCCATATCTAGGGAAGATGCAGTGGCAATACTATCTGTTTATTTATCTACAATAATAAACAAATATATTCACTAAAATTCAAAAAATGTTTGCAGGATCCATCATTTGAAGTGAAGCTCACGGAGAATTGTTTTGGGAAATAATTATTTTAGTTATTTTTTTGGTATTTTACGATTTTTGACTATTTTGGAGTGTGCCCAAAACAGCCCTAATATTGTGTTTTGTTAATATAATAATTAGTATTTTCTAATATTATTGTTTGGGCAAAATTCGTTTTATCTTATTGTGGTTTGAGATCGGAACATTTTATTCCTATAGTTCAAATATAATCACAAGGGGTTATAGCCTATGTGGCTGATGATGGCTGATGATGCGTTCAAATATAATCAGTGAACCCAACAAAATTATCAATTTTTTTACCAAACATATGTGACTGTTTAGTAAAAGATTTGGTAGTTTTGTTGGGGTCTCTAATATTTTTCAGATAGATGACACTGGACAAATATGTGGATATATAGTTGGCGTGAATAGATAAATGGTATATTGAATAGATAGATAGATAGGTGCACTAATATGATTTTTCAAATTGATATTATTTTTACAATTGTAATAGAGACTCTCACATATACATGACCCCCACAACTCCCACTCTCATTCCAACCACTCATAATGTGGGGCCCACACATACATGAATGGACTCCACACATATATCAACAGCCAAGATCAAATTGAGTCATGAAACCTCCAAAAAAGGAGGTCGCAAACATTTCTGTTATTTTTATGACTCCAAAATATTGGAGTTTGGGGCTATTGCCTCAAAACTTCAAAATTAAATTTATGACTAGAGTGCCCATAAAGTTATGTAATTTTATAATTAAAAGAATCCAAATATATGATTTTAGAGTTGAGGGGGTAAAAAATAGTACAAATGCCTATTTTTCCTTTGGACGCTAGCTAAAAAAACTAGCTTCTTGGTAAAAAAAAAAAAATAGCCAAATAAAAAACCCAATTTTAAGAAAATTAAAATTTATTTGGATTGATTTTCTTTGGACACTATCTAAAAAGCTAGCGTCTTGGTAAAAAATAAGCAAATAAAAAACCAAGTTTAAAAAAAATTAAAATATATTTGGATTGATTTTTAAAAAAAACTGTTTTTAGGCAGATTTTCATCCATTTTGGTGATTTTTTTTAATATTTTAGTCAAAATGCATACACTTTTAAAATACATTAAGATTAGATGCATATAAAAAATAAAATAAAATAGACTAAAATATAAAAAAGTTCACTACAAAAATGAAAATTCACAAAAAAAAAAATAAAAAAAATACATACATACAAGCTTTGTTCAAATTTTAATTTGTTTTTAGTGAATTTTTTTTTCATATTTTAATCTACTTATTTTACTTTTCAAATGCATTTAGATTATGTGCATCTAAAAGTGAAAGCAAAACGAAATATATATATATATATATGAAAAAAAAGCTCACTAAATAAATAAAAAGCACATCTAAAAATAATTTTTGAAAAATCAAACCAAACTAAATCTTAATTTTTTTGTTTTTAATGTTACTACTTTCTTTGACTTGTTTAATAACTTTTTAGAGTGACTAAAAAAATTAGGATAAATTACATTCACCTTCCAAGAAGTTTGAAAAAAATACAATTAACCCCCGCACTTTTAATATAATTACACTAATCTTCATCAATGTTTTCACATAACACTTAGACAATTTTTCATTAATAATTTGTTACTCGTACGAATAAAAAAATAACATTATCATCTATATAATTCATGTTTATTTCGGTGTCTACTCACTATTAACATTAGTTTTGATCACTTTAATCATACTAAAAAGGAGATTAATGTAGTTATGTCAAAAGTATGGGGCAATTGTATTTTTTTCAAATCGTAATAAAGATTAATGTAATTTATCTGAAAAAAAATTACACACTACTAAAGTAACTATATATGATGCTGACTTGATACAGATTAATTTAAATAGCAATGCAATGATATAATTATGAGGTTCAATTATATTTTTTTTTTTGCAATCGATAGTGTAATTAATATTCAATGATAATTAAAAGAATATAGGTATTGTTATTCAAGTTAAAAAATTAGACGTACTTTTTAAATCAGTGATGTGTATATCTAAGGTAACACTCTTTCTTTCATATCTTCTACACGCATCAACCAATCATCTCACTTACATATCATTAAATTTATATAATAGACTTATATATCATTTCCTATTTAATTAACCCAAAACAAGCAACATTTTATCGATAAATATTAAATATTATAAAGACAGAAAAGAAAAACACTTCAAACAACATCCCACAAAACCAATCAAAAAACTATGGCTTCAAATTTAAAAAAATAAAAATAAATTAAAGAAGCTTTCTTTGGAGGTTACCATGTCTTGCAAAAATTTGGACGATATGGTAACATCAGAAATGATAGGAATCATTCATCTGAAGACACGGTATATATAAAAATAAGTGAATAAAAATGAGAAAATAAAAATAAAAAAACAAAAAGTGACAAAAATAAAAAGTGGAGAAAAGAATTAAAAAAAAAAAAAAAGAAAGGAGGAAGGTGGGATTATGGGTCATTCATGAGATTATTTATGGGATCATGGAAGGATGAGTGAGGAAAAAAAAAAGGAAGAGAGAAAAGCAGAAAAGTAAAAAATTTACACGTAAGAAATTTTTTGAAAAATTCATCTCTGCCATTGCTTTATAATTTGAACAGATTTGAGCCGTCTAATTATCTTAGAAATATAAAAATGTGTTGAAAATTAAAAAACATTCCTGCTTTATTATATATATTTATCCACTAAAAGTATAAACAAAATATAGTATTAGATTTTAACAGATTCTTGCAATATAAGAAATTAAAGAAGTGAATGAAAATAACAACCTTAAACTAAAAAAACTAGAAGGGAAAAAAAAAAAAAAAAAAAACAAAACAGAAACAAAATAAAAAACTAAAACTAAAACAAAAACAAAAAAAATTGAAATCATGTTTACTATGGTAAAGTTTTCATTTCAAAATATAATCTTTCTTATTTTCAAACCAAGTATGTAGATATTATATTTTGGGTGATAAAACAAAGTAAAACATGAGATATTAGATTTTGATTGCAACACTCATAGTAATCATCCACATCAGCATCCTTAAAAAATATTTCCTACCATATCTCAGGATAAGACATCTACAAAAATGGAGAGAGAGAAAGTACAATCAAAAGAGAACATATATGAATACTATTTAAATTGCCATCCGTCAAAAAAAAAAAAAAGTGATTGCATACGAGCAATATTTAAATTGCAAATGCAATTTGAAATTAATATATATTGTGGGAGTCGAATATTTTGGGGACAATAATGCTGAATAACGGTATGAGGACAGTCAATGACGGAATTTGTATTCGGCATTGCTCCTAGAAGATCACAGAGCCAAATATACTAATCGGCATTCCAACCAACCAAACAAAAGCCGAATAAATAAACGTGCAATGGATTAAGGGTGGGCCCAAGGGAAAAAACATAAATAGAGGAGTATCAGCCAAAGAAAAGTATGTGAGAAAAAGTTTAACTTGAGATATAAGCAACCAAGAGAGTATACACTAACTTATCCGTCGGAGTGCTAATTCTGGCACCCCAGACCGGAGTGTTCATTCATTTTCAAGTGACTAGCTGAGGATTACAAGCGTCCTACAGGATCAAAAGAGTATTTCCGAACTATTTCTCCACAATTGGCGCCGCCTGTGGGAATACTCTAGCACATCCATGGCGGGCGTAATAGAAGATCCTCTGGTAGTCGTTAACGACCTTACGCCACGAGTTGATACCACTCCAAGACATGCTTGGGCTAGAGAACATTGCCGCACGACGGACCTTGAACTTCGACTCAGTTGCCCAGACCTCACCCTTGACATCAGCACATGAGACAGTGCAAGCGATTATGGATCAGGCGAAGCAAAATGAACAGAGGTTGGAAAACATGTTGGCTGAGAACGAGCACCTTCGACAGGATTTGGCCTTGGAGGTGGCAAAATCCCACCAGGCCGTGCGCCAAGATCTGGGACGACCTCTGAGAAAAGATGGTCGATGACCTTGAATTCGGAGACAAGATAGGGGCAGTGAATTTGACTAATCATTTCCAAAATCCAAAAAGAAGGGGCGAGTCAAAGTCTCCAGTTCTTCCGAAGGGAGTCCGTGTGCACGGAATAAGAGAAGAAGAAATGATTCAGACGAAGAGGACCAACATGACCCCTTTGAACGACGGATCGCAAGGGCAGTGCTACCCAAAAAGTTCAAAACTCCATCGGTCACCTTACATGATGGAAAACCGGATCCCACTGATCACATCCGTCATTATAAGCAAGCCATGACGCTGTATGCAGACTACGAGGCCCTCATGTGCCGAATATTTTCGAGCAGTTTGGGACCATTGGCCGTCAGATAGTATTATAAATTGGAATTGGCATCAATTAAGAGCTTCCATCAACTCCAAAAATCCTTTAGGGCAAGGTTTATCACCAATGAGGTCCAGCCGAAGTAAGCCGATTCTCTCTGGGCAATGCAAATCCAACCAGGGGAAACCTTACGTGCGTATTCGGCGCGCTATTGGGAATGCTTTAATCTTGTAGATGATGTCTGCAATGACTCAATGGCCATCACCGCCTTTAAAATAAGGTTGCATCCTAATAGTGCTCTCCGCAGTTCCTTGACCAAAAGGCCCCCCAAAACAGTCTGGTCATTAATGAAGAAAGTCGAGGAATACTGCAAAGTGGAAGATGACGCCCTGCGGGTCAAAGCCGGGCACAAGGCCAACAAGACGGCCCCATCTGAAATTGTTCAGCTGATAAATTCTGTACAATCTCAGAGTCCTGAACCACGGAATCGGGCTAAACGAGACAAAACACGAGATTCGCGCCAATCAAATGACCAATGTTCCCACCGAGCTAATGAACAACTTCAAGTGGATAACAGGTGCACAAGGCGCGTGGACAAGAAATATACGGAGTTGTTGAAGCTGATCAGCATGGTTATGTCTAAAGTTCAACACCTTCCGTTCTTTAAATGGTCACCCAAAATGGTGGGACCTCCCGACACGAGGAGACGGGATAGGCGGTGCGAATATCACAAGGACCACGGTCATGATACTGACAGTTGCTATGCGTTGAAGGATCACCTTGAGGAGTTGGTACAAGACGATCGGCTTAAGCAACACGTCTGAAAGAACAAGTCAACGAAAACAGTTGCTTTATGGCAGGATTCACCTCTATTCGGCGTAATCCATATGATATACAGCTTGCCGACAGCATCCGCGGTAAATACAATTCAGTCGCATCCTAACCTCCAAAAGCAAATCACACCGGCGAAACAGCATCACGAAGCAGTGAGTATTTCTTTTGATGATTCTAATTTGGTCGGTGTAACGCTCCCCCACATTGATCCCTTGGTCATCGAACTACGCGTAAACCGATTCACCATCGAACGTGTTCTCATTGACCATGGGAGTACTTTGGAAGTTATGTACTACAAGACCTTCATCAAACTCGGCTTCACTGAGTCGGACCTGTCTCCAGCTCATTATTCGTTATTCAGCTTCAACGCTAATCCAGAATATCCGTTGGGCAAAATCACGTTACCAATTCGAGCGGGCTCCCGATCAGTGGATGTGGAATTTTTGGTTGTCAAGCTTCCTTCGCTGTATAATCTCATCATGGGACGAACTTGGCTACATACCATGCAGGCCATGCCAAGCCCCTATCATCAACTACTTCTCTTCCTGACTGAATGCGGCATTGAACAAATTCATGGTTCCCAAAAATCGGCACAAGCATGTTGTCTTCTTGCCGCAAAGACACCAAGAGAGCTGGAAGTGAATTCTATTTAGGTGCTGGATCGAGAGAGCCTCGACGATGTTGGGCGGCTCCCAAGTGAAAAGGCAATTGAAGCCCTAGATCGAGTTGAGATTGACGGGAACCCTGATAGGTTCTTCATAGTCGATGCTTTCCTGAATAAAGTCGACAGGCAGCAGCTAATTTCTTTCTTACTCGGCAACCTTGATGTATTTGCGTGGTCACCATATGAGATGTCGAGGGTGGACCTATCTGTTTCTGAGCACCGTTTAAACGTTGACCCCAAATGTAAGCCGATTATTCAGAAAAGCTGGTGGTCAGCTACAAAACACACTGCTGCCATTGTTGAAGAAGTTGACCAGTTGCCTGATGCCGGGGTAATCCGTGAAATGACCTATCCTACATGGCTATCGAATATTGTGGTTGTAAAGAAAAAAAATGGGACTTGGCGTGTTTGTGTGGATTTCACGGACTTAAACAAAACTTGTCCCAAGGATTACTTTCCCCTCCCCAAAATAGACCAACTCGTAGATGCCACGACACATCATCAATGTATGAGCTTCCTAGATGCCTACAGAGGCTACCATAAAATTGCCATGCACCTGGAGGACCAACACAAAACTGCATTCCTCACCCCAAGAGGAATCTATTGCTATAAGGTTATGCCTTTCGGGCTGAAGAATGCGGGGGCAACTTACCAAAGGCTAGTCACTGCTATGTTCAAGAAGCGACTCGGCCGTACTATGGAAGTGTACATTGACGATATGGTGGTCAACTCCAAAAAAGAGCAAACTCATATAGCCAATCTGGAAGAGACATTCGGCATTCTACTCAAGTACAAAATGAAGCTAAACGCTTCCAAATGCGTATTTGGGATCGAATCCGGCAAATTCCTTGGCTACATTGTTAACCACCGCGGAATCAACGCCAACCGGAGGCAAATAACAGCAATTCTAGAACTCGGCTCTCCTCGGTTGGTCAAGGAGGTTCAAAAGCTTATGGGGATGGCCGCCGCACTCAACAGGTTCATCAGTTGTTCCACAGATCACTGCCGACAATTCTTTCATACCCTTCGACAGGGTAAAGCTTTTGAATAGACCTTCGAGTGCGAAGCCGCTTTGAATGGGTTGAAGACTTACCTCCGATCACTTCCACTCTTCACAACACCTTCGGCAGGTGATCCGCTCATTTTATATTTGGCTGTTTCTAACTAGGCCGTCAGTGCCATTCTGTTAAAGGAAGAACTTGGGGAGCAGCAGCCAGTTTATTATGTGAGCAAAGCAATGGTCGACGCCGAAACACGTTACCTTCCATTGGAAAAACTCATCCTTGCTCTCGTCATTGCAGCAAGAAAACTGATGCATTACTTTCAGGGCATACCATTGGGGTACTAACGGACTACCCCCTCTGATCAGTACTTCGTAGTGCAAAGGCATCAGGGCGTATTTCAAAGTGGGCTCTCGAACTCGGCCAGTATGATATTCAATTTCTTCCTAGGACCTCAATCAAGGGGCAAGTGCTCGCCGACTTTGTGGCCGAATTCACTAGAAGCCTCGCCGACTTTAAGACTGATCAAATTCAACCTAAGCCGAACAAGAGAATTTATGTTGGGGACATTTGGCAGTTGTATTGTGACGAATCGTCCAACCAACGTGGCAGTGGGGCGGGCGTAGTGATCATGGCTCTCGACGGGGCAATAATCGAGCAGCCTGTCAAACTGGGCTTCGAAGCATCAAACAATGAGGCCAAATACGAAGCATTGTTAACCGGCTTACGGAACACACTTCTCCTTGGTGCTCGGCGTCTGTTTATCTTCTGCAATTCAAAGCTAGTCATCAACTAATTAAAAGGAGAATACGTAGCCAAAAATGATCGTATGACAGCTTACATGAAAACGGCGAATTCTTTGCTGGCAAAATTCGACCATCATGAACTAAATCAAATAACCCGAGATCAGAACACACACGCCGACGCCCTGGCTTGCCTAGCCTCCGCCATCAACTCAAAAATTAAATAGACAATTGAAGTAGGATTCATCGTTGAGCCGAGCATTGCCCCCTCAGAGTTAAGTCAGACAATATCATAGAATCAGGTCCAAGTTGGATGGACCCTATCACTGTATTTCTATCTTCCGAACAGCTCCCGACGGACAAGAAAGAAGTGCACAAACTGCGAAACAAAGCCCTACGATATTACCTAGATTCGCAGGGAAAGCTATACAAAAAATCCCTTTTTGGTCCATACCTAGAATGCGTTCATCCGGATAAAGTGGAAGAACTCTTGACTGAAATACACGAAGGTAGTTGCGGTGCCCATTCTGGTGGGCATTCTCCGGCTCATCGAGCTATAACACAAGGGTACTACTGGCCGACCATGAGAGCTGATGCCGAGTGTTACGTCAAGAAATGTGAACAGTGCCAGAAGTTTTCCCTTTAACCCATTTGCCTGCTAAGGAGTTGAGCTCAATCACCAGCCCTTAGCCGTTTGCTCAATAGGGGCTTGATATCATTGGGGCCATTGCCACGAGCCCTAGAGAACAAGCGATTCTTGATAGTCGTGACAGATTACTTCATAAAATGGGTCTAAGCGGAGGTACTAACACGCATTCGAGATACTAATGTTAGGCATTTTGTATGGAAAAATATCATAACGCAGTTCGGCATTCCAAGAGCACTCATTTTAGACAGCGGCACCTAGTTTGATAGTGGAGTCTTCCGAGAATTACGCAGCACATACGGTATTCGGCCCTATTTCTCTACCCTGGCTTATCCACAGAGCAACGGTCAAGCTAAAGCCTCCAACAAAACCATCTTGGACGGCATCAAGAAGAGGCTGGAGAAAGCTAAAGGCAGATGGGTTGAAGAATTGCCGAGTGCATTGTGGGCTCATCGTACAACTCCGAGGCGATCCACTGGGGAAACGCCGTTTACTTTATGCTTCGGAACCTAGACAATCATCTCCCTAGAGATCGGCCTAACAACCTTGAAATCGAAAGTTTTTTGATATGGGCCGAAATGACATGATGTTGGCCTTGGATTTGACTCTGATTGAAGAACGACGAGATCGTGCCCTAGCATCCATGGCACGGTACTAGCAACAGCTCCTAAGTCGTATAATCAACATGTTCATCTATACCGTTATACACCAGGAGAATTGGTCCTCAAGAAAGTACTCCCAGCTGCCAAGAATTCGGCTGACAGAAAACTGGGTCCTAATTAGGACGACCCTATCAGATCGATTCAATCGCGGGAACATGGCATATAAGCTCAGAGACATGTCCGGGAGAAGTCTGCCGCGTCCTCGAAATTCCACGCATTTGCGTAAATTCTATCATTAACCTGACTTGTGGGGCATGATAACTTGTTTTGAATATTCGCCGTGTACAAACTTTCACTTTTATAATGCAAGAATACTTATCTCACTATATGAAATTTTAGTTTGAAGTTAAAAGCCTCCGAATTCGGAGCCCATCCATTTAAGACATGTTTAGGCCAAGTAAGCCTTCGGATTCGGAGCGCCATTCGTGGAATTCACGATTGGCCAAGTTAAAGCCTCTGAATTCGGAGCCCCATCAGTGAATGACACTTTTGGGTCCGAGTAAGCCTTCGGATTCGGAGCGCCCTTTGTGATTCACAATTGGCCAAGTTAAAGCCTCCGAATTCGGAGCCCCATCAGTGAATGACACTTTTGGGCCGAGTAAGCCTCCGGATTTGGAGCACCCTTCGTGATTCACGATTGGCCTAGTTAAAAGCCTCCGAATTTGGAGCCCCATCAGTGAATACACTTTTGGGCCGTGTAAGCCTCCGGATTTGGAGCGCCCTTCGTGGAATTCACGATTGGCCAACTTAAAAGCCTCCGATTCGAAGCCCCATCTGTGCAAGACACGTTTGGGCCAAGTAAGCCTCCAGATTCGAAGCTCCTTCTGGGGTGCCCTTCACTAAAAACCACATTTGGCAGAGGCAAAACGCCTCCGAATTCAGCACGCTTTTCATGAATATTATGATTAATAAGCATAAACACAGTTGACGAAAAATGGAAAATGATCGATAATATGTTTAAACATAAATTGAAACAACATGCAAACATTTAAAATAATATGTTTTATTGAATTAATTGATAATACATAATTCGCTCCCAATCTACGTTAGAGCGGTACAATATGTTTTATCTTCAGTTTTATTCGGCATCCCCTCATCGTCGCTCTTCTCGACTTCGAAAGCCGTAAGGGAAAATGATGACTCTGATATAACAGCGATGCTGAATCTACGCCTGCTACCCGAAGAGCCTCTACGGCCTGGAGAGCCTTGACCCACCCGTGCTTAAATCCACGATTCTCACATTGGCAGACCTCCTCAGAGAGCTTTTCCTTAGTCCTTTGTATCCCGACTTTCCGGCCATTGTGGAAGCCTTGTTCATAAGACCTGGTCTTTGCGGGCCTCTATTGCAAACATGCTTGCCATATCACGATCGCCAATCGCATGACTTATAAGCCGTTGGGTCACTCTTTCTTCGATGATCGGGGTTAGCTTGTCTGGCCGATTGTGTCTCCGTGGTTTTGACCTTTCTTAGTTTGCGCTCAGCCTTCTCCGCGCGAGCTTCTAAGCTTCGAATGCGTTCATCCTTCTACTCTATCTCCCGCCATATGGCGCGAAGACGCATGCCAATTTCATAAGCAGTAAACAGCCCTTTCACAGCTCCATGGATGTCCTCCCGAAACACTTCGAAATCAGGTCGACCGACCATCGACTGCTGGACTTCTGGTGGAAAAATTTGTCGAGCAAACTCGACTGCCACATTTGGGTCGTGCACAATTGAATCCGCTTCCGTCATCGGTTTGTTCCCCACAAAAACTGCAAAACTCAACGAGCGTAGAGTCGCACTGGTTTTTCCTCTCGAGCGTGGTTGAGAGGAGCTGCCCCCGTTGCTGTTTTTCCCTTCTAGGTGACCTACTTCGACATTGCGGGGACTGTCGTTTTTCACGTTCCCTCGACGTCCTGCTCCCTGTGCGCGTTGGCTCGCCACCTCGATTTATCTCTGCGTCGAACTCCGCGAGTGTCCTCCCTTCTCCTCTATTGTTGAAGAATAATCTTCTTGCCATCCACAAATTGTCCACATTGCTCTTTTCCTCCCTCAATTTATTGACTCTGAACGCAACAATGGCCCCTCCGCGCACCCACCACCTGCTCCATTTATGCCTTATAGGTGCAACACCCCCGAGGTGACCTCGTCAATGCTAAATTTCAAAACCTGGTGCCGATCATCTTATGTGCCCCAGCCCTGCCATGAGCTAATATCATTCGGCGTTCTAATTCATGCACCAGCTAGGGCAAAGGCAGATTCATTAATCTAATCGGAAAATGTCCAGACCTGGCACTGATCAATGAGCTAATATCATTCGGCCTTCCAGTTCATGCACCAGCTCGGGCAAGGGCAGATTCATAAATCTAATCAGCAAATGTCCAGACCTGGTGCCGATCATCTCATGTGCCCCAGCCGCTCCATGAACTAATATCATTCGGCGTTCCAATTCATGCACCAGTTGGGGTAAGGGCAAATTCATTAATCTAATCGGCAAATGTCTAGACCTGGTGCCAATCATCTCATGTGCCCTAGCTGCTCTATGAGCTAATGTCATCGGCGTCCCAGTTCATGCACCAGCTGGGGCAAGGGCAGATTCATTAATCTAATCGGCCAGACGTCAGGGCCTTGAGCCGTTTTACTTGTTAGTCTATTGAATATTCATGCATTTTCCAATTATTAACTGCCGATTCTTTTAGTTATTCGGCTAAAGAGCAAAGAGGCAGAGGATGTGTAATTGATTCGGTTAATTTATTGGATGTTTAATTTACTCATATGTAGCAAACAGAAAAGCATAAGGAATTGTCATTAATAAATTGAGACAAATAGTACATGCAGTAAACTGGAAAGCATAGAAAATTTTCATTAATAAATTGAGCACAAAAAGCAATCATTTTACACATGAAAATTGGCTTACATTTAAAGAAATGAAAATCTATTAACAAAAACCTACAAAAACTATGCATCTAAGATGCCTACCAAAAACAAAAATATCCCCTAATCAATCTTCAGGGTCAGACGCCAGCGGCTCAGCGTATGGAATCGGTTGTGCCAATGTCACATTCGCAGCAGTGAGGGGCTTTGAGCCAGCCGTGTTTGAAGCCCCGATTCTCGAACTTAGGCACTTATTCCAGGTAGTTGTCCAAGGCGGTGTCCTTCCCAGCTTGGAACGCTTTGGAAATCTCAGAGGCAGCTATTTGCTTTGCCTTCCTCGATTCTTCCAAGTCGGCTTCCAGCTTGGCGATCACCTCCTTGGCTAACTTGAGTGCATCTTCACTCGTTTTTTGCCCTCTCTTCGGCGGCAAGCCATAGTTGGTTGGAATTCCTCGCTTGCTTGGCCTCAGAGTCGGCTCTCGCACGTTCCTTTGCTGCTTGCGATGCCTCAGAATCGGCCCTATGAGAGGCTACCACAGCCTTGTTCTTTTCATTGTCAATTTCGGTTTTCAAGAAGCCGATTTGTTCTATAGCGTCATGTTGACGACGGTCGATTTCGACTATCATGCCCACCGTCTGCAAAACAAGGAAGTAGAGTTACAACAATCAAATAGTAAGAATATATGTATCTATATGTATTTAGTCGGAAGACTGCAGATAAGGCAAGTAATGTACCAATAAGGCCGACTGAGCGGCTAAAGCAATTAGCATTACATCTGGCTCCGTCCGAAATACAGCTCCGTCAACCGACAGGGATATTGAGGAGGCCATACTTAAGGCCACGGCCGGGTCCTTCAAAGCCGACGCATCAGAGGCAATCAGCATATTCCTTATCCTTGGTTGAACAGTGAACGGAATAACCAAGTCCGATTCCTCAATACGCGGCCGTTTGTCACTTTGGTCCTCATCCTGGATGGCTTCTTGCTCGGCGGGGCACTTTTTCCCCATATGCTCAGCCTCGTTATCCTCTCATTCTACCTGCTCCGTCTCGGGCATTTTGGTCTGAGCTGTTTCTTTCGCAATAACAGGCAGAGAGGACTCAGCGACCGTGGCAGGGGGAGTTTCTGATCGAGCGGCCTCGGCTCTCCTCTAGGCAACCATCCTTTCGGCATTTTTTCTTCTGGCAAGTTGCGTCAGCGACTCCCTAGCCATATTCTCAGGATAAGCGCCGAGAAGGTCTCCTAAGTCTGTAAAAATGTCTTCGAAGGAGACGTCCCCTCGGCTTAATGTGGATGGAGGGTCGGACGAATTGAGTCCGGCTTCCTTAAAGGCTGAGTTAAGAGCCTCGTCTACCTCAGCTTCCAACTGGTTTGGGTCCTCGGCGACCGGTTCTGCTGCTTGTTCTTCAACATGCTCCGAATCGGAGGCTTCCAAACCAATCTGCCTTAGGTTTTTGAAGTTGGGGAAGACAAAGGCTGTGAGATGCTCTTTATCTCTCGAAATTGGAATGTGGTCTGCCATCGAAAACGTTGCATAAGTCGGCTCGTATCGCAGGAGAATGTGGGCCGCCCTCCCTTGTTTCTGAAGGCTTGGACGGCCAACGAACTGTAGTGCGATTTTAATTTTCGCAAGTACAGCGTTGTCGGTTGAAACCAACACTTTCTTCAAATCGTTGCCTGCATAAACAAAACGGTAAGTACATGGAAGGAAAGCCGAATACATATATGATAATAAATCAATAAATAAGCTAGTTGAAAACGTTGGCACCTGGTTCGCCTGCATAAATCAATCAATAAATCGTTGCCTGCATAAACAAAACGGTAAGTACATGGAAGGCTGAAAATGAGCTATACGGCCACCTGGTTCGCCTTTTCGCCTTGGCACGGGATCTAGGCGATCTTTACCCTTGCCGAATTTCCAGTTGCCTCGAACAACGACCATTAGATTGTCAACACGTTTGCCAGAGCTGGCAAGCATAGTCACTAAGTGATGATCGGTATCCTTGGCCCTAAGAAAATAGCGTCCCAGCTGGCCAATAGACTTGGCTAAGGCATAACAATACCAAATTGCAAGTATACCTAGGTTAATCCTAAGGCGTCGGTTCAACTTTATAATCCCCATTATGATTCAGAAAAAATTTACGTTAGGCTGGGAAGGGATTAGACCCCAGTGTCGAAGGACGGCCCTTAAAAATGGGTGAAGGGGAAAACGGACTCCACTCTCAACAATCGATAGGAGAGGAAAGATGATTGTACTCTCATCAGTCCTCTCTATATCAGTGGTGTTGTTTGTCACGAGTGACAGATGGACGTCGTCGGGGATGGAATAATGGCATTGCAAGCCGGAAATTCGATCCACAGAAAGGAGTTCTTTCAAATGTTTTGCCATCCTAGCCAGCCTAAGGATTATGCAAAACTAAAAATATAAGGAAATGGGATTCAAAGTGAAGGAGAAGAAAACTTACAAGAAGCAGAAGAGATAATGAGAAATAGGAGGAAGTTGCAGAGGTCGCGAAATTGAGGTATATCGAAAGGCAAACCAGAAGCTTTGAGTATTCAGAAAGAACTTACATTCGAAAAGGACATCATAGTTTCAAATCGCATTAAATGAAGAAAGCGTACGAAGAGGCAGGAAGATGTAATAATGCCTAAAAAGCGTGTGCTCTGACAGACGTTGGGAAAAGGTTAGCCGCTGTTCTTTCTTTGACTTCTCAAATTCGAAAGCAAACATGCCGTTCAAAACCAAATATGCTGACTAACTGGCATTAATAGGATGTTTGGGGGGCAATTGTGGGAGCCGAATATTCTGGGGGCAATAATGTCGAATAACGGTATAAGGACAATCAAGGACGGAATTTGTATTCAGCATTGATCCTAGAAGATCGCAAAGCCGAATATGCTAATTGGCATTCCAACCAGCCAAACAAAAGCCGAATAAGTAAACGTGCAATGGATTAAGGGTGGGCCCAACTCTAAGGCCCCAGGGAAAAAATATAAATAGAGGAGCATCAGCCAAAGAAAGGTATGTGAGAAAAAGTTTATCTTGAGATATAAGAAACCAAGAGAGTATACACTGACTTATCCGTCGGAGTGCTAATTCTGGCCCCCCAGATCGGAGTGTTCATTCCTTTTCAGGTGACTAGCTGAGAATTACGAGGGTCTTATAGGATCAAAAGAGTATTTCCAAACTACTTCTCCACATATATGATCTTATTAATTTATCTATAACATATCATAAGCTAAATGCTATATTTTCACTACAAAAATAAATTTATGATCTTATTAATTTATAACAGAATTGTTGTTTTAAAGAACTTCAATCAAACCCACAATTTTCTTAATAAATGCAAAAATATGTCTTTTGTGTAAGTGTATTCCAGATATTTTAATAATAAAAGTTCAACATAAATGAGAAGAAACATAATGAACAAATAATAACATTCATTCAAAAAATTATCCTATAAAATATAAATCATACTAAACATTCAATAAATAAAATAAAAATGCTCAGGGTCACACTGTAATGAGAAGAAAATTATTGGTTGTTTCTGCCTTTCATTTCTATGCATTGTGCTATTGAAGGATGCTTATTCTACTACAATTTCAGATAAGCTTCTCAGACTTCTTACCTCTAATTTGTTATAATCTTTTTCTCTAGGTCCAATCAAAGGAGAAAAAAATGAAGAACGGTACATTTTTTTAATGTAGCTTATATACACATACAAAATCAACAACATAAAAAACATGCATGTAAATCAATTGAATAAGAAATGATATATTTACAGCATACACAAAAAATAAAAAAAAAATATTGAAAATTCAAAAATCACAATCATAAAAGTAACAACACCAAGATTGCAAAATGACAATATATAAGCTTTCAATCAAATAGACTTGATTGTTTAAATTTGAAGATAAACTCTAAGAATTATGAAAAGATAAATCAAACAAAATCTTGCAAGAGAGGAAGTGATAGGTCGTTTTACACACTAAAAATAAATACTAAACTATACCTAAATTCTTTAGAATAATGGCAAGTCCAGGTATCGATCCACATGGATAAATGTGAAATAAAACTAATTTAATTGTTAACTTCCTAAATTAATTTTGATAGCAAGATTGATGGTTCATAGAACTAAACATAATTAAAATGAAACTAAGAAATCAAATTGGCAATTAAAAATAGAGTTTGAGATATTGATTTTGGGAAAATTTTAGAGCAATGAATTCACCACTAGTTACATAAATAAGGTTTAAAATTGAAAATCGATTGTGCTATGGTTTGAAACATCCAATACGTCACAACTCCAAGCTTGAGGTATTGATCGAGAAGATTATTGCATATAGGCACTAACCATCTCAAGTAGCACAAGTCGTTGGCTCGAAACTAGGATAGCAATATGGCTCGTCTCTCGTAATATGGCTTCTCTCATACTTTGAATACAAAAGGAAAGATAACTATTGCATGGAAAGTATTCAACAATCACAGAAAAAAGAACACTTAAAGAGAATGAGAGAAAAATATATTGAAAAACTTCTTAAATACCAT
This sequence comes from Camellia granthamiana, assembly GCA_036172215.1. Taxonomy (NCBI): domain Eukaryota; kingdom Viridiplantae; phylum Streptophyta; class Magnoliopsida; order Ericales; family Theaceae; genus Camellia; species Camellia granthamiana. The sequence goes on from CM069908.1 coordinate 65,682,748, forward strand.
ACAACTTGTTCAAACCATTACAACAATAAAAGACCGAATAAAACCCTATTTACTTAGCTAGGGTTTCATCCAAACCCTAGAAGCTAGATAACTAACCACTCATGGAGGAGTGGGAAGAGGTAGAGGGAGAAGAGGCCACCATGGGAGACATCCTTCAAACTTCAAATTCGTTCTCTTCAAACACTAGCCTCCCTCTTCCTTTGAAAAATATCAATAGCGATTCCAGTTTTTACTCGACTCTTGTGATGTTCCGGGCTCAGGTTTAATGCTTTCATATTGTTGTTTACCTTTTGTTTTCCCTTGTATCCCTTTAGAATTGACTTTCGGGTTATAGTTGTGCGTTTGGAGCAGGTTGGTTGCCTTTTTTCCAAACCTTTTATTGCCCAGATTTTGGCTCTCCTGTTTGAGTGAGCATTCTTGTTCTCAAGCAGGCCTCACAAATTTTGCTCCTCTGCTCGAGTGGCCATTCTTGCGCTCAAGCGGGATTCGTCAACTCTTAGTATTTCTTTTGCAAGTCAGAAAATACTGAAACTGTGCATTGGACACTTGAGTGTCCAGTCTTACGCTCGAGCGAGGACCTCCGTCTATAAATATTCTGAAAGTGCATATTCTACGCTCGAGCACCAATTTTCATGCTTGAGTGGAACTTTGTGTCTGACGCTCGAGCGAACTGTGTGTATAACAGTCCGAGTTGATGACATCTTGAATCACTTTTCTTCTCTCTCTCTCTCTCTCTCTCTCTCTCTCTCTCTAAAACTGCCCAAAAAGCTTATTCTTGAGCCTCTCTCTCTAGAATTCACCTTCTCTCTTAGACTTCATCTAGATCCATTGATCTTTTCACCCTTGTGCCTCTAAGAGAAAGCTAGAGCATCTCATGATCTACATTTTGAACCAAACAGAAGTGCGTTTCGGTGTTCTTTGAGTTTCTCGCTTGTTTGGCTCCTCTTCTCTCTTTGAGGTAGGCATATTCTATACTTTGGTATGACTTTTAACCTAGTTATTTGTTATTAAGTATAAAAGATGAAATTTTGGGAGTTTTTGGGTAAACCTAGGGTTTGGTTTGAAATTGAAAGAGGGGTTTCTATGTTGTGCTTCATAGATGATTATGGGGTTTTAAAAATGACGATATCTTGTGTTAAAATGGTGAAATTTAGCCTTTGGGTTAATATTTAAATAAAGGGTAGATTTACCCTGATTGTGTCTTGAATATTATTTTGTATTAATAATGAAATTGATGTGAGAAATGTGAAATTCAGAAATGGTGTAAATGAATGGTGTAGTTAGATTTGTTTAATCACTCACCCATGGAATTTTGACAAATTAAATGTTCTAAACACTTTATGTCTATTTAGAAATATCTGTGTTGGGCTATCGGTAGAGGATAGCTATGATTGTTGTAGAAATTGCATGAGGATTAGGTGAATTGAAACTAATCATTTAAGTTGTGTCATTGAATATGATGGTATGATTAAGGCATTGAATATGTGTTATGGATAGCCATTGTATATGACGATGTTTTTAAATACATTGTATATGTATAAGATTTTGGAAGAAAAAAGGAGATGTACTCCATTGTTTGGGAGGAGATAGGAGATGGACTCCATTGAGAATTAAGTTGGCCGGAGTGTCCAGGGTGAAAGTCCCGAAACCTTATGCATACATGGGTGCCGATCCCGCGGACGAAATTTTCGTAAAATGGCAAGGTTGAAGTGTCTGTATGATAATTATGTGGATAGAGAACCACTGAGTTGTAGCCTTAGTTGGATCATTCGAAAAATTATGCATATTTGTCGTATGACTTGAAATAAAATAAATTAACTCGAAATGAATAAATGAGAATGGATTGAGATATGAATATCAGTATTGCATGGTTATGGGAAGAATGCAAGTTGATCATGAATAATGAACATTTATCTGACACTTATATCTTAGTTAAACCTCATATATTGTGATAAACTGTTTCTACGGTGCTTTGGCTCACCTTACTTGGGAAACCATTTTCAGGTACTGGTGAGATTCTTCCTCCAAGAATGTAGCTTTGGAGGACTTCGGAGCTGGAGGCTCTATTTTGTTTTGTAAATTTTTAAATGTTTAATCAAGCCAAGGGCTTTACATGTATTGAGCCTAGATCTCTTTTGTTGTAACCAAGTAATGTCTTGGGAAGGTGTAAGCCCGTAGGGCATTCATTTTGTTGTTATAGACTAATGTTACATGCTATAGACTTAGGATAAATATTTATGAATGTATAATGCATGTAATACCTTCTATAATATAAACTATGATGAATGGAAGTATATCAATTCTATTGTGTTCATAGATCTTATGGATTGAGTTAATTGAAATATTTTGGGGTCGTTACAACTTGGTATCAGAGCATACTGGATTTGAGTACTTTGGGTATGTGGGAAGTGGTAAATACCACAATGGGTTTGTCTCGCTTGTTAGAGACTTAAAGGTGTAATGACCTCGAAATGTACGCCACAATTATCGGTAATTAATTACGCATTAATATGAATTAATTGGGAATTTTCTGTTTGACTTAGAAAAATATATGTTGGAACTACAACTTCGGGACTGAAATTGACGACCGTAACGGGTTCGGAAAACGAAATTGAACATGCCTATGTGCTACCGAGAATTTTTGGAACTATTTGGACAATTTAATTTGGGACTGAATTTCGTCTGATTCGCTAAGCTCCGTTTGGCTTGTAAAGTTTGGCACAATTGTTTATATCTAATGTATAGATAAGTATAAGGGCCTTGTTTGGCCTAGGTGTTTTGGGCATAGTTGTTTATTTGATATATATGACTAAAGATGAGCTTTGACTCTTATTTGACTCAACAAAAGAAAAGAAAAATCTAGAAAAAGAGAGAGAGAAGAGAGAGTTCGGGAGAAAGAGGAAAGAAAGGGGAAGAAGATAGAAAAGGGGGAAAACAAGCTTAATTTGCTCAAATTGACTACTCAAGGTAAGGATTTCTCTCTAAATTCATGGAGTAAAGTTGATTCATGTTTAATCTCTTGAAAGGTAAATGGAATGAAAGGGGAAACTATGTTTTATTGAGAGGATGGGTTATATTTTCATCTAAGATACATCCATGAGCATACATGGCTTTAAATATTATGATTCATGTTGTATTTGGCATAGGATCGTGAAATCCATGTTTTTAATCATGTTTTTCTTGCATGATGGTCATGTTTGGGGAGAAACTCCATGGATTTGAGTTTATTTGAGTTATGTGCATGATTCATGAAATTTATGTTTAAAATTATAGTTTTCTAACTTAAATCAAAGCTTGATCTTTTATACATGAAAGATGTGATTATATTTGGAAGTTATGGTTTTTATGTAAACTAGAGTTGAAATTCAAGTTGTTTTTCTATGATTTTGAAGTTGACTTTGCTCAAGGAAGGAGACCCATTTTATACAGAATTTCGGACTGGTTTTCACCCAGATTTTCACAGTCCGCTCGAGCGGAGGTTTGGCCGCTCGAGCGGAGATTTCGCACATCCAGTATTTTTTTCATAGTTTGCAGTCCGCTCGAGCGGAGGTTTTTACGCTCGAGCGGGGACCTATTTTCAGAGAATTTCAGAAAATGTTTTAAGGCATATTTTGAGCATCCACATTACATTTTGGGGCATTCTTAAGGCTTAATTAAGATATGTTGATGAAGTTATAAGTGTGTGTGTTCGCACTATGTGTTAAAGGATCATACTATACTGTTTATATTTGCAGGTCGAACCTTGAAGACCGTGCAAGCGGTTTCGGAAACCCACTGTGAGTAACATTTCTATAAGGTTATGTTATTATGAAGTATGTTTCAAAAGGCTACGTTATGTTATGTTTTCTGAAATGATAATGTTTCTGTGAACGGATATCCTGATTTGCGAATCTAGTATGGCATCCATAGATAGTCCTAAGTGGACCAGTTTACGAGATCTCGTTAGTCACTTCATTGTGACAGTTTGTTTAATCGGTGTCCGGGACCGGTTACTCTAGTCGGAAAACAGTATATGTTATGTTCTATGGAGTATGCCATTATGTATGTTCTGATATGAGATGATTATGCTTATGAATGATTTTACTTACGGATATATGTTATGAGGAATTCGTTCACCACCCCTTTACTTTCATGTTACTTGCTGGGCTTTAGCTCACTATTGTATATATGTATTTATAGGTGAGCCTGCTGGGAGTCAAGCCTAAGCTGAGATTTGCATCGAGCCTACCAGTTTTGTGTGTCTCCGAGTCGGGGCTAGGCCTGGAAGGCCGTTTTGTGAGCTTTGTCTTGTTGTATCTGTGGCTTTTGTTATATGTGATGTATATGATCTTTTGTTATATGTGATGTACAGTAAGTGGGTAAATTAACACCTTTCTGGCATGTAAATACTTGTTCATATTTATGCACAGCTCTTTGGACTATGGTTTTGTCTTCGCTTCCGCGAGCCCCGTTTAATTATGTTTTGTATAGTAAGGCCTGTGGTAATCTAGGATTACTGGCCGGTTACGATGCCAAACTTTTAGGGGCGGGTTTGGGTCGTGACAAAAGGTATAGACGATATGTGCTTATATGATAACATGATTATGTGATTATATGCGTATGGGACTTAATTTCTAAGATCTTGATTGGGCCTACGGGTTTCTGGAAATCCTATTAGAAGAGCACTTGATCACTGTAGTTTTTAATTGCAACTCTAGCAACGCTGCGGGATGATCACTATCTAAAAATGAAATTCGTATGTGTCTATGTGATTATGTGTTTATGTGGAATGAATTACTGTTGTCCACCGTATTAGGACATGAGTGAACTAGTTTTGGCACAATTGTAAATGTGCTAATTTTTTTTGTTACCTCTATTAGGATTTCAGGATGTGGATGTGGTGGTGGTAGGCGCGAGATGCCTATACCGAATAAAATTCCGGCATATGAGGAGGAAGTTGGTCAGGCTAATGTGGCCGAGCCGGTTGGTCAATAGGCCATGGACGCCTTAGCCTGTGAAATGGCCGGAGCGTTGAGGGAATCTATGGACATTATCAGGACTAAGAATCAAGTCCACGCCCAAGTAGCTGAAGCAGGGCCATCTTTCTTGAAGAGAGAGTTCTTCCGGTCGAACCTGGACAAGTTTTTGGGAGATCTTAAGGAGCCACTGAAGACAGATGAGTGGCTGGAACAGATGGTGAAGACATTTGAGATGCTTGGCATAGAAGACGGGGGTTTGAGAGTAACCTTGGCATCCTTCTAGCTGGAGGGAGACACGGGTCAGTGGTAAAAGTATGCGCGAGGGCGTATTGGAGGGACTTGGGAGGCCTTTGTCAACATCTTCTAGGACAAGTACTTATTGGCTACAGTGAGGGAGAAGTTGAGGGATCAGTTTTCTCATCTCAAGCAGTTGAACACACTAGTGGCTGAGTTTGAAGCCACATTCACTAGTTTGTCGAGGTTTGCACCGGAGTTAGTGGCGACTGAGGAGCGTCGTTGTTTAGAGTTTGAGAAGCAGCTAAGGACCCGGCTCATGTTTAGAGTGGCCAGATCCATGATTAGGGATTATGGGTGCCTTGTGGAGACTGCAGCACATCTTGAGACTATCATGCATGCAAAGGAGGAGAGGATGAGTTACTCTAGGAGGAGTCAAGATAATCAGGGGGACAACAAGCGGCAGAGGGGTTCTAATCCTCAATAGTCCCAGGGAGCTCAGTTGAGGTCCACTTTTCCAATACCGGGTTTGGGTTCTGGGAAAGGTGGCCAAGGAGATTTTACTTGTTTTAAGTGTGGTCAGTTAGGTCACAAGTCTCCAGCCTGCCCATAGAGGGAAGGAGGGTAGCGAGCAGCATTGTCTTCGGCTCGTTCTTAGGGCCAAGGCCAGAGGAGAGGCCAACCGCTCACTTGTTATCAGTATGGGTAAGCGGGGCACTTGAAAAGGTTTTGCCCACAGTTGGATGGCACACCTGGTGTGTCTGGTTCGAGACAGACATAGAGTCACCAGTCTGCACAGTTAGCACAAGCCTCAAGGGCCAATCAGGGATCCTCTTCAGCTTAATCCATGCAGCAGGGCTATGCTCTGAGGGGTAAGCAGGTAGATCAAAGGCCAACAGGGCGTGTGTATGCTATTACCGCGCCAAATCTTGTACCAACTCCATCTGTTGTGAGAGGTACCTTTCTGTTTTGCAATTCAGTTGCTAGTGTGTTGATTGATACGGGTGTATCCCATTCATTTATTTCTTCTGCATTTGAATCGGTTTTGGGGTTGGAGTTGGCATAGTTAGCATCTCCTATTTGTGTGGAGTCACCTATTGGTGGTGAGGTTTTTCTGAAACAAGGGTATCAGGGTTGTGACATAGAGGTCACCGATCGTCGACTTCTATTTGTATTTGTATTGCTTAATATGGCTAGTTTTGATGTTATCTTGGGTATGGACTGGTTATCGTCATACCAGGCTGTTATAGATTGCTACTGTCAAAGGGTTACTATATGTACCTTGAGCGGTGATTGTTTTTATTTCTTGGGGGACCGGGTGGATAGAGTCTTATCACCGGTGTATGATCCCCGTGGGTGGAGTGAACGTTGTCTTCTTGCTAGCTTTCAGAGTAGTGAGTGTAATGAAGTTCGAGTTGAGTTATCGAGGGTGGTTTGTGAATACCCCAATGTCTTTCCCGAGGACCTCACTAGTTTGCCACCTCACCGAGAGATAGGGTTCTGTATTGATTTAGTGCCTGGCACGACCCCAATTTCTATGGCACCATATCAGTTTGCCCCTACTGAGTTAAGTGAGTTGAGGTTCAACTATAGGAACTGTTAGATAAGAGTTTCATCTGCCCTAGTACTTCGCCTTGGGGAGCATCGACCCTCTTTGCTAAAAAGAAAGATGGAGCCTTGAGACTTTGTATCGATTACCGAAAGTTAAACCGGGTTACTGTTAAGAATAAGTACCCAATTCTTCGTATAGATGATCTGTTTGATTAGTTAAAAGGGTCTTGTTGTTTCTCTAAGATAGACTGGATGTCGGGTTACCATCAATTAAGGGTAAGGGAGGAGGATATCCCGAAGATGGCATTCCGTATGCGGTATGGCCATTAGTAATGCCTTTTGGGCTAACCAATGCTCCAGCTATGTTTATGGATTTAATGAACCGAATCTTCTGTGAGTTCCTGGATCATTTCGTGGTCGTCTTTGTGGACGACATTTTGATTTACTCACCTTCTGAGGAGGAACACGGAGAACATTTGTGGGTAGTGCTTAAACTACTTAGAGCCCATAAGCTGTATGCTAAATTCGGGAAGTGTGAGTTTTGGCTGAGAGAAGTTAAGTTCTTAGGCCATGTGGTATCCGGAGAAGGGGTGACGGTAGATTCATCCAAGATAAAGGCAGTGCAAGATTGGGCACAGCCTAAGAATGCGTTCGAGATCCGCAGTTTCTTGGGGTTGGCTGGGTATTACCGTCGATTTATGAAGGATTTCTCTAGGCTAGCCTCGCCTTTGACTAGGTTGACAAGGAAATGAGTCAAATTTGTGTGGGATAAGACTTATGAGAAGTCATTCCAGAAACTTAAAGTTAGACTTACCACTGCTCCAGTTTTGATTATTTCGGAGAGGGGTTTGGGCTATTCAGTATATTGTGATGCCTCACGGGAAGGCTTGGGCTGTGTTTTGATGCAAGAGGGAAAGGTAGTAGCCTATGGCTTGCAGCAGTTAAAAACTCACGAGAGAAACTACCCTACTCACGACTTAGAACTAGCAGCGGTGATTTTTTCCTTGAAGATTTGGAAGTACTATTTGTATGGTGAGAGTTTTGAAGTGTTTGCGGATCATAAGAGTCTGAAGTATCAGTTTACACAGTAAGACTTAAATTTCAGACAGAGGAGGTGCATGGAGTTCATAAAGGATTACGATTTTAAGTTACATTACCATCCTGGGAAGGCCAACGTTGTGGCCGATGCCTTGAGTAGGAAATCAATTAGCAGTGTAGCTAGTATCGCCATCCAAGAATGGGGAATGTTGGGTACTGAAAGGGAGGTTGATCTACACCTGAGTGAGTCCAGTGAATTTGCGGCTTTGTTTTTAGTAGTCGCACAACCTATACTTGTGAACCGAGTGTTGGAAGAGCAAAAGGGTAACCTAGAGATAGAATCCCTTCGAGAGAAGATCTCCAGTGGAAAAGTAAAAAGAGGCTTGACTGTGTATCCCGACCAGAGTATGAGATACCACGACTGTTTGTTTGTGCCGCAGTCTTGCCGAGAGGAAGTACTCTGAGTGTTTCATCATTCATGCCTTGAGGTGCACCTGGGAGGCACAAAGATGTATCATGACTTGAGTCGCCAGTTTTGGTGGAGGGGTATAAAGAAGGATGTAGCCATGTTTGTATCAAAGTGCCTTACTTGTCAGCAAGTGAAGGCCGAATATCAGAGGCCAGCGGGTTTGTTATAACCCTTACCTATAGCCAAGTGGAACTGGGAGCATGTCATGATGGACTTTGTTGTGGGCCTTCCGAGGACTCAACGGGCTGTGATGCCATTTGGGTGGTAGTTGACCGGCTAACCAAGTCTGGGCACTTCATACATATGCGCGTGAGTGATTCAGTAGACTATCTTGCCAACTTGTGTATCAGGGACATAATGAGGTTGCACGGGGTCCCTGTGATGATTGTTTCAGATAGAGATCCGTGTTTCACAGCTCGGTTATGGCAGAGCTTACAGAGTACCTTGGGCACTAGATTGACCTTTAGCACTGCATATCATCCTCAGACTGACGGCCAGTCCGAACGTACTATCCAAATTCTTGAGGATATGCTTTAGGGCTATGTCCTTGATTTTAAGGGGTCATGGGAGAGGCACTTACCCTTAGTGGAGTTTGCTTATAATGACAGTTTCCAATCTAGTATTAGTATGGCACCATTTGAGGCCTTGTGTAGTCGACCTTGTAAGTCTCTAGTGTGTTGGGCCGAGGTGGGTGATGCACCTTTGTCGGGTCCAGAGTTGGTTCAGGAAACAACGGAGAAGGTTGCACTTATCCGTAAAAGGTTGGTTACAGCCCAGAGTTGCTAGAAAAGTTACGCCGACCGTAGGAGGAGACCCTTGTCTTTTGAGGTGGGTGATCATATCTTTTTGAAAATATCGTCTAGATGGGGTTTGATGAGGTTTGGGAAGAGTGGGAAGTTGTTCTCTCGGTTTATTGGCCCTTTGAGATCCTCGAGCGGATTGTGCACGTTGCTTATTGTTTGGCGTTGCTGCCATAACTTTTCAGAGTGCATGACGTGTTCCATATTAGTATGGTTCGAAAGCATGAGCCAAATCCATCACATGTGTTGGATTGGACTGACCTAGAGGTAGACGAGGATGCCTAGTATGAGGAGAGACCGATGAGAGTCTTGGATAGACGGGACCAAGTCTTGCGAGGCAAGACAATTCCCTTGGTCAAAGTATTGTGGAAACATCACGGGGTTGAGGAAGCAACTTGGAAGTGTGAATTGGAAGTCCGTGAGAAATATCCGAACTTATTTGTTGATGTCTGATTATATCTTGAGATTTTATTTTTGTGCATAAACTATAAAGACATTTTATATGTTTTGAATTATGAGAACATTGTATATGTTGAATATGTTTCAGAAACGCAAGTTTAATTTTGAACATTGTAAATGTTGTTTAAGTTTTGGAAATGCAAATTTATCATAAACATTGAATATGTTTTGGAAGTATGAGATATACGTATTGAAATTGGTTAAATTTCGGGAGATGTATATTGTGGAATTGTTCATCTTGTAAAGGGATTGAATGACCAGTAAGTGGGTCATGGTGTTGAGTATTGATTTGTAATCATTTTGGAAGTTGGCTAAACTTGATTTTGAAACTTAAATTGTAAATTTCGGGGATGCAATTCTTTAAGGGGGGGAGGTTATAGCGATTCTGGTTTTTACCTGACTCTTGTGATGTTTCAAGCTCGGTTTTAATACTTTCATATTATTGTTTACCTTTTGTTTTCCCTTGTATCCCTTTAGAATTGGCTTTTGGGTTGTGGTTGTGTGTTTGAAATAGGTTTGTTGCCTTTTTTCCAAACCTTTTATTGCCCAGATTTTGGCTCTCCCGCTCGAGAGGGCATTCTTGTGCTCAAGCGAACCTCACAAATTTTGCTTCTCCGCTCGAGCAGCCATTCTTGCGCTTGAGCGGGATTCATCAACTCTTAGTATTTCTTTTGCAGGTCTGAAAATACTAAAAGTGTGCATTGGATGCTCAAGTGCCCAATCTCACGCTCAAGCGGGGACCTTCATCTACAAATATTCTAAAAGTGCTTATTCTACGCTCGAGCGCCACTTTTCACGCTCGAGCAGAACTTTGTGTCCGACGCTCGAGCGGGGCTTTCCATGCTCAACCGGACTGCATGTATAACAGTCCGAGAAGATGACATCTTGAATCACTTTTCTTCTCTCTCTCTCTCTCTCTCTCTAAAACTTCCCAAAAAGCTTGTTCTTGAGCCTCTCTCTCTAGGATTCACCTTCTCTCTTAGATTTCATCTACATCCATTGATCTTTTCACCCTTGTGCCTTTGAGAAAAAGCTAGAGCATCTCAAGATCTACATTTCTGACACGAATAGAAGTGGGTTTCAGTGTTCTTGGAGTTTCTCTCTTGTTTGGCTCTTCTTCTCTCTTTGAGGTAGGGATATTCTACACTTTGATATGACTTTTAACCTAGTTATTTGTGGTTATGTATAAATGATGAAATTTTGGGAGTTTTTGGGTAAACCTAGGGTTTAGTTTCAAATTGAAAAAAGGGGTTTCTATGTTATGATTCATAGATGATTATGGGGTTTTAAAAATGAGGATATCTTGTGTTTAAAATGGTGAAATTTAGCTTTTGGGTTAATATTTGAATAAGGGGGGAGATTTACCCTAATTGTGTCTTGAATATTATTTTGTATAAATAATGAAATTGGTGTGAGAAATGTGAAATTGAGAAAAGGTGTAAATGAATGGTGTAGTTGGATTTGTTTAATCACTCACTCATCGAATTTTGACAAATTATCTGTTCTAAAGATTTTATATTTGTTTAGAAATATCTGTGTTGGGCTATCGATGGAGGACAGCTATGATTGTTATAGAAATTGCATGAGGATTAGATGAATTGAAACTAATCATTTAAGTTGTGTCATTGAATATGACGGTGTGGGAGCCAAATATTGTGGAGGCAATAATGCCAAATAACGATATGAGGATAGTCAAGGATGGAATTTGTATTTGGCATTGGTCCTAGGCGATCATAAAGCCGAATAGACTAATCGGCATTCCAATCAGCCGAACAAAAGCCGAATAAATAAACGTGCAATGGATTAAGGATGGGCCCATCTCTAAGGCCCAAAAGGAAAAATATAAATAGAAAAGCATCAGCCAAAGAAAGGTATGTGAGAAAAAGTTTAACTTGAGATATAAGCAACCAAGAGAGTATACACTGACTTATCCGTCAGAGTGCTAATTCCGACACCCCCGACCGAAGTGTTCATTCCTTTTCAGGTGACTAGCTGAGGATTACGAGCATCCTACAGGATCCAAAGAGTATTTCCGAACCACTTCTCCATAATTGGCACCGTCTGTGGGAATACTCTAGCACATCCATGGCGGGCGTGACAGAAGATCCTCCGATAGTCACCGACGACCTTACACCACGAGTTGATACCACTCCAAACAACATGCTTGGGCCAGAGAACTTTATCGCACGAAGAGCCTTGAACTTCGACTCAGTTGCCCAGACCTCACCCTCGACATCAACACATGAGACAACGCAAGCGATTATGGATCAGGCGAAGCAAAATGAACAGAGGTTGGAAAACTTGATGGCTGAGAACAAACGCCTTCGACAGGATTTGGCCTTGGAGATGGCAAAATCTAACAAGCCGAAGATCCGAGATGACCTGTGAGAAAGGATGGTCGACGACCTCGAATTCGGAGACAAGATAGCGGTAGTGATTCTGAGTCATCATCCCCAGAATCCCAAAAGAAGGGACGAGTCAAAGTCTCCAGTTCTTCCGAAGGGAGCCCGCGTGCACAGAATAAGCAAAGAAGAAATGATTCAGACGAAGGGGACCAACATGACCCCTTTGTGCAACGAATCGTAAGGGCAGTGCTACCCAAAAAGTTCAAAGCTCCATCGTTCACCCTATACGACGGAAAATCAGATCCCACTGATCACATCCGTCATTATAAGCAAGCCATGACGCTGCATGCAGAAGACGAGGCCCTCATGTGCTGAATATTTTCGAGCAGTTTGGGACCATTAGCCGTCAGATGCTATTATAAATTGAAACCGGCTTCGATTAACAGCTTCCATCAACTCCAAAAATCCTTCAGGGCAAGGTTCATCACCAATGACGTCCAACCGAAGCAAGCTGATTCTTTCTGGGCAATGCAAATCCAACCAGGGGAAACCTTACGTGCGCATTCGGCATGCTATTGGGAATGCTTTAATCTCGTAGATGATGCCTACAATGACTCCATGGCCATCACTGCCTTTAAAATAGGGCTGCATCCTAATAGTGCCCTCCATAGTTCCTTGACCAGAAGGCCCCCCAAAACAGTCTGGTCGTTAATGAAGAAAGTCGAGGAATACTGCAAAGTGGAAAATGACGCCGTGCGGGTCAAAACCGGGCACAAGTCCAACAAGACGACCCCATCTGAAATTGTTCAGCCGATATATTCTATACTTTCACAGAGCCCTAAACCACGGAAACGGGCTGAACGAGACAAAAGATGGATTCGCGCCGATCAAATGACTAATCTTCCCACCGAGCTAATAAACAACTTCAAGTGGATAGCAGGCGCACAAGGCGTGCGGAAACGAAATATACGGAGTTGTCGGAGCTGATCAGCCCAGTTATGTCTAAAGTTCAACACCTTCCGTTCTTCAAATGGCCACCCAAAATGGTGGGACCTCTCGACACGAGGAGACGAGATAGGCGGTGCGAATACCACAAGGACCATGGTCATGATACCGACAGTTGTTATGCGTTGAAGGATCACCTTGAGGAGTTGGTACAAGACGGTCGGCTTAAGCAACACATCTGAAAGGACAACTCAACCAAAACAGTTGCTTTACGGCAGGATTCACCTCCACTCGGCGTAATCCATATGATATACAGCTTGCCGACGGCATCTGCAGTACATACAATTCAGTCACATCCTAACCTCCGAAACCAAATCACACCGACAAAATGGCCCCATGAAGCTGCGAGTATTACTTTTGATGATTTAGATTTGGTCGGTGTAACGCTCCCCCACAATGATCCCTTGGTCATCGAGCTACACGTAAATCGATTCACCGTTGAACGTTTTCTCATTGACTAGGGGAGTACTTCAGAAGTTATGTACTACAAGACCTTCATCAAACTCGGCTTCACTGAGTTGGACCTCTCTCCAGCTCATTATCCGTTATTCGGCTTCAATGCTAATCCGAAATATCCATTAGGCAAAATCACACTACCAATTCGAGCAGGCTCCCGATCAGTGGATGTGGAATTTTTGGTTGTTAAGCTTCCTTCACCGTATAATCTCATCTTGGGACGAACTTGGCTGCATACCATGCAGGCCGTGCCAAGCACCTATCTCAACTACTTCGCTTCCTGACTGAACGTGACATTTCGTGGTTCCCAAAAATCGGCACATGCATGTTATCTTCTTGCCGCAAAGACACCAAGAGAGCTGGAAGTGAATTCAATTGAGGTGCCGGATTGAGAGAGCCTCGACTATGTTGGGCGGCTCCCAAATGAAAAGGAAACCGAAGCCCTGGATCAAGTTGAAATTGACGGGAATCCTGATAGGTTTTTTATGGTCAGCGCTTCCCTGAATAAAGTCAACAGGCAACAGCTAATTTCCTTCTTACTCGGCAACCTTGATGTATTTGCGTGGTCACTGTCATGACCCGAACCCGCCCCCGTGGGTTGAGGACATAACCAGCCAATAATCATGAGATTACCTACGGCCTCAAGCCAAACTAAATGTATGTTAACAGAGTTAATGGGGGCCAAACGGAAGCAATTTAAAACTTTGTCCATAGAGCTGTGTTTACATGGCACATCATAACAAACCATACATATGCATATTAATAACTCACAACAAAATATGTACTACACAAGGTTCTGTACATACAGGATCATATAAGTCTAAGTCAACCCAAGAAAACTATACACAACATATTCAAAGACTTCGCCCACATGACAAAATAAAACAGAATGACAAAAAGGCGAAGACGAGTCTCGTGCATGAGACGCAAGGGCTGACTCTTCAAAACCTTTGTTGTTCCTCACAGACTTCACTGGGGTTGGGTTTGGACTTCTCTTGGCTCACCTACAAATACATGAATGAGTGTGAGCGAAAGCCCAGTGAATAATATCAAATAAAGGAGTTATACAAACGGTATGTAGAACAACATGCCTCAAACGGCCTTCGGCCTAATTCATATCTTTATTTATGTCAAAGTGGTCTTTGGCTCATTCATTTATTCATATCAAACTGACCTTTAGCCCATTCATTTATTCATGTCGAAATGGCCTGTGGCCCATTCATTCATTCATGTCAAAACGGCCTTTGGCCCATTCATTCATGTCAAAACGGCCTCTGGCCCATTCATTCATGTCAAAACGGCCTCTGGCCCATTCATTCATTTGGCATAGCAACATTGTCCACCAATCGAATCAACGAACTTATAAAACTTACATAGAAGTAAGTAATTTGGACAACAATATATTTCAGATATCTTTGTTAAGGTATTACTCACAGTGATCGGTTGGTTGGTTTGCCCTAGAGCTCGATCCTACACATTCCATGAACACAAAAGAGTCACAAACAATTCAATCCGTTCTAAATTCACATTTTCCTTTTTAGGCTTCATTCTTATCTCTTTAACTTAATTACAATGCTCAATGCATGCCCAAGAGTACTTAGAAGTGAAAGAGGACGGAAAACGAAACTCAGAATGCCTTTTCGAAACTTCAGAAAATAGGGTCCCGCTTGAGCGTGGACTTACCCGCTCGAGCGGACCCATGAGGCCTACAAAAGTACTGGTTATGTCAAATTTACGCTCGATCCTGAATTCTGGCGCTTGAGCGGAAGGCCTCACTACATGGCTCCCTGCTCGAGCGTGAACTTCCCCGCTCGAGCAGACACCATGTCTGCAAAATATTTTGGGAGCTCGCATTTCACGCTCGAGCGGCGGTTTCCCCCGCTCGAGCGGACATCATGAATTCTTGGTTTTCTAGAATGGTTCTTAAGCTCAAATTCAACATTCCAACCAACATTTCTTGCATTTTATGGCTCAAGCTTCACATATACATATACTAACATGGTACCAACACCAAATTACAACATTATGAAGCTAAATTTCAAGAATTACTTACATGCATGACTCAAATTACACCAAACTTGCTACCATGATAACAATTCCATGTATTTCAAACTCATATTCTCATAATTTGTACTTGCATGTGGAGTATCACTCCCATTTCAACTTACATGGTGCAAATGGTGATTACAAACATGAGCTTTAACAAAAAATTCTACATGGACTATGTATTTCAAGTTCAAACATGCAAATCCAAAGTAATTACATACATGCATGCATACATTGACCTTCAATTGAACATGATCAATTCAATCAATTCAATTTCATGTTCTTCATTATCATTCAACTTGAATTTTACAACCCACAAACAAAATCCATGAATCAAGGGTTGATTACTCACCTAGGAGCCTTAATCTTCCCACTTTATAGCAAATTCTTGAGTTAGACTTCAAATTCCCAAGCCTTCAAGATCAAACTTTGATTCTCTCCCTTCTCTCTCTCTCTCTCTCTCTCTCTCTCTCTCTCTCTCTCTAATTTCGGGCCTCTCCCCTCTAGAGAGTTAAATCAGCCAAAATGAAGCAAAAAGAGAGGAATTGAGTGTGTATTGCCCTTTTAATATAAGCCCCACTAATCTCAATTATCAATATTAAATAATTGGACACTATATCATTAATTAATCTAATTAATCTGATCCGAATCAATTTTCAATCAAATTTCATTGTAGGCTCCAAACATTACGCTAATCACAATGGTGTAATCAAATTCGGTTTCTGTGGCCGATAGGGCCTTCAATTTAAATTCCAAAGTAGATAATCAAACAAATATTCCTACGGTGAACAAATAGAAATTCAAAGCCACATATTTTTACATAATAGCACACAAAATCATATCAAACACATAATCATATTCATGTTAAGGACCAATTAGCATACTACAGAACAAGGATATTACAGTCTTCACCCCTTTAGGAAGTTTGGTCCCCCAAACTTAATTTACCTTCGTCAGGAAACAAATGTGGATAGCGTAGCCGCATTTCATCCTCCATTTCCCACGTGGCATCCATCCCATAGTGTTCTTTCCATTCCACTTTCACCATTGGGATGGACTTGCTTCTCAGTTGTTTCACTTGTCGGTCAACGATTCGTTCCGACCATTCGGCGTATTCCATATTTTCATCAATAGCTACCCGGTGATAATCGATCACATGAAACGGGTCTCGGAGGTAACCCCTCAACATCAACACGTGGAACACATTATGGATTTGTTCAAATCCTGGTGGCAAAGCAACTCTATAAGCAACTGGACCAAGCCTTTCCAGAATCTGAAACGGCCCAATATAACGGGGCGACAACTTGTCCTTCTTTCCAAACCTGACTTGGCCCTTCATCCGATTCACACGAATAAACACATGGTCACCAACCTCATACTCGAGAGGTCTCCTTCTAACATCTGCATAATTCTTTTGCCGGTCCTGAGCTGTTTTGAGCCTTTGCTGAATGGTTTTGATTTTCTCAGAAGTGTCTTGCACAATTTCAGGCCCAAGTAAAGCTCAATCCTCGACCTCTGTCCGACAAATCAGTGATCTAGAATGCTAGAATAAAAGGGAAAACTCTACAAAAAAATCCCCTTTCTAGTCCATACCTAGAATGCTTTCATCCGGATAAAGTCGAAGAACTCTTGACTGAAATACACGAAGGTAGTTGCGGAGCCCATTTCTGGTGGGCGTTCTTGGCTCACCGAGCTATAACACAGGGGTACTACTGGCTGACCATGAGAGCTGATATTGAGTGCTACGTCAAGAAATGTAAACAGTGCCAGAAGTTTTCCCTTTTAAACCCATTTGGTCTGCTGACGAGTGAGCTCAATCACCAGCCCTTGACCTTTCATCAATGGGGGCTTGATATCATCGGGCCATTGCCACGGGGCCCCAGGGAATAAGCGATTCTTGATAGTCGTGACAGATTACTTCACAAAATGGGTCGAAGTGGAGGCGCTAACACACATTCGAGATACTGATGTTAGGCGTTTTGTATGGAAGAATATCATAACACGATTTGGCTATTCTGAGAGCACTCATTTTAGACAACGGACACTCAGTTTGATTGTGTAGTCTACTGAGAATTATGCAGCACGTATGGTATTCGGCCATATTTCTCCACCCTGGCTTATCCACAGAGCAATGGTCAAGCTGAAGCCTCCAACAAAGCCATCTTGGACGGCATCAAGAAGAGGCTGGAGAAAGCTAAAAGCAGATGGGGTCGAAGAATTGCCGAGTGTAATGTGCGCTCACCGCCCCACTCCGAGGTGATCCACGGGGGAAAACGCTGTTTGCTTTATGCTTTGGAACCCAAGCAATCATCCCCCTGGAGATCGGCCTCCCAACCTTAAAATTGAAAGTTTTTTGATATGGCCAAAATGACATGATGTTGGCCTTGGATTTGACTCTGATTGAAGAACAACGAGGCCATGCCTTTGCATTTATGACATGGTACCGAGCAACAGCTTGCTAAGTCATATAATCAACGTGTTCATCTACGCCGTTATACACCAGGAGAATTGGTCCTCAAGAAAGTACTCCCAGTTGCCAGGAATCCGGTTGACGAAAAACTGGGTCCTAACTGGGACGGCCCTCATCAGATCGATTCAATCACGGCAACAGGGGCATATCGGCTCAAAGACATGTCCGGGAGAAGTCTGCGCCGTCCTTGGAATTCCACGCATTTGCGTAAATTTTATCATTAACCGGACTTGTGGGGCATGATAACTTGTTTTGAATGTTCGCCGTGTACAAACTTTCACTTTTATAATGCAAGACTACTTATCTCACTATGTGAAATTTTAGTTTGAAGACGAAAGCCTCCGAATTTAGAGCACCCTTCATGGAATTCACGATTGGCCAAGTTAAAAGCCTCCCGAATTCGGAGCCCCATCCGTGCAAGACACGTTTGGGCTGAGTAAGCCTCCGGATTCGGAGCGCCCTTCGTGGAATTCACGATGGGCCAAGTTAAAAGCCTCCGAATTCGAAGCCCCATCCGTGCAAGACATGTTTGGGCCGAGTAAGCCTCCAGATTCGAAGCGCCCTTCATGGAATTCAGGATTGGCCAAGTTAAAAGCCTCTGAATTCGGAGCCCCATCAATGAATGACACTTTTGGGCCGAGTAAGCCTCCAAATTCGGAGCGCCCTTTGTGGAATTCATGATTAGCCAGGTTAAAAGCCTACGAATTCGAAGGCCCATCCGTGAAGGACACGTTTGGGTCGACTAAGCCTCCGAATTCAGAGTGCCCTTTGTAGAATTCACGATTGGCCAAGTTAAAAGCCTTTGAATTCGGAGCCCTATCCGTGCAAGACACATTTGGGCTAAGTGAGCCTCCAGATTCGAAGCGCCCTTCATGGAATTCATGATTAGCCCAGTTAAAAAAGCCTTCGAATTCAGAGCCTCATCTGTGCAAGACACGTTTGGGCCGAGTAAGCCTCCGGATTCAGAGCGCCCTTCGTGGAATTCACGATTGGCCAAGTTAAACGCCTCTGAATTCGGAGCTCCTTTCGAGGCACCCTTCACCAAAAACCACGTTTGGCCGAGGCAAAGCACCTCTGAATTCGGCACGCTTTTCATGAATATTATGATTAACAAGCATAAACGCAGTTGACAAAAAATGGATACTAACCGATAATATGTTTAAACATAAATTGAAACAACACACAATCATTTAAAATAATATGTTTTATTAAATTAATCGATAATACATAATTTGCTCCCAATCTACGTTAGAGCGGTACAATATGTTAAGTTTTATTCGGTATCCCCCTCGTCTTCGCTCTTCTCGACTTCAAAAGCCGCAAAGGGAAAATGATGACTCTGATATAATGGCGACGCCGAATCAACACCTGCTACCCGGAGAGCCTCTACGGCCTGAAGAGCCTTGACCCACCCATGCTTAAATCCACGGTTCTCACATCGGTAGACCTCCTCCGCGAGCTTTTCCTTAGTTCTCTGTATCCCAACTTTCCGGCCATTGCGGAAACCTTTTTCATAAGACCTAGTCTTTGCGACCTCTATTGCAAACATGCTTGCCGTATCACGATCGGCAATCGCATGACGTATAAGTCGTTGGGTCACCCTTCCACAATCGGGTTACCTTGTACGGCCGATTATGTCTCGGCGGTTTTGACCTTTCTTAGCCTGCGCTCAACCTTCTCCATGCGAGCTTCTAAGCTTCGAATGCGTTCATCCTTCTACTCTGTCTCCCACTGTGTGGCATGAAGACGCATGCTAATTTCATAGGCGGTATATAGCCCTTTGGCCGCTCCATGGATACCCTCCCGAAACACTTCAAAATCAGGTCGACCGACCATCGACTGCTGGACTTCTGGTGGAAAAATTTGTTGAGCAAACTCGATTGCCACAGTTGGGCCGTGCATAATTGAATTCGCTTCCATCATCAGTTTGTTCCCCACAAAAACCGCAAAACTCAACGGGCGCGGTGTCGCACTAGTTTCTCCTCTCAAGCGTGGTTGAGGGTGTAACAGCGCCCGCGTGGGGGGCCTTGATGCTACTACAGTTCGGACTCCCCTTTTTGTTTGTGGTTCTAAATCTTGAACCAAAGAGTCCAACTCTGGCAAATCGTTTTGAAGAAAAACAGATTTTGAAAAGAAATGCCAAACATGGACTGCTTTGCCAGATACAGAGTCGCCACCTAAATGTTTTTTTTTTAAATGGGAAATTTAGGAAACCCTGACTCGGTGCCGAAGGCCACGTGTCCGTCATAACCAAAGTAGTCTTGGCTCGGGAGCTTGGGTACGATCGGGGAAGGTCAGCTATGAGCACCCCCTTTCGCCCGGTTCGAAGACCGGCCTCTACTAATCATGATATCCAATTTTGAAAACTTTATGTGTTCTTATACCGGTTATTAGCCTAGATTTACTACGTTATGCGCACAGCAAACAAGTATAGACCAAATCGCCTAAGTTGGAACAAAACACTACATGTTTGTTTTGAAAACGGTTTGCTACTCGCAAGTAGGCTAAAATGCAGGTTTTGCCACCCTCAAGTGGGCTTTAGAAAAGATGATTTTGCCACTAACTAGTGGGCTTAAAACTCATAGTTTTTTAATGCATTGTCCCAATTTAGGTAATTCAACCTCCATCCACAGGCATTCAAGCAGTTATATCACATAAGCAGCTAGCCTCATGGTAATCATGCTATTATGGCAACATTCACACGCATGCGATATGCTAAAGCATAAAAGCTCACCTAGTACTCCAAGCGAAAACAGAAACTAGTTAGTAATCATATGCATGATCCTAGTTCATGTTAAGTGGCTAATGCAACACATGCAAAGAATGTAATCTAGACAGGCTCGGCTATCCTAGACATGGCATGTGAAATGCTACAACTATCACGTATTCAATTTGGAATTGAAGTACGATGCAGTTTGTATGATGTGCCGAGCTCGATGCATGTCAACAAATGCATGGATGCACGCATGCATTGCATAAGGTATGCTAATTTTAAATATGCCCTAATCTACCATCATAAGCAGGTAAATAAAAGGGAAGAAAGAAGTGGGGGTTGGAAGACATACAAACCACTCACCCACACTTATTACAAATTTGCCCCCACTCGGAGGGACCAAAATAATAATACAGATTAATTAACTACGCAAACTAATTAAAATATTACAGTCCAACTAAATTAATCAAATAAATTAATTAATCTGATTAAAGCAGTAAACCGCCTCGAGATGAGGGCCGAATGCAACGCATGCTCGGGACTTGCTCGGAGTTGCACTGCCATGCTTAGGTTGCCTCTGTTTTCCCTGCTTTGCATCTCAGAAGACTGCCAAAGTCTTAGGAGTGCTTCCCAGGACACTGAGGGACATCATCGGCTGAGTAGGACTTCCACCGACATCAGCATGAGGTCACCGGCACAAAATTCATCCATCAGCCATCAATAGACTGCCGGTCGGCACTAAATACTGCCGGCCGGCACTGAATGTCTGTAGAATCTGCAACTCACAGCAGCAGAGGGCAAAAACTTGCATGGCAATGTAATTCCAACAATGTGTGCACCAATCATGCCCCTTATCATATTTGTGACTCAAAGGGGCATATGCCTCGATTCTCGGGCCACCAATCACGCATTTCTATGCATGATGGCCCAAAGAACCAAACGTGCAACTTCTATTTCAAATGCATGCAAACCAAACAAACACACAAGGGTGCTAAGCCTCTATCATGACTTGGTCAAGAGGTAGAGCATGCATGTTTATGTGATGCAATCCTAGACATGTCAACTAGTATGCAATCATGCCAATGCAAAGGAGCATACAAGCTAACAAACATACAAGGCATGAAACACCAATGTCAACCATCAAGTATGCAAGGTGTAATGTGGGTGTCCAAGCATGCAAACAAGCATGTGACTTCATTCAATCATGTTAGTCCTAACATGCATTTACTTACCAATACATTACAACACTCAAGGAGCATATGCAAGCAACAAGAGGATGGACTTGCACATAGGTTAGGCAGCTCTAAATAAGCCTAAAATCAGTGGCCAAATGCCATAGAAGTGAAGGCTAAGATATATGCAATACATGCACACATGCAAGCATACATAATCCAACACTTAGGCATAAACAAGCAACTCTTAAGAACACTTAAAAGAGGCTAACATGGACATATTAACATGCATATATAAGCTTTAAAATCATGTTGGACATGGTGCCAAACCAAGCAACAAAATAGACTAAGCATGCAACAAATGGTCCAAGCATCCAAGGCAAGCCAAAGGAGACCTAAACCATGGCTAAGCCAACCAAGCCTCACAAGGCCAAGAAGGCTTAAAACAGGTCTAAGGTAGCCCTAGGCCATACAAAAGGGACCTCCTAGATGGCATCTAAGTGGCTCTAGAGCAAGGCACACACAATGACCAAATCATTAGGCATACAACATATGCTTTCAAAACTTCAAAGAGGCATGCAAGGCAATCATTCAAGCATGTCTAAGGGACTGAAATAGCATGTTAGGTGGTTCCAAACCACCGAAATGATGCAAGAAACACAAGCTACACATTCACATACTTGAGGCATACAAGCCCGGCAAGCCACAAATACAAAGGGGCTATACTAAACATGCCAAAATCAATCCAAACGACTATGGACAGACCTAGGTCATGGCAAAATAAGCACAAAACGTTCATAAGTCTAAGCCCAAATCACACTCGAACAAAGGCTAACCACCTAAGACATGTTAAAGGCGTTACAAGGCATTACATGGCAACTATGCTAAGCATGCATAAGGGACCAAAACCAACATGATACAAAGTTATAATATGGCAATATGAGCACAAAATACAGCCATGGCATAACCAACAAACAACCAAACATGGGGCTCCCTCAAGAGGCAAAATAGGTCCTTTTCAAGGAAAACAAAGAGAGGGGGTGACCCTCTCCTTCTTGGGACTTCAAGGCATCATCTTCACCACTGAAATCCCTCAAGATTTCAGTGGTGAAGAGACCCCAACACCAAAATCCTGGAGCTCTCACAAAATAGCACAAAATGAGCCCTTTTCAAGGCCTAAGGGTGGTCAAACCTCCCCAAACCACAAAACACTCTTAACCAACAATAAAGAGGAATAAAAAATAGAAATTTTTTGTATTAAATTCTAAGCACAAAAACAGTTCTAATCTATACAAAAATGGAGTGCAAAAATGGGGTAAAAAGGGGTAGTTTCTTACCCTTGAAGACCACCTTCACAAAGGTTGATGTTGTTGCTTCCTTAAGCTCAAATCCAACCAAGAACTTCAAGAACCAGCCCTTAGAACCTCAGTAACCGAAGGAAGGTGAAACACTAGGTGCTTGTGTGCAATAATATGGATTAAAGCACCTAGTGTAGAAACAAGAGAGGAAAAGAGAGATAGGATAGATACACAAGTTCTAACCTAGAACCAGAGCTTCTTCTCTGTCTTTTTCTCTCTAAAAATGTCTAATTTTTCTAACCCTTGAGCCAAGAGAAGAGAGCCCTCTCTTATAGGCAACAAAGCTTACAAGCTAAGTAAACCAAAGGCTCATCCCTCCATACACGTGTATGGAGGGGAAACAAATGCTATACAGCTGCTTCAAAATATCTCAAAAAGCAACTGAACAGTAGTCGGCAGGGCAAAATTGTCATTTTGACAAAATTGACTGCTGACCGGCACAAAAGAGTGCCGACCGGCACAATATAGTGCCGATGGCAACACCAACCAGCCGGTGGCCTCTAGCCACTGCCGGTGGTGTGTGGGGATGCCTCACAAGGCATTCCCTGCCCCTCCAAGGCAAAGCACAAGTGTTTGGTGCAAAACCAGACACAGAACGGTCAAGTTCGGAGGTCCTGAGGCAAGGCGCGTAGCCGAGAACTCCGGGAACTCCAAACGAACACGAACATGGATAATCACCGAGTGTTCAAGCGGTGACGTCCAGGTCTTGAGGACGGTCAAAAATGGGGTGTCTACAGAGGGGAGCTGCCCCGTTGCTATTCTTCCCTTCTAGGTGACCTACTTCGATGACGCGGAGACTGGCGTTTTTCACGCTCCCTCGACGTCCGGCTCCCAGTGCGCATTGGCTCGCCACCTCGATTTATCTCTGCGTCCAACTCCACGAGTGTCCTCCCTTCTCCTCTACTGTTGAAGAATAATCTTCTTGCATCCACAAGTTGTCCACATTGCTCTTTCCCTCCCTCAATTTATTGACTCTGAACTCAATAATAGCCCTTCCGCGCACCCACCACCGGCCCCATTTATACCTTACAAGTGCAGCACCCCCGAGGTGATCTCATTAATGCTAAACTTCAAAACCTGGTGCCGATCATCTCATGTGCCCCAGCCGCTCCATGAGCTAATATCATTCGGCGTTCCAGTTCATGCACCAGCTGGGACAAGGGCAAATTCATTAATCTAATTGGCAAATGTCTAGGCCTGGTGCTGATCATCTTGTGCCCCAGCCACTCCATGAGCTAATATCATTCAGCGTTCCAATTTATGCACTAGTTGGGGCAAAGGCAAATTCATTAATCTAATCGGCCATAGGGCAAGCCCTTGCGCCGATCGGTCTGAGGGCCCCAGCCATGAGCTAATATCATTCGGCGTTCCAATTCATGCACCATCTGGGGCAAGGGCAGATTCATTAATCTAATCGGCCATAGGGCAAGCCCTTGCGCCGATCCGTCTGAGTGCCCCAACCGCTCCATGAACTAATAGCATTCAGCGATTGAGTTCGTAAAGCTAGGGTAGATTCATTAATCTAATCGGCCAGACGTCGAGGCCTTGAGCCATTTTACTCATTAGTTTATCGAATATTCATGCACCTTTCCAAATTGTTAACTGCCGATTCCTTTTAGTTATTCGGCTAAATAGCAAAGAGGCAGAGGATGTTTGATTGATTCGATTAATTTATTGGATGTTTAATTTACTCATATATAGCAAACAGAAAAGCATAAGGAATTGTCATTAATAAATTAAAGAAAAATAGTATATGCAATAAACTGGAAAGCATAGAAAATTTTCATTCATAAATTGAGCGCAAATAGCTGTCATTTTACGCCTGAAAATTAGCTTACATTTAAAAAAATGAAAATCTACTAACAAAAACCTACAAAAACTATGCATCTAAGATGCCCACCAAAAACCAAAATATCTCCTAATCAATCTTCAGGGTCAGACGTTAGCGGCTCAACGTTCACCTGCTCCTATGGAATCGGCTGCGCCAATGTCACATTCGCAGCGGTGAGGGCTTTGAGCCAGCCATGTTTGAAGCCCTGATTCTCAAACTTAGGCACTTCTTCTACGTAGTTTTCAAAGGTGGCATCCTTCTCAGCTTGGAACGCTTTGGAAACCTTAGAGTCGGCTATTTCTTTTGCCTTCCTCGATTCTTCCAAGTTGGCTTCCAGCTTGGCGATCACCTCCTTGGCTAACTTGAGCACATCTTCGCTTGCTTTTGTCCTCTCTTCGGCGGCAAGCCTTAGTTGGTCGAAATTCCTCGCTCGCTCACTTAGCCTCAGAGTCGGCTCTGGCACATTCCTCCGCCACTTGCGATGCCTCGGAATCGGCCCTTTGAGAGGCTACCACAGCCTTGCTCTTTTCATTGTCAATTTTGGCTTTCAAGAAGCCGATCTGTTCTATAGTGTCATGTTCATGTTGACGACGACCACTTTCGGCTATCCTGCCCACTGTCTGCAAAACAAGGAAATAGAGTTACAACAAACAAATAATAATAAGAAAATATATATATACATATATATGTATTTAGGCGGAAGACTGTAGATTAGGCAAGTAATGTACTAATAAGGCTGACTGAGCGGCTAAAGCAATTAGCATTAGATCTGGCTCCGCTCGAAATGTGGCTCTGTTAACCGGCAGGGATATTGAGGAGGCCATACTCAAGGCCACAGCCAGGTCCTTCAAAGCCGACGCGTCAGAGGCAATCGGCATATTCCTTATCCTTGGTTGAACAGTGAATGGAACAACCAAGTCCGGTTCCCCAATGCGCGGCTGTTTATCGCTTTGGTCATCAGCAATGGCTTCTTGCTCGACGGGGCGCTTTTCCCCCCTTTGCTTAGCCTCCTTATCCCTTGTTCTACCTGCTCCATCTCAGCTGTTTCAGTCTGAGCCGTTTCTTCCCCAATAATAGGCAGAGAGGACTCAGCGACGGTGGCGGATGGAGTTTTCAATCGAACGGCCTCGGCTCTCCTCCAGGCAGCCATCCTTTTAGCGTTTTTCCTCCTGGCAAGTTACGTGAGCAATTCCCCAGCCATATTTTCAGGATAAGCGCCGGGAAGGTCTCCTAAGTTTGTAAAAATGTCTTCGAATGAGACGTCCCCTCGTCCTAATATGGATGGAGGGTCGGACGAATTGAGTCCAGCTTCCTCAAAGGCTGAGTTAAGAGCCTCGTCTACCTTGGCTTCCAACTGGTTCGGGTCCTCAGCGACCGCTTCGGCTGCTTGTTCTTCTACGTGCTCCGAATCGGAGGCTTCCAAACCAATCTGCCTTAGGTTTTTGAAGTTGGGGAAGTTAAGGGCTATGAGATGCTCTTCGCCTCTCGGAATTGGAATGTGGTCTGCCGCCGAAAACGTTGCGTGAGTCGGCTCATACCGCAAGAGAATGTGGGCCGTCGTCCCTTGTTTTTAAAGGCTTGGATGGCCAACGAACTATAATGCAATTTTAATTTACGTAAGTACAACGTCGTCGGTTGAAACCAAAACTTTCTTCAAATCATTGCCTGCATAAACAAAATGATAAGTATATAGAAGGAAACCCGAATACATATATGATAGTAAAAAATATAAAAAAGAAAATGAGCTATACGACCACTTGGTTCGCCTTTTCGCCTTGGCACAAGATCTAGGCGATCTTCACCCTTGCTGAATTCCCAGTTGCCTCGAACAATGACCATTACATCGTCAACACGCTTGCCAGAGCTGGCAAGCATAGTCACTAAGTGATGATCGGCATCTTTGGCCTTGAGAAAATAGCGTCCCAGCCGGCCAGTAGACTTAGCTAAGGCATAGCAATGCCGAATTGCAGGTATACCAAAGTTAATCCTAAGGCGTCGGTTTAACTCTATAATCCCCATTATGATTCAGAAAATAATTTATGTTAGGTTGGGAAGGGATTAGACCCTAGTGTCGAAAGAATGCCATTAAAAATGGGTGAAGAGGGAAAAGGACTCCGCCCTCAGCAATCAATAGGAGAGGAAAGATGATTGTACTCTCATCAGTCCTCTCCATATCAGTGGTGTTGTCTGCCACGAGTTATAGATGGACGTCATCAGGGATGGAATAATGGCATCGGAAACCAGAAATTCGATCCGCAGAAAGAAGTTCTTTCAAATGTTTTGCCATCCTAGCCAGCCTAAGGATTATGCAAAACTAAAAATAAACAAGGAAATGGGATTCAAGTGAAGGAGAAGAAAACTTACAAGAAGCACAAGAGACAATGAGAAACAAGAGGAAGTTGTAGAGATCGCGAAATGGAGGTATATTGAAAGGCAAACCAGAAGCTTTGAGTATTCAAAAAGAACTTACATTCGAAGGGACAACATGGTTTCAAATCGCATTAAATAAAGAAAGCGCACGAAGAGGCGGGAAGATGTAATAATGCCTAAAAGGCGTGTGCTCTGACATACGTTGGAATGAGGTTAGCCATCGTTCTTTCTTTGACTTTTCAAATTCGAAACCAAACATGCCGTTCGAAACCAAACATGCCAACTAACTGGCGTTAATAGGATGTTTGGGGGCCAATTGCGGGAGCCGAATATTGTGGGGCCAATAATGCCGAATAACGGTATGAGGACAGTCAAGGATAGAATTTGTATTCAGCATTGGTCCTAGGCGTTCACAGAGCTGAATAGACTAATCGGCATTCCAACCAGCCGAACAAAAGCCAAATAAATAAATGTGCAATGGATTAAGGGTGGGCCCGACTCTAACGTCCAAAGGGAAAAATATAAATAAAGGAGCATCAGCCAAAGAAAGGTATGTGAGAAAAAGTTTAACTTGAGATATAAGCAACCAAGAGAGTATACACTGACTTATTCGTTAGAGTGCTAATTCCGACACCCCCGACTGGAGTGTTCATTCATTTTTAGGTGACTAGCTGAGGATCACGAGCGTCCTACAGGATCCAAAGAGTATTTCCAAACCATTTCTCCACAGACGGTATGATTAAGGCATTGAATATGTGTTATGGATAGTCATTGTATATGACGATGTTTTTAAATACATCGTATGTGTATAACGTTTTGGGAGAAGAAAGGGGATGTACTCCATTGTTTGGGAGGAGATAGGGGATGGACTCCATTGAGAATTAAGTTGGTCGGAGTGTCCAGTGTAAAAGTCCTGAAATCTTATGCATACATGGGTTCCAATCCCACGGACAAAATTTTCATAAAATGGCAAGGTTTAAGTGTTTGTATGATAGTTATGTGGATAGAGAACCACTAACTTGTAGTCTTAGTTGCATCATGTGAAAAACTATGCTTATTTGTCGTATGACTTGAAATGAATTGAATTAACTCGAAATGAATAAATGAGAATGGATTGAGATATGAATATCAGTATTGAATGGTTATGGGAAGAATGTAAGTTGATCATGAATAATGAACATTCATCTAACACTTATATCTTAGTTAAACCTCATATATTGTGATAGACTGTTTTTACTGGGCTTTGGCTCACTCTACTTGGGAAACCATTTTCAAGTGCTGGTGAGATGCTTCCTTGAAGAACATAGCTTGGGAGGACTTCGGAGCTGGAGGCTCTATTTTGTTTTGTAAATGTTTAAATGTTTAATCAAGCCAAGGGCTTTACATGTATTGATCTTAGATCTCTTTTGTTGTGACCAAGTAATGTCTTGGGAAGGTGTAAGCCCGTCGGGCATTCATTTTGTTATTATAGACTAATGTTACATACTATAGATTCTGGATTAACATTTTTGAATGTATAATGCATGTAATACCTTCTGTAATATAAACTCTAATGAATGGAAGTACATCAATTCTATTGTGTTTATAGATCTTATGGATTGGGTTAATTGAAATATTTTGCGGCTGTTACAATATCTAAACCCTATTTCAACATTTTTTTTGTTCCTTTTATACATCCCATACGGGAGGTATGGCCACATGTGTGGAAAATGTCACTACACGTGCGGCAAAGGCTTCATACATGCGGGAAAAACCCTCTACACGTGCGGTTTTTTCAGTCTTTTTTTGGCTTCAAGTGGATGGGCCGCACATGCGAGGTTGACTTTTCTGGCTAAAATTTTGTGTTTTTGCTCATTTTGTACTTCAACCGCATCCTACTTGATTGATATTAAACAGAAGTAAATTGTACAAATTGAATAAGAATAAGGTTAAGAAATCTTAGTTAATTGCCTCAATGATAGACAGCTCGGCCTCAATTGGGTTGAGGGAGGAAGAAGTTATGATAAATGAAAGACATAAAAAATAAAAAATCAAGTTCAAATATTTAAAGATTTATTAAAATAAGATAAATGTAGGGAAAAAAATAGCAAATCAAATAAAAGTCTAATAATAGAAGAATTGAGAGTAAAATATTTATTTTTTTTATTTTAATAATTAGATTTGAATGATTGAAAAAAATTCAAGTTCAAATTTAACGATATATAAAAATAAAATAATTGTGAGAGAAAAAAGCAAATTAAATAAAACTCTAATACTAAAAGAATTGAGAGTAAAATATTTTGTTTATTTTTTTAATAATTAGATTTGAAATATCTTACATTAGAGTTTATCACATCTTTTTGAGTTCTATATGTACATCCATATCTTTTATATTTCAAATTTTACATTTTTTTTTTTCATAAAAAATGACTTTTATTAAAAATTAGGGAAAATGGAAATGAAAATTTCTAAGACTTCCAAATAGGAGAGATAATCTCAACTTTGAATGAGAAACCAAGTTTGAGAGTTTGGAAGCATTATAGATATAGTATATGAAAATAGATTTAATCACTTATGCGAAACATTATCTAACACGTACGAAAGTGATTCGAAACAGATTTAATTGCAACAATTCCCAAACAATCAAAACTAACAATCTAAATTTTCTAGCACATACAAAAGTGATTTAGATTGTTGTTTCACAATTAATAAATCAACATAAACAATTTGTACGTGGAAAAAATCATAGTTAGAGCACCTCCAATTATGATAAGTAAAAAAAAAATCACAGGCGAAATACCACTAATTAATCCATGATGAATAATGAAAATACACAAGATACACAAAAATTTACCAAACTTTATGTAAAATTGTCTTTAACAACTTTTGCCTCTTTCACCAACGCCTTCGTCTCGAAATTGATTAGTCTGATGTTGAATCCACAACACCCACGTTGAATCCACGATAACGAGCGCTTCAAACTCCTTCAAAGCCTTCACGGTCGAATCTTCAGAATTTGCCAAACAAGAAATCTTTGATTTGAATGATCAACCAACCCTTTGATGTAAATGATTTAGATCATGAGATAAACTCACCAAGACCTCAAAGGAAAAAAGTAAAGTGCCTCCAGAGGAAAACCCTAACCCTCAAGAAAATGATTTGAAAGTTGTAACCCTAAAATATGACTTACACGCAGCTTTATAGAGAATAAGGTTGCAAAGACTGTTCGAGCCATAGAATGGTCGCCCGAGTGGTGTGACTCAAGTGTGTGAACTCCATAAGTTCCTTCGCTTGAGCGGTAAATACTTCACTCGAGCATAAAATTATAACTTCTAGTATTTTTGCAGGCGCCTGAAACTTCTGAAAGATCAACTTCTTCGCTCTAGTGGTAAAAGCTTCGTTCGAGTGGTCAAGTAAAACACTTAAGCACAAATTACATCTGAAACAATGTTTGTTCACGGAATTGACAACACAAAGGGACCTAACAATCTCTCCCTTTGTCAATTCCTGAAGAAAACATTTTAAGAATTATTCCTAACATACACACGCACTAGACGCAAACTCCAAACCACTCTAAACCCAATGCTAAGCAAGCCACCTACAGAGATTATAAAACACCACAAACAAGTAGCAAATGGCCTAAAATATTAAACAATAAACATAATCCAAACAAATAGCCATCCAATTCTAATTCATAATCTGTAATCACTCCATTTTTTGTTTGGGAGAGACAAAGCTGCACAAAATACTATACAAGAGATAAAGAAACAAAAACTCAAGTAGGAGAAAAAGAGACAAAACGTGTCCATAGATAAATAGAACAAAGATAAAGAAAACTAAAGCATGTCCACAAATAGAATAGAACACAACCAATCACTGATATGGTGGAAGTAGAACTGCTACATCTAGAGAATGAATAAGATCTGAGCAAGCTACAAGGATGACTGATCAACAGCATGCTCAATACAACCGAGTCAGTCATCAAACACATCAATCCGAGCATCCATCCGACCTAGGCACTAGGTTATAGCATGCTTAAACTGACAAAGTTGGCCCCGAATAGTCTATAGATGGACCTCACGTTCATTCTTATAGACAGCCACAACATCGAGCTCAGTCTCCTCGGCTAACTGGTCCTCATCTACATTAGAAGTACCCACCCCTGAAGACTCTCCTTTAACATGGGCCCAACTTTGAGAGACTGTCTTTTTGGTAAACAGTTTGATTGGGGTTACATACTCATCATCATTGGAAGTTGAAGTCTCAAGGGATGTAAGAAAGAGATTGATGAGGCAACCATAAGGAAGACCTAACAATTTTTTACCCCTAAAAATCGCTATAATTTTTTGGATGATGAGTGTTGCTAGATTAATGGGCAATTCGTGGTCTATGTAGTATAATACATAACCTTGGTCTTGGTTAATGTCAGAACTATGGGTGGTAACAATGAGGTTGGCACAAACAATCAGGTTAAGCAGCCTCAAAACAAAGAAAGAGCTCATACTGTTTGATTAAAGCCCCTTTAACCCAAACTTTTGGCGTACGATATACCGATTCGATCTTAGACCCGACCCATTTAATGCTTTTGAATCCGGGAAACCATGTCCATAGCTATTGTTCATTCTCTTTTCTTGCATGGTTTTGGCTTTAGGGGTCAACACCATCCTTGGTGGTGTCGACACTGCCTCTCTTTCCTTGTTTTGTTATGCTCCCAGGGTCGACACCTATCTTGGTGTGTCGACACCTCCTTGTTGTTATGTTCTTGGTGGCGCTACTAAAAAATAGGGTCGACACCAGTCTTGCTAATGTCGACACTTGTCCTGATTTTTGGCCTTTGGGGTCAACACCGATCTGAGTGGTGTCAACACTTGTCTTCCTGTGTTCCTGCAATTCGCTGCTAAAATATAGGGTCGACGCCATGGGTTCCCAGGGTCAACCCTTCTCTTCCTATGTTGTTCTAGGTTGTCTACTGAAATGTAGGGTCGACACCACTGCTTCCAAGGGTTGACCTTGTCTACTGCCAAACATAAGTGTCTCAGCTTTTCTTCTTGAGGGTCGACACCACTATCGCGAAGGTCGACTCCTGTGAGTCAGTTTCAGCATTTTGTTCGGCTTGGGCCTACTTTTGGGAGATTTTTGACTTGTTCTTTTCATTTGACTTTGGAGCAATTATTCTATTAATACGTAGTCACTATAAATAGACCCAAAAACACTTTTCTATATTTCATTACTTCTCTTTTTCCCTCTCACCCGTGACTCCCTCTTTTTCCTCTTAATACTCACTTTTTCTCACTTAGATCTTCAGATCTATTCACCTAGAGGTATCTTCTCATCTTGGTCCTTTGAAATAGGTTGTAGATTGGGTCAAGAGCTTTCTTTTGATCCAAGTGGTTTGTGACTTCGTTGACATTGGATTTTTTTCCAAGTTCTTCTCTTCCACCCTTCTAAGCTTGAGGTAGGGATTCTTCGCACTTACTTATGAGTTTTAACGTAACTATTTGTTTTTATAAAATCACTTTTTGAAAGAAATGAATTTTTGAACAATCTTGGGTTTTGGTTCGAAATCAAAGAGAGGGGTTTTCAAATGGTTTATTGGGAGTGGTTGTGGATGGATATTTACTTATGAGCAATGTTGAAATGATGGGTTTTACCTTGGAAAATGATTTATAAAGGAAAGAAGGTTTTTGCCCTAGAAATCTCAAATGTTGATTTTGTAGAGATAAATGGAATTAATATTGAAATGGTGAAATTGAGTTGTTATAGAAGAGAATGGTGGGGTTGGATATGTATTATCACTCACATCTTGAAATTTCAAAAGTTTATCTTTATTGAAATTATCTATTTGTTTAGAGATATCTATCTTGAGCTATCAGTGGAGGATAACTATGATTGTTGTAGAAATTGCATGAGAATTAGCAGAATTGAAAATTAATTTCCTTTTGTGTTGCACTGAGCATTGTTTCATACTTACTTCATTGAAAATATATCTTGTGTTGAAAAAGGGGTGAATCTGGGAGAAAGTTGTTATTACATCAAATAAGTTGGCTTGTGTGTCAAGGTGCAAGTCCCAAAAATCACACGTATACATGGATGTTGATCCTACGGACGAAATATCTGTAAAATGGCAATAGTAGCGCTTGTATATCCTACGTTTCGATGGGTGCCAGTTTGCTATTTCCTGTGGACAAAATTTCCATGAAATATGATACTTGTCTTGAGGTTTCCAGAGTTGTGATTCACTCTCCTGTTTTCTAATGGGGTAATGCTAGGGATACCAAATGTTCTACCAAACAAATGACCAAATGTCTCTCATGGGTGTGGGGTCTGCAATTTTGTGGACCCCACACCCATGTGAGACATTTGGTCATTTGTTTGGTAGAACATTTGGGACCTATAGCATTTTCCTTTCTAATGTAAAGGAAATGATTCATGAATTGTGGTATAAGCATGGCATTGCATGGTTTCAGAAAATGATATAAAATGTTTTGTCACGAGCATTGCATATACATTTTATCCTTATATCCTTGTTAAGATTCATATGCTGTGTTGGATTATTTCTATTAGGCTTTGGCTCACCTTATGTGGATAACCATTTTCAGGTATTGATGATATGCCTCCGCCAAGGCAATAGCTTGGGAGGGATTTGAAATAAGGGCTTCATTTTGTTTATTTTGTTGTATTTAATCAAGCCTAGGGCTTTAACTGTATTGGATTTAAATTCATTTTGTTGTAACCAAGCACCGTCTTGAAAAGCTGTAAGCCCTTAGGGCATTTGTTATTTGTCTGATGTTCATATTATTATGTAACAAATGCTATAGATTCAGGAATAGGCTTATGAATATATATTTGCATATGTTACTCTTTTGTAAACTTAATTGGAAACTAATAGAAGATAATTACGTTATCATTGTTGTTATTTATCAATGTTCTGGACGGGTTATTGTATTAATTTTGGGGCATTACATACAACATAAATTAGATGATACTAAGTGAAATAATAGGTGGGAGAGGCAAGGAAGGGATAATGGCAGTTTCTAACTGGTGGAAGCCATAGCAAGTCATGAATCTTGTCTGGGTCGATTTTAATTTCCTTGGACCGGACCCAAGTACTAAAAGAGGTACCGATATCATCAATAGCGTGAATATTATAGTAGAACTCCCTAACCCAATCTAGGTTTTGACTCTTCAAGAAGGAAAGCACCTTGTCCCCACCCAAGGGATCAAAAATAGGTTGAATGGAAACCAACTCAAAGGTATTAGGTTGGGCATTACGCTTTAGGTGAACAGTCCTAGAATCGTAAAAGTCTCTAAACAACTTGGCCTTCTCTTTAGATTGAAATTTCTCAGTGTTATAGGTAGGTCGAAATGCAATAGCCTTTCGGCGTTTAAATGATTCAACCATGACTAAAACCCTGACAACACAGTGAAAACCACCAACAACCCCCCCCCCCCCAAAGTATACCCACCAAGGGAACAACCACAAATCAATGAAATCCCAATTAACCAACACCCCAATATCAAACGTAAAGAGTGACCACCATTAGGAATTAAGGACCAAAAGAAACAAAACATGAATGCATCATGAGAGAGATGGAAAATGTAACTCAAACCAATATGAAAATACCTATCTATTACAAATTCTGCAAAATAAAGCATAAATCCTAAGACCTAAAGTATAAACTAAATTGAAACCCTAGAGTAATTAGCAAATCGACACTTGGAAATGTAGAACAATTAAAAAAATACACAAATCAAGCTGGGAAAAAAAATAGGCTAAGGGCACCTAAAGCAACAAGTTAAATAACCTAAGAACAAAGGAAACCCTAAAAAGCAAATCAACACAAGCCAACGATAGATACGTGGGAAAAAAATGGAAAAACAAGCTTGTAAAATGGAAGAACTTACCAATAAGTGATGAAAATCACTTGAGGGAGCACAAAAACACTTGAAATTGACCCACTGTTGGTCGCACAAGGTAGGGAGATGAAATCTCCCTAGGAGAAAGAGTGAATCAATTGGATTTGGGAAAAAAATGAACTGAAAGGACGGGTTGCAGACCTTTAAATCATGCAGACCGCTTGAGCAAAGCTTTTTCCACTCAAGCAAACTGACTTAAGCACATCCTATCGCTCGAGCCATGACTTTAACACTGGTAAAAATAACAATAGGTAGTGCTTGTAGCCTACTTGCAAACACGTTCTAGAGATTCCCAATGTTATATCCACTGCCCGATTTTCTATTGTAAAGGAAATGATTTCATAAATTGTGATATAAACCTGGCATTGCATGGTTTTTGGAAAGAGATATAAAATGTTTTGGCACAAGTATTGCATATGCATTCACCTTATAGCTTTGTTAAGATTCATACAATGTGATAGAGTTTCTTTACTGGGCTTTGGCTCACCCTATGGGGAAAACCATTTTCAGGTATTGATGATATGCCTCCGCCAAGGGCTTGGAGCCAAGAGCTTGGGAGGACTTGGAGCCAAGAGCTTCTTTTTTTTTTATTGTTGTAATCATTTTTGTACAAGCCAAGGGCTTATTTGCATTGAGTTTCAAACTCTCTTTTGTTGTAACCAAGCATCGACTTGGAAGGCTGTAGCCATTATGGCATTCATTTATCTGTTATACTCTTATTTCATATCTTTTGCATATAACACATGCTATAGATTCAGGGTTAGGGCTTATGAATGTATAATTGCATGTGCCATCTGTAGCTTGACTTTTCGTGCTCCTTTCGGATACGATAGCCCTACAGTTCGAACTCCTGTGGTTTCGAATCTGTTTTCACAAGTGCAATATGAAATAGATAAATACAAATGAGTCTAAATTCGGAATTTCTTTTAGAAAATCGATTTTGAATCAAAATGCCAAAAATGGACTGCTTTGCCAGATACAGAGTCGCCACCTAAATATTTTTGGAAAATATAGAAAACCCGTGACTCATGCGAAAGGCCAAGTGTCGGTCATCACCAAGATTGTCTCGGCTCGGGAACTTAGGTACGAGAGGGAAAGGTCATGAAGTGAGCACCCCACTAGAACAATCAAAGATCGGCCTCCACTAATCATGATGTGACTCTTATTTACATTATATGCTCTTGTTCCAATTTATTAAGCTATCTTACTATGTGTCGCACACAAGTATAGACTAATTCGTAAAAACAATGGAACACTTTGATTTCAAGTTTGTTTGAAAATTGTTTTGAATATGTACCACTTGAAAAAGCGATATCATATGCACATTATTCAAATTATCCCAATTTAAACAATTAGCCTTCATTCACAGGCATTCAAGAGGTATAACACTTAAGCACTTAGCCTTATGGTAATCATGCTTGACATGGCAACAATTACATTTATGCGATATGCTAAAACAGTGAAGCGTACCCCAATTCCCGAGGTGAGCCAAAAGAGAGAAAATAGATAGAAAATGCATGATCCTAACTAATGAAATATGCCTGATGCAACACATGCAATATACAATTAGAAGTCCGACTACTAGCATAGCAGAGGAATCAATTTGATAGCATGCAGTTTTAAACACGTTTTCAAAGAAGTATTTAAATGACAATGCTTGTTAGAATGATGAGCTGAACCTTATGCATGCAAGACACATGGATGAAAATCATGAAAAATGCTAAAC
The DNA here is from genome assembly GCA_036172215.1 of Camellia granthamiana. Taxonomy (NCBI): domain Eukaryota; kingdom Viridiplantae; phylum Streptophyta; class Magnoliopsida; order Ericales; family Theaceae; genus Camellia; species Camellia granthamiana. Next base: position 65,719,645 of record CM069908.1, read on the forward strand.
GAAACATGAACCATCATAAGCAGGTAAATAAAAGGGAGAAAGACGTGAGGTTGGAAGACATACATGCATTATTACATGTTTACCCTCGCGCAGGAGGGTCCGAATGAAGCTAAGCTACTTAACTAATTATTATAACTTTGAACTTAACTAACTATTCTAGTTAATTAAATTATTACAACAAAATTAATTAATACAAATTAACTAATTAATTATAACACAAAATTAACTAGCTACTTTAATTAACTAATTACATATTACAAGTCCACAAGTCAACGGGACTCGAGAAACAAGGGAAGGGCTTATGCATGCACATGATTTGCTCCCCTCCAAGAATGCCTCTACATTGTTTTGCACCTTAGCCTCTACTCTGTTCTGTGAGGAAAATGGTACTGCCTAGCTGAAAGGTGGCCGACAGGCCAGAAGTGGTGGCTGGCCACCCACTAATAGTGGCTTGCCATATGGTAAAGGTGGCCTGGTGGCCACTAATGTTGGGTTTCTCTTGCTGCAACAAAAAACAAACAAAGCACAAACAGAGTATTTTCAGGAGATATTTGTCCACTCTGCGTCTCCTTATCATCAGACAGCTCAAATGAGGGGTAGGCTCGATTCGCATGGCATCAATCAGTACAAATTCATTGTGTGATGGCCTATGAACCAAGCGATACAATTTCAATAAATGCACAATTAAAGACTCATGAACCACCTCATTATCATGATATTGATCAAGGGAGGTGGTCGACATTGATTCTTGGATCGTTTTCATCACTAACAAGTATGAAATGACTCAAGACTCAATGGATTCAATTAACGTCCGATTGAACCCAAACCACTTTATGATCTTTCTTCATTTTAAGCCAATGATTACCCCTTTCAATTACCTTTCCATTCATTAGTCATTTTTGTCCAAAATGAGCATTAAGTCCACTGAAAGAGGAAAGTGTCAAACAAAGGGTTGTTTTGGGCATAAGAAAGATGTCATGCCGTTGATTATGAACCTCCGAAGAGATTAAACCATTAAGCACAACAATCTCTATTTCAAGCTTAAACAAACAATCGGTTTAAAACGACTCTCAAAGCGAAGAAAAAGCCAAGAAGTGAGAGAAGTACAGAGATGATTAGGGATGAACACAAGTGTGGAAATTTTGAAATAAGTGCTATCAACTCAAATAGGTTGGTGTCTAATGCGTAAAACACCAAACCTATGAGGACCGTTGCACTACAAGCATGTAATACAAAGCATAAATGACATGAACAACTTAAAAAAGTCCTAAGATAGGCTAAAACAACATTGAAATTAAGGTAAAAACATCTACAAAAGCCAGCTAAAATAATGGAACAATTATGCTAGTAAACAAGCCAAAGGAGGGGAGGCTAACTCCTCCATTTTTGAGACTTCAAAACCACATTTTAGCCTCTGAAAAGCTCTGAAAATAAGTGGTAAAAAGCTCAAACAAAGATTGTGAAAAGGTGGGAAACACAAAGGAAAAAGCCTAGAAGACAAGGGTCAAAGAGGGGTGATCCACTCCTCTACCCTTAATGGCCTTACACCACAAGTTTCAGCCCACAAAAACAAGTAAAAAATAGTCCAAAAATAGTAAGGAAATATGGGAAAGAAGTAGTGTAAAAGAGCTAGGATGTATACCTCTTAAGGTGGAATGATCCTTTTGTTCACAAACCACTAATTTCACACCCTTAAGAGCTAAAATGCAAGCTTAATAACCTTAGCAAAGGACCCTCAAAGTTTGGTTTAGAGAGTCTAGGTATAAGGTATACAAGTTGCAAGAGAGAGAGAAAGAGAAATGTAAAGAGAGAAATATTTTTCAAAACTTTGCTCTCCAAAATTTTTCTAACCCTAAATTATGAGAATGAGTCATCTATATATAGAAATATATGAGACTATCTCAAAAATATCTATACAGACACAGCTGGTGCAATACATGTATTTGTGGAGACAATTGGCAAAACTGTTAAAAAGATTTGAATTTCTACACAAGTGGCCGGCAGGCCACTAATAGGGGGCAGCCGACCACCAATAGTGGGCGGCAGGCCACTAGTGGGTCTGCAGGTCCCTAGGTGTTCAGGCTTGAAAAACTATTGTTTTGGTCCAAAAACAAGGCACAAGGTGTATAAGTTTCTGAGGCTCAAAACTGAGGTTTTCTGCTGAGGAAATCAAGCATTTGGACAAGGGTGTAAATTCATCATTAGGTGATCCATCGATGGCACCTAAGTCTTAAAGGTTGTCAAAAATGAGGTGTCCACAGTTGCCCCTCTTTGACAGAGCTCGGAGTCATGAAATGACATGAGTGAATGTCAAAGTCCAGAGACAACCCATTTTGACAAAGCTGTAAGACTTGGGCAAATAATCAAGACATAAATTAAATTGGTTGAGCTCGAAAGCTACCTATATATCCCTTTGTAAGGAATCAAACCAGCGTAGTTCAGGGACAAGATGCAAATAATATGCACAAAGAATATACCTTGAAAGCTAGACTCACACACCTCATGAAACTGGTTTCTTTTTTTGCAAATCCATGATCATGCAAAATGATGCAATAAGCAATAAAAAAATAATTGCAAAGAAGTCCAATCACGTTTCGCGAGGAAAGAAATAAAACACCCTCTAACCATGCCAAAATCACGAAAAGAGGAGAAAAATTGCTCAGGGTTGTACCTCCGCACACCCCGAGATGATACGATAGATGCAAAAAGTATGAGATTATGTGATAGATGCACAAAGTAGTAAGAGTGTGCGATAGGTGTACAAAGTGAACTAGTGCGATAGATGCACAAGGAGAACAAGTGCGATAGATGCACAAAGCAAACATGTGCGATAGAGGATGCGATAGATGCACAAAGTAAGCGGCTGCGATAGATGCACAAAATGAATGAGTGCGATAGATGCTCAAAGTGAGCGAGTGCGATAGATGCACAAAGCGAACGAGTGCGATAGATGCACAAAATGAGCGGGTGTGATAGATGCACAAAATGAGCAGGTGATATAGATGCACAAAATGAGCGGGTAGATGCGCAAAGTGAGCGTGATTGAAAACCAATATAATGACAACGCATGTTCTATGCAAGATTATTGACAACCGACATATGATGTTAATTGAAAGCATGTTCTGTGCAAGAATCGAAAGCATGTTCTATGCACGAATCAAAAGTATGTTCAGAATCGAAAGCATATTCTATGCAAGATTGAAAGCATGTTCTATACAAGATTGCAAGCATGTTATATGCAAGGTAATTGAAAGCGTGTGAGTTATGAACGATGCAAGGCGCACATACAACATAAGAGGTATGTGAGAGTGCACGTTCTATGCAAGAGAATATATTAGATATGTAAATAGATAAAAATGATCAAAAGCGATGTTTGACGACAAACTCCAATGTACCCCCCGGAGGCTTTGCAAAATGCTCAAAAGGATACAACTTGTTCATATTTGAAATTGGGGCATGTTCACGTGCCAGAGTACAGTGGGCATTGGAATGGCGCAACCGGAACACAATTTTGAGCCCCTCGGAAATCAATCCAGACCCAAAAGAGGACCTCTCATACACTGTTAGGGCAAAAGGGGAACAAAACTAGCACTGGACCACAAAAGAGGCCTGCTGGCCACAAAAGGGGCCTACCGGCCACTAATAGTGTATGGCCGCCCACTATTAGTGACCTGCCGGCCACTAATGCAAAGTCGAGGGCACTTTGGTCTTTTTGGCACAGGTTACTTTAAATACACCATCAAACTACATTTGCACACACCCTCATGAACGAAATCATTTCCTCTCTCTCTCTAGGTGCTTCCTCTCTCTAGATTTGTGCTTTGTACGCGTTTTCCAATGCCCTACGAAAACTTTATTCGTAAATCCTCTTTGGCCCTCTTCATTTTGAACCGATCAAATTTTATGTTCGTTGGTATTTTCGAGTTTTCAACACTTTGGATTTGTTCCCCCTCGAGTTTCTCTTTGGTATTGTGAACTTTCCCTGGTTTTGACTTTTTCTCCCATTTTCTCTCTCCTAGGGTTGACTTTTCCAAGTTTTCCCTCTTTTTCCTCATTTTCTCCGCTTTTCACCAGTTTTCACCCACTTTCTAGATGGTAGATAACATTCCTTATGATGACGCCCCTCTTGAGGTTCCGCCTACACTTTCACCCCTTGTTGAGATTGAGGAGCCAACGGTTGTTGAGGCCGGTGGGACGGCGGAGGACATTACTGATGTATCTTCTCGATACCACCTTGTTCGTGAATAGGTGGAACACCATAGGTTTGTCCTTGTTAGGCGCTCTTGTGACCCTACCCCGGGTTTGGTTTTACGACTAGGGAGGAGCCAGTCTTGCCATACTTTACGACTACATGAGCCCCAGCTCCCACATGAAGGGAGATAGGGTCAAAGGCTACTAGAGAGCCTAGGAGGTATGCACTGCACTTTCAATTCTGTTTACTTCTTCTTATGCTTTCTGCTTTGCATTTTCTACCTTATATATGTTCACACACTGTGCTTTCTGCTTTGCACTTTTTGTTTATACACTAATCACACACTGTGCTTTCTGCTTTGCACTTTCTGTTTATACACTGATCACACACTATGCTTTCTACTTTGCACTTTCTGTTTGTACACTGATCACACACTGATGATACACACTGCTAATCTTTTCTTGCAGCTATGAGTTTACACCTATTTCCCAACCCTTGCTCTAGAGCCGATGGATGAGATTGCTCCAGCCATGCCCTACTCGTGGCGGTATGATGGCAGATGCTGCCGCTGGAGTCGCGAGGACAAGACCTTTGCCTTCTATCATCGCTAATTCGACATTGTGGTTGCCCGTGAGGTAATCTAACACTCACAGTTATTTCTGCTTTATTTCCATTGCTACTGTTTTGATCCATATTTTGACAACTGACAGCAAATAACAACTTGTAAACTTTCTATTCGCAGATCACCTGGAAGCCATGGGCAACGATGCCAGCTGGAGTTAGGGACCAGTATGCCGGAGCCTGGGCCACATCACGATATCGGATTTTGCTAGAGGGTCCATTCTGCCGGGCCTGGTTCTTGGGAGAGCGATTTGTACGCCAGACACTGGCTTGCCCGCCTCAGTTGTTCCTATGCCGCCCCCAGCATCCATGAGGACAACTGATAGCCTCTCAGTTGAGGCCATTATTCAGTATATAGTGAGGCTAGACACCGACTATTTTCAGGGAGAGGGTGACTACACAGCCTCCATCAGGACTTACCTTATGCCACCCCTGACTGGGGTTTGCGTGAGCAACGCAGTAGGTGCTCCATTGGCTGGAGAGGCTGCTCAAGAGGCCGAGGCTGGCATTGGAGAGGCCCCTTCCAAAGTGCAGGGCGTCGGTTAACTGGCGATTCTTACCGTGATTTCTTGCGGGCGGCCGAGCAGGATGGTCTATCAGCTCCCAATCGAGCCACCAAAGACAGAGCATGGTTACATCAAAGCCCCGGGCGCCCATCAGGTATAGACCACACTTGACACCTTGCATCCTACATTCTCCTTTTTCAGATATTGATTATTCAACTTCGCTTGCAGGCACCCACAGAGCACACAGGTGCAGGGGAGGGAGATGCTAGTTCACATGGTGTAGAGGAGGGAGATGCTACTCACTTTGCATGGTATTTAGGCATACTTCCCTTCCCCTCATACATTGCATTGCTTTCCACACTATACTAACATGCCATATTCCCACTGATACACGATACTCATACGGTAAACTGACATGCATTCTGATACACTATACTGACACATCGCACCCATGCTGCACCTATTTTTTGTATCATACTCATACTGCATACCCCATTCTGCAACAATACATACATTGTACCTTATATGTTGATGCTTGTTTTTTTAGGTTCCACTTACACCAAGAGCACCAGCAGCACCTCCTCCAACGACTAGGGAGAGAGGTAGACAAGCTCCAGCACGCGGCCAAGACAAGCGTCGAGGCAGAGGTAGAGGCAGAGGTGCTTGGAGTTAGAGCAGCTCGGAGCCAATTTTGAATGGGAATGATACTAAGACCAGCGACTCTAAGGAGGCAGTGAGCCGACGCTCTGAGTCTGAGAGCGGAGACAATGATACTGACTCGCAGTCAGAGAACGAAGGGGATGCTGAGGCTGGCTCTGAGTCAGGGAGTGGAGATGATGATACTGACCCTAGCTTGGAGTCTGATTCTGATAGCGGTGCTGATGGAGACAACACCCCTGAGTCCCCTCTAAGGAAAAAGATGAAGAGGGCCTCTCGAGCTTGATGCAACTGGTGCTGATTTTTGTACTTTTTTTTGTAGTTTATTTTATTTTGGTAGCCTAGCCCATGCATAGCTGCAAATAGGCTTTCACTTTTTCTTGAAAACACTTGTACTTTCTTTTGTAAAAACTATGATCGCAGTAAAACTCGCAGTTTTATGAAAAGAGTTATTGCTTTTGCATTATAAGCACCACATTTTGCATAAAATGAAAATGGAATTGAATTTGAAACCGAGAATGCTTGTGTTGGAACAATGTTCTTAATCAGATAATGAGCTGACTAACAACCAAAATACGAAATACAACTCAATAAATGGAAAACAAAGTAAAAACAACTTAAACACAGCTATGTACACTTGCTAAAAACAAAAGACTCAAAACAAAACTCCAAAACACAAAGACCAAGACAAAACCAAAATGCCAAACTGCCAGGCCACAGAGTGGACGGTTGGCCACAAAAAGTGGGCGGTCACCCACATGTGGTGATCCACCAGATGCTGACAGCTGGTTTCCACTCATAGCCCTGTCTTCTATAAAAGGTCTTCCTTTGCAATTTCTTCACCAGAACCTCATCTTAGCTGCTGTTTTCTTTTAAAATGGGGTTCTTTGCTGAGAAGCTCACGGATTGGATAGCCACTTTGGATAGTATGGAAAAAGTAAATTTTTGAGGTTTCAACATAAACACGCTTTTTCCATTGAGCCATACTCCACTTTGTTTTCCGTTCCTCCATGCTGCAGCCCGATGTTGGGACCCAATTACACATGTATTTTGCTTTGGAGCACAAGAAATGTGCTTAACTCTTGAAGAGTTTCAAACATTGCTGGAATCCCGACGCGACGAAAAAATCATGCCTCAATCCCGTTTTGGCCATGCCCTGGCTTTAAGACGAATGTGTGGGCTTACTTTGCACGAAACTCGTTCTTTGGCTTATGATGGGGAGCTAGATGTACCCAGTTTGATCCTTCGATTTTCTGACATCGGAGATAGAGGCGACCTTCTCTGGCGAGGCTTTCAGCAACATGCCCTCTGTTTATGTATGATTGCGTATTTTTCTCTTGCCCCTAGTTAAGGCAGAGCTAGCATTAAGCTAATCGAAGTAGCCCAATGTTTGAAAGAAGGTAAGAGCTGCACTGGTTTAGCACTAGCCGAGACCCTGATGGGCTTAGACGTTTTTCATCGACGAGAGACCACCAGGTTTGCAGGGAGTCCACTAAAGAGGAATGATCCTTTTGTTCACAAACCACTAATTTCACACCCTCAGGTGCTAAAATGCAAGCTCAATAACCTCAGCAAAGGACCCTCAAAGTTTGGTTTGGAGAGTCTAGGTAGAAGGTATACAAGTTGCAAGAGAGAGAGAGAGAGAGAAAAAAAAATATAGAGAGAAATATTTTCCAAAACTATGCTCTCCAAAATTTTTCTAACCCTAAATTATGAGAAGGAGTCATCTATATATAGAAATATATGCGACTATCTCAAAAATATCAATACAAACACAACTGGTGTAGTGCATGCATTTGTGGAGACAGCTAGCACAGTTGTCAAAAAGATCTAAATTTCAACACAAGTGGCTGGCAGGCCACTAATAGGGAGCGGTCGGCCACCAATAGTGGGCGGCAGGCCACTAGTGGGTCTGCAGGTCCCTAGGTGTTTAGGCTTGAAAAACTATTGTTTTGGTCCAAAAACAAGGCACAAGGTTTGTAGGTTTTTAAGGCTCAAAACTGAGGTTTCCTGCTGAGGAAATTGAGCGTTTGGACAAGCGTGTAAATTCATCATTGGGTGATCCATCGGTGGCACCCAAGTCTTAAAGGCCTTCAAAAATGAGGTGTCTACACCATCTTTTGTACAACTAGATCATACAAATGTAAAGAGATCTTATTCTGAAATGTATTGCTCATTGGTAAATTTTGTGAGATGGTTATATTTTCGAGGCGTTACACCTTTTGTAATACATTAATGGAATCAATGAATGGTTAGTAATTCAAGTGACGGATCTTTTGTTCAATGATTTAATTCTCTTAGTTTCCGTGTATTTATTATTATATGTATTTTGGGGCGTGACAACTTGGTATCAGAGCTTACCTTGTAACGCCCTGAAGAAACTAATATAAGAAAACTCAACATATTCTAACAATATGATCTTGTATCCAAATTGATAGTTTTCATTGCATAAATGTATATGGAATATAATGCCTTATCATTAACATCGTCATCAAATCTCTGACATATGTATTCATTATACTTTAGAGATTTACAAAAGTATTCCATATGCAATTATACATTCAACATTCCTGAAATATGAATCTATAGCATGTGGCACAAGAAGTCAAATACAATTTAATGCCCTCAAGGGCTACAAGTTCCAAGGCTTATGCCTGGTTACACAAAATGGTTACCAAACCCATACATGTAAAGCCCTTAGCTTGTCAAAAATAATAACAGCAAAAGAAAATAGCCTTGTGCCCTCAAAATACACTCCACACCTTTAACTCGGCGGAATCACCACATCTTTTCCTACACAAAATCCACTAGAATGAGCACAAAGCCCAGTAGGAAGATCTTAACAAAGTATATACATTTTGTACAGTCTCCTGAGATAAATGCATATGCCATGTCATACTCAAAAATATATATCCCTATCTTTTGAAAATCTCGTGCATAATGCAAATTTGAAAACACAATTCAATAACTTCAATATAGTTCAAGGGGTGGAAAATATGACTCAGGTAATCCCTAGGATGGTGTCTCCAAGTAGGCATATCAAGCACTACCAATCGCCACCTTACCGATTGCTATTCGGAAGGCACGTGGTATCTTCTCCACACGTGTTTTCGGTCTTTCACCATTGACAATTAGACCAACTTAACCAATACCAAACTACACCCCCTATCCAGACTTACCAACATATTTATCCCAAAATAATTCACGATGATCTTGTTTCACAAAATAATTCCTTTCTCAAAGGAATAATTTTTAATTGCAAATTTCAAAATCAATGATAACAAAGATTAAATAGAATGACAATGCAACATGTAACAATGCATTAATATAGTTCCATTTTCAATTCCATAACACAATCTTTCATTGTGATCAAATTTCCACATCTCTTATCAATGTAACATCATAATATATCTTCCAAGAAATAATACAACAACATCATCATACATGCATTCTCCACATATTAATCATCATTTTTAAACTTGGTCTCTCTAAGACAACCCAATAACAAGCTATACATCAAGTTTCAAAATCAACATTTCTCATTTCTCCATGAAATCCCTCATTTGATACAACTATAGAAATTCCTCCATCATTTATTCGCGTAACAATTTCTCAAGCATGAATTTCACAATATCTCAACATCTTTTCCCAAAATCCCCAAATTTCTAGGGGTTTTCACCAAAATTAGGCTTTTGTCCCATTTTTGAAGGGTATTTCCAAAACAACACTCACACTTTAGAACATGGCTCATACTCTCAAAAGTTTAGGGAAATATAGAGAAAATCCACTTTTAAAACTATCTAAAGTTCATGAACCCAAAACCATAGTTCGAACATGAAAGAAATACTTCAAACAAGTATAGACTTGCAAAATATATATATAAAACTCTAAGAATATCCTTACCTCAAGCTTGGGAGAGGAAGGAGATGAAAACCCTAAAATTCAATGTTGATGAAAACTTGATTCGATCTGTGCAAACGTAGCCCTCGTCGCCCTCTTCAATGTGGTGTAAAAAGCCCTATCAAATTCTTGAAGGTTTGTGCTAAATCTTAGAGAGAAGTTTAGGTTTAGGTGGGTTTGTAGAGAGATGGAAGAGAAAAGATGAATATATATATATATAGAGACAGAGAGAGAGGGAGGGAGAGAGAGAAAGACAAGTGAAAAGTGTATAAAAACACGTTTTTTGCATCAGTTTTGAGCAAAAGAGCTCAAAATTCGAGATAGGCGTACCAAAATTCGCTCGAGGGGAATTCCAAATCCTCACAAGCGGATTCTGATGCCTCTCACGGGCGGTTTAGGCCAGAGAAAAACCCAAATTTTCAACAAAATCCGCATCAGCAAAATTTCATATCTGCACGAGCGGTTTCTACCCAGAATCTCCCAAAAAACCTTGTGTGATTCTGCTCGAGCGGTTGCCAAATCCGCACAAGCTGTTTTACCAGCCAAGCCAAAATTCTAATTTCACACCCCGATACAAGTCCCAATGTCCAAAACTCAAAATTTTAACACAGAAATGTTAAGAAAGGTTAAGTAAGAGTAGAAATGAAATCTCAACGACCCAATATGATAATCAAAATGCCAAAAATAAAACAAACTATTTGATAACGCAATACTGGTCAAGTCTAAAACCCGGGACATCACATACCGAGTTTGAATACTTTGGGATCGTGGGACGTGATTATTACCACTATAGGCTTGTCTCACTAGACAGTATTAGATGTCTACCTGGTATGCTATGTGATAACATGTTTATGTGATTAAGTGAGTATAGGATTTAGTTTCTAAGATATTGATTGTGTTTACGACTTTCTAGAAGTCCCGTTAGAACAACACTTAATCACTGGTAATTCTAATAAGAACTCTGGCAATGTCACGGAATGATTATTATCTAGAAAGGAAATTCGTTTGTGAATACGTGATTTGGTGCTTATGTGGAGTGAATTACTGTGTTGTTCATTATTTTAGAACATGTGTGAATTCATTTAGGCACATTGTAAATGTGCTAAATCATGTGTTACTTTTATTAGGATGTCAAAATGTGGACATGGTGGTGGTAGGAGTGGTAGGCCTAGACGTCAAGAAGTGCTAATTTAGGATGAAATCCGGGCATAGGAGGAGGGTGTTGGCTAGGCAAATGTAGCTAAGCTTGTGGGCTGACAAGTCATGAGAGCTTTGGCTCAAGAAATGACTGGAGCATTGTAGGAATCCATGGACATTTTCAAGAATGAGAATCAAGTCTAGGCCTATGTTGCTAAGACAGGGTCATCCATTCTAAAGAAGGAGTTCTTCTGGTCAAATCTGAACGAGTTTGTGGGCAATCTGAAAGAGCCACTAAAGACTGGTGAGTGGTTAGAACAGATGGTGAAAACATTTAAAATGCTTGGCATCGATGACAATGGTTTGAGGGTGACCTTGGCAGCCTTTTAACTCAAAGCTAATGCGGGTTAGTGGTGGAAGTATGTAAAGGGTCGTATCGGGGTGACTTGGAAGGATTTTGTCAATGCCTTCTAGGACAAGTTTCTACCACCCACTGCCCGAGAAAGTTAAGAGAGCAATTTTTGAAGCTCAAGCAGTTGAGCAAACCAGTAACTGAGTTTGAAGCAGCTTTTACTAGCCTTTCGAGGTTCGCACCAAAACTCATGGTGACGAAAGAACGCCGTTACGTCGAGGTTGAAAAGAGGTTAAAGACCGGGCTCATTTTCAAGGTTGTCAAGTCTATGCTTCTAGATTATGGCCGCTTAGTTGAGTCAGCAGCACATTTAGAGATTGTGATACAGACAAAGGAAGAACGGGTGAGGAGTTCTAGGCAAATAGAACAGAAGTCTTATGGAGATGTAGGGGACAACAAGAGGCAGAGGCGTTCTACCCCACAATAGTCTTAGGCGTAGTAGTTTAAATCCACTTTTCCAGTGCCGAGTTCTGGTTTGGGGAGAGGCAATCAAGATGGTTTCATGTGCTACAAGTATGGTCAGTAGGGTCACAAATCTCCAGCTTGCCCACAGAAGAGATGAAGGCAGCAGTCAACACAATCTTTGACTTGTCCTCAAAGTTAGAGCCAAGGGAGAAGGCAGCCGCCTACTTGTTATTAGTGTGGGCAAACTGATCACTTAAGGAAGTTTTTCCCTCAATCAGGTGGCACATTTGGTGCGTTTGGTTAGAGACAGACATAGAGTTATTTGTCGGCTCAGTTAGTTCAAGCCTCGAGGGCCAATCAAGAAGCCACTTTGGCTTAGTCCGTGTATCAGACTTATGCTCCAAGGGGTGAGCAAGTAGATTAGAGACCTCTAGAGCATGTGTATGATGTTACCACACCTAATCAGTTGCCAGTACCTCCTATTGTGAGAGGTAACTTCTTGTTGTTCCATTTTGTGACCAATGATTTGATAGATACGGGTGTGTCTCATTCATTTATATCGTCTTTCTTTGCATTTTCTTTGGGTTTGAATTTTGATCTGTTGGAGTCTTCTTTGCTTATTGAGACACTAGTTAGCGGTAAGGGGGCATTGGGTCGAGTATGCTACTCTTGTGAGATTGAGTCATGGATCATCGACTCTTCGTTGATTTTATTGTTTTGGATATACATGCTTGTGATGTGATATTGGGTATGGACTGGTTGACTTATTTCCAGACTTTGATAGATTGTCACCGTAGAAGAGTGTCAATGTGTACACCATCCGGTGATTGTTTTTACTTCTTGTGTGATCGAGATGAAAGTTATATTCCTTCACTATATGACCTTAAGGGTTGAGGAGAGTTGGGTTTTCTCTTTGCCATCACTTTAACGGATGAGGATAATATTGTTTGGGATGACTTACCGAGGGTAGTTCAAGAGTATCTAGACATTTTTCCGAAGGATTTCACTAGTTTATCACCACATAGAGAGATTAAGTTCTCTATTGATTTGGCGCCAGGCACGACTTTGATTTCTAGGGCACCGTGTAGATTTTCACTTGGGGAGTTGTATGAGTGTGGCTCGACTTTTCGTGCTCTTTTCGAAAGACGACTAGCCCCACAGTACGGACTCCCGTGGTTTTGAATCTGATTTCACAAGTGCAATGTGAAATAGTAAAAAACATAAAAGAGTCCAAATTTGGCAATTCTTTTGGAAAATCGATGTTTGAATCAAATGCCAAAAATGGACTGCTTTGCCAGATTTTAGAGTCCCTACCTAAATATTTTTTTTTTTTGGAAAATTGAGGAAACCCGAGACTCGTACTAAAGGCCATTAGTCTGTCATCAGCAAAGTGTCTCAGCTCAGGAACTTAGGTACGAAGGGGGAAGGTCATGAATTGAGCACCCCACTCGCCTGATCAAAGATCGGCCTCTACTAATCATGATGTAATTTTAATTTACATTATATGCTATTGTTCCGATTATTAGCTATTTTTTTACTATGTGACGCACACACAAATATAGACTAATTTGCAATAATTAGAACATTTGATTTCGTGTTTGTTTTTTTGAAAAGAGTTTGTGAATGTGCCACTTGAAAAAGTGGTCTTAAATGTACATTAATCAAACTATCTCAATTCAAGCAACTAGCCTTCATCCACAAGCATTCAAACAGGTTTATCATTTAAGAAATTAGACTCATGGAAATATGCTTTGCATGGCAACAACTACACTCATGCGATATGCTAAAGCTCAAAATTGCTCACCTAGTACTCCGAGCCAAAACAAAGCAAAAGAATTAGAAAAATATGCATGTTTCTAATTAATGCAATATGACTAAATGCAGCGCACACATTATGTAATTTATAGGCTCGGCTATAGGTATGGCATATCATTTCATTCCAGACATGTGATAGAGCACATTCAAGTAATGAATTTGAACATCGATATTGGGTTAGTATGATGAGCCGAGCCTTGGATACATGCAAGACAATGGATGCAACGTATAAGAATGCTAATTTGAAAAATGATGTTCTATGCTAACCATCGTAAGCAAGTAAGTAAAAAAGAGAAAGACGTGGGGTTGGAAGACATACAACTTATTACACATTTGCCCTTGTGCAAGAGGGTGCGAATCAAAGTCTGAAAATCGAAATTAAACTAATTATTACAAAACCGAATGAATAAATAAGCAAAGAATTAAATAGCTAACTACTCTATTACAACAAGAATAACCATGAGAAGTAAACTAACTATCTAAGTTACTTAGCTAATAACGATTACAAATAAACAATAATGATAATTACAACACTAATAATTAACAAGACTAATTATAACAACAATAATAAATTAATTTCAAATTAACAACAATTATGTAAGCAAGGATGCACAAGGGTTGCTTGCACAATGTCCAAGAACAACTTTATATGCCTAGGCTTGCTCTGTTCCACCTTCAGCCATTGCCCTCTGTTTTCTGCAAAATACACTGCTAACCAAACATTGATGACCGACCGACCAGCCCTCAATGAAGCCTGGCCGAGCCTAAAGATGGCCGGTCGTGTCTCAGTTTCGTGCAAAATTATGTTTTGTGCTCTGAAGTGAAAACAGTGCACATAGAGTGTTCTGAACTTTGTTTGTCCCTCTCACACTTCTCTATCATGGGAAAGCCTCAAGAGAAGGTTAGAATCGTTTCCAAAACCATTAATAAGCAAGTTGATTGCTTGGTGATTCTGGATATAATTTGGACAAAAATCAATAAATGCAATGAACAACAACCACCCCTCCCTCCTATTATAGAATGAACTCAAAGAGGGAGGTAGAGACACTTCAAGATTCATCAAAACATCATGAATTGATGTAAGACAACCCTTGACACAATGGATTCGGCATAACATCCGTCCGAACCCCAAGCAATATAACTCATTTTCTTTATGTGGGTTGTTTCATTTCAAGCCAAATTCATTAGTCTTTACCATCCTTTAATCCATTAAGTCCAAGATAATAGTTATGTCCACTAAGTGAGAAATATGTCAAGCATGAGGTGATTCTCAACATGAAAAAGAGACTACATCGTTGGCAATGAACCTCTGTAGAGATTAAGCCATTAAGCGTAAATCTCTAGTTCATGTTTTGAATAACCATCAAATGATTGAAATAATTCTCAAATGAAAGAAATGAATAGCAAGTTGATTCATTAAAATGAAGTTCTTACACATGGAAATTAGTTAAAGAAAAGCCTAGAAAAATATACAGCAAGTTATGTAGGCCAACTTATGAGACAACAACCAAGCTAATCAAAGTATGAACTATTTAAACAACCTAGAACAACCCTCAAATGGCTCTTAAGAGATGAAAAACAATGGCTCAAAGTACATGAAAAGAGCCTAAAAAAGCTAATCAACAAAGAGAGAAAACAAGGCTAGTAAACAAAAAGCCCTCCACTTTTAAAACTTCAAAGCATGATTTTTAGCCCTTTTTAAACTCTAAAAATCAGTTTAGAGAGCAAAGAAAAATAGTGTAGAAGTAAGGGTTTGAGCTATAGGTAAAGATGTAGAAAGAGTGTAAACTCTCTCTACCCTTTTGGTAGCTCTCCAAATCCAAACTTAAACACGTACAAGAGATCAAAACAACACAAAACTATATGAACTACATAGTAATAGATAGAACAAGAAGTAAAAGAGAGGATGACAAGCTTATACCTCTCAAAAAAGTGAGCTTTTGCTTATGAATCAAACTAAGTCTCAATACACTCTCAAGCTTGAATTATGGTGTTCAAGGCTTAACCAAGGTTCCTAAGCTACGGTGTGAAGGTGTATATGGTTATGGACATAGGTTCAAGGTGATAGGTTTGCTCAAAGTGTTGCTTGTACAAGAAGAAGGAGAAGAAGGAGCTCTCAAGGTGGTGTAGAGGCTTTTTAGAAATTCTTTAACCCTCAAAACATAGATATATGGTCGTTTTTATAGAATTTGAGCAAGAGGGGTCATAAATATCTTCAAAAATGGATAGCTAGCGGGCTCCCACCCAGAACAGTGTTTCTTACTACTAAGGCACGACAGGCCATCAATAGCCACGGCCGGCCCTCAATAAGCCATGGCCGGGCCTCATTGTGTTCCCTTGTTTTTCTGCTTCAAGCTTAGCATAGGGTGGCATAATGTGTAAAAATGGATTTCTTGGGTATAAATATGGGAGGTTTGGTATTGTTTCGG
The DNA here is from genome assembly GCA_036172215.1 of Camellia granthamiana. NCBI lineage: Eukaryota > Viridiplantae > Streptophyta > Magnoliopsida > Ericales > Theaceae > Camellia > Camellia granthamiana. The sequence continues at coordinate 65,735,719 of CM069908.1, forward strand.
AGCTTAAAACATGACCCCTTCATTGAGACCTCGAACGATGCACAACACCACTTTCATCATCGAGTGTACCGGGCAAAGCGCTCGAGCCTTGTGGGCAGTCAAAAATGGGGTGTCCACAATGAGCTGAAGGTACAACTTCAAGATTTGTTAGATAAGGGTTTTATACACCTTAGTACCTTATCTCGAGGAGTGCTGGCTCTCTTTGCGAAGAATAAAGATGGCACATTGCGGCTGTGTATTGACTACCGCAAATTGAATCGGGTAATTGTCAAAAACAAATACCCATTGCCGATGATAAATGACTTGTTTGATCAACTTAAGGGGTCTAGTTTCTTCTCAAAGATAGACTTGAGATCGGGTTATCACCAATTGAGGGTAAATGAAGAGGATACTCTGAAAACGGCCTTATGTACTAATCATGGTTATTATAAGTTCATAGTGATGCCTTTTGGGCTCACCAATGCACCAACTTCTTTTATGGACATGATGAATCAATCTTTCATGAGTTCTTAGATCGGTTTGTGGTTGTCTTCGTCAAAGACATTTTGATTTCTTCACCCACTAAGGAGGAATACGAGGGGCACTTACGAGTTGTATTAGATGTGCTTAGGGCTCACCAATTGTATGCTAAGTTCAACAAGTGTGAGTTTTGGCTCAAGAGCCATGTTGTCTCTGGAGAAGAAGTGACTGTGGATTCATCTAAGATAGACGCAGTATAGGATTGAGAGTTACCTAAAACTGCCTTTGAGATCCGGACTTTCTTGGGCTTAGTCCAGTATTATTGACGTTTTGTGAAAGATTTCTCTAGGTTGGCTTTGCCATCAACTAGGTTGACGATAAAGGGGGTTAAGTTTGTGTAAAGTGAGACTTGTGAAAATTCGTTCTAGGAATTGAAGACTAGACTCACCACTAAACTAGTTTTGATTATTCCAGAGAGAGGTTTAGGTTATTCAATGTATTGTGATGCATTTCGAGAGGGTTTGGGCTGTGTTTTGATGCAAGAAGGGAAGATTGTGGCCTATGGCTCTTGGCAATGGAAAACGCATGAGAAAAACTATCCTCAGCATGACTTAGAGCTAGCGGCGGTGATTTTTACCTTACAAATCTGGAGGCATTATCTATACGGAAAGAGATTTGAGGTGTTTTTCTGATGACAAGAGTATGAAATATCTATTGTCACAGAAAGACTTGAATTTGACGCAGAGAAGGTTGATGGAGTTCATAGAAGATTATGATTTCAAATTGCATTATTATCCATGGCAGGCCAATGTAGTGGTTAATGCTTCGAGTAAGAAGTTTGTGAGCAATGTAGTAAGTATTGCCATCTAGGAATGGAAAATGCTGAATGCTATTAGCAAGTTTGACTTGCATCTTGGTGCGTCTGTCGGGTTGGCTACCTTGTGTACTATAGTTGCACAACCTACCTTGATTAGTCGAGTTATTGAGGCACAATAGCATAGCTATGAAGTAGAGACTATTAGAGGGAAAATCTCCAGTGGGAAAATAGAAAGGGTCTGAATGTTCATTCTGATTCGAGTGTGAGATACCTCAACTGTCTTTTGTGCTAGAATCTTGTAGAGATGAAGTACTCCGTGAGTTTCATCATTTACACCTTGCAGTGCATCCGAGAGGCACGAAGATTTATCATGACCTATCTCGCCAGTTTTGGTGAAGAGGCATGAAGAGAGATGTGGCCTTGTTTATTTCAAGCTACCTCACTTGTCAACAAGTGAAGGTTGAGCACCAAAGACTAGCGGGTTTGTTCCAACCTTTTCCTATAGCCGAGTGGAAGTGGGAGCATGTCACTATAGATTTTGTTATGGGTCTTCCAAGAACCCAACGGGGTAATGATGCGGTTTGGGTAGTTGTCAACCAATTAACTAAGTCTGCACATTTCATACTTATGCGCACAAGTGACTCAGTGGATTACCTGGCCAAGTTGTATGTTAGGGACATAGCTAAACTTCACGAGGTCCAGGTATCCACATTTTGCGGTTCGGTTGTGGCAAAGCCTATAGAGTGCCTTGGGCACTAAGTGGACTTTTAGCACGGTTTAACATCCTCAGACTAACAGGCAATCCGAGTGCACTATTTAGATTTTAGACGATACGCTTTGGCTGCAAGTTCTAAGGTTTAAGCCTGGTTACACAGAAATGGTTGTCGGCCTATACAATTTAAGCCCTTGGCTTGCCAAAAATAATCACAACTCATACACTCAAAAGAACTTTCACGCCTTCAGCTAGGCAGAATCACTACATCCTTTCAAGCACAATTCCACTAGAGGTGAGCATAAAGCCCAGTAAAAAGATCTTAACAAAGTATATATGCTTTAGCAATCTTAGGTATGCGAATGCAATGCTATGCCATACTCCAAAATCACAAGTTTTCTATCCTTTGAAAACACATGCAATGTTCTTTAAAATAAATTAATTAGCTTAATGAAATTCAAATAACAACAGTGGAGTGGTAAATACGACTCAAGTAATCCCTAGAATGGTGTCTATAGGTAGGCACAACAAGCACTATCAATTTCTCCACTTTACAGGCTCCTAATAGGAAGGCACGTGGTACCTCCTTCGTGCGTGTTTTCGGTCTTTCTCAAAATCATGACAAAAATTCAATTCCATGTGACCTATGTTACCATTTCATATTCACAATCAATATTCATCTCATAGTCCAAGTATGTACACTTTCATGCTATTCAATATTTCTCAACAACATCTATCCATCTCATAGATATCTAAAACAACATAACAACATGTGAAAGGTCATTACCCTCATTAAAGGAAACTCTAACAATTTCAAAATCATTTCACAAAATCCAATTTTTCTTAATTTCTTCAAAATCTAGGTTTTGATCAAAAGAGGGTTTTCCTTCATTTTCCAAAGATTTTACTCTCCAAGCACTCCCAAGAGTCTCATAAGTTCATAAAACATTTTTATTTGAGCATCCTCACAAGAAAACCATTTTCTCAACATTTTCAAGGCCTAACACTTCAAAACTCAAACTCTACATTCAAAATCATAGCAAAATAGACAAGACATGCTAGAATCATATATATAACTCAAGGAAACTCCCTACATCAAGATTTGGAAAGAAAGTTAAGAAAAGCTTCAAAATCAATGGTGTCAAAATTCGATCTCCACCGTACATAACGTAACCCTTGATGAGCTCTCCAATATTAATGAAGGCAATAGGGTCAAAAACCCAAAGGATTTGAAAAGATCAAGAAAATAAATGAGGTGGATAGAGGGTTTCCAGAGAGAAAGATGAGAGAAAAGAGAGAGAGAGTGAAATATATATATATATATAAACACAGAGAGAGAGAGAGAGAGAGAGAGAGAGAGAGAGAGAGAAAGAGAGATAGAGTGAAGTGAGAAGTGAAAAGAAGAGTGTGTAAGGCTCAACTTTTAAGTGATTTAACACAAATCTCGGGACTGGTTTCAGACAGACCACTTGAGCAGACAATCTTGTGTTCGAGCGAATAATTATATTTCTAGAATGCTCGAGCGAACAATCATACGTTGGAGCAAAAAATACCAACTCCCATAATCTCTCAACTGTTCAAACAGATCGCTCGAGCAATGAAATCTTCGCTTGAGCAAAAAATGGACACTTCCAATAGTTTAGACTTAAGAGTAAAGTACTGGGAGGGTGACGTTACCGCTCGAGCGATGAAAGTACCGCTCAAGCAGTCTCAACTCAGAAGTGAGACAATAGCAACCTTAATGCACTTCCACCATTCCCAAATTCACTTCAACACCCCAAAAAGCAATATGACATCTGAAACCCACTAGAATGCACATGGGTAACTTCAAAGAAAGGAATAGATAACAACATGAGACTCGCAAAGCTCAAAGATAGCAAGGATATTCAAAAGAAAGAAAAATCTTGAATTTAAAACACTCAATTTGTTTTAAAAGACTACGGGACCTCACACTTTTTGAGCTCAGATCCAATGATCTTGGTCTCTTACGATTAACCCATGTTGCTCTCTCTCTCTCTCTCTATATATATATATTTATATATTATATAATTTTATATTATATTAGGTATGAGTGAAATGCTTCACACATTTATAATTTGTCTAAATTATTATTATTATTATTATTATTGCGAGTGACATAATAATTTTTTTGTTTAATATAATACCCAAGTTTGACAGCTAGAAACATTTTGAATTTCACAATTTTTTTTATTGCATCAATGTTAAATATTATGTACCAAAATTGCAAATATATGTGTGTGTGTGTGTGTAAGGAAATTATTTTTGTATCATTTTCATAAATTATTTCCCACCAAACTAAAAAATTCTCTCTTATTTGAGAATTTCAAATTAATTTAACTTGGCCATTGGGTATTCACTATATTTTTGTGTTAAAATTTTATCTTTTGAAGATATTTTAGTGATGGGTTCACATAGTTTTGGGATTTGTATGTTTTTATGTAACATTTAATTTTGTGTATCTTTATGCAATTCTAATTCATTTTTATCTTCTACATTTGGTATTGAAATATATATATATATATTTATATGTGTAATGCCCCCAAAATAATATAATAAATCCAACTCATGAACAGAAGAATAACAGAAATAAAATAATTTCATTCATTAGAATTTGTATTACAAAAGATAACACATGCAGCATAAATTCATAAATATACATCCTGAATCTATAGCATATAGTACCAGTTAATGATCAACAAAATAAATGTCTTACAGGCTTACATCTTTCCAAGACATTGCTTGGTTACAACTAAAGAGAGTCATAAGCTCTGTACATATAAAGCCCTCGGCTTGAATAAACATTTAAGCACAAAATAACAAAATAGAGCCTCTAGCTTCTGGGTCCTCCCAAGCTACGTCCTTGGAGGAAGCATGTCACCGGTACTTGAAAATGGTTTCCCAAGTAGGATGAACCAAAGCCCAGTAGAAACAATCTATCACAATATATGAGATTTAACGAAGATATAAGTGTCAAGTGTATATTCAATATTCATGACAAAACACACATTCTCTACATAAACATACGATACCGATATTCACATCTCAATTCATTCACATCTATTCATTTCAAGTTAATTCATTTCATTACCATTCATAGACTAAGTTTATAATTCTCCGAATAACCCAACTGAGACTACCACTTAATGGTTCTTAAATCAACGCAATCATCACACAAGCACTTCAATCTTGCCATTTTATGGAAATTTCATCCGCAGGATCGGCACCCATGTATACACATGATTTTAGGACTTTCACCCTAGACACTCCAGCCAACTTAATTTCAATGGAGTCCATCCCCTATCTCCTTCCAAAACATGTACTCCCCTTTCTTCCCCCAAAACGTTATACATATATAATGTATTTAAAACTACTGTCATATTCAATGACTGTCAATTATACATATTCAATGCCTTAACATACCGTCATATTCAATGATACAATTAAATGATTAGTTTCAATTCACCTAATCCTCATGCAATTTCTACACCAATCATAGCTATCCTCTCCCGATAACCCAATATAGATATTTCTAAACAGATATTCAATCTCAATATAGATAATTTATTCAAATTTCCATGGGAGTGAGATAATGTGTATCCGGCTCCACCATTTATATCAACAAGTATCCAATTCCATATTATCATAATCAATTTCGCTTATTTACACAAAACACAAGTTGACCCATCTAGGGCACAACCCCAATTCTTACAAATATTAACTCAAGTGTCCAAATCAACCCTTTTTTAACAACAAACCTTTACATCTACACCCCCACCATTTTTACCAATTACATTTTAAAACCCCTCTTTCATTCCACACCCAAGCCCTAGGTTCATCCACAAATATCCCCAATATTCCACCTTTTATACATAACAACAAATAACTGGGCTAAAAATCATATTGAGGTGTAGAATATCCCTACCTCAAGCTTAGAACAACAAAGGAATAGATGGAGAATCTTCAAAGACGCCGAAATCAAACTTCAATCGAACCAAAAGAAATCTCTTGAGACGTACTCTCTTTTTAATAAAGGCGCACAGGTGTAAAGATCACTAGATCTAGGTGTAAATGTAGAGAGATAGAGTATTTTAGAGAGAAAGGGTCTCACTTTAGGGTTTTTGGAAGAAAAGATCTGAAAAAGTAATGTAAAAATTCATTTTCACGATCTGATATACACAGTTCGCTCCAGCAGGAGAGTTGATGCTCAAGCGTCAGACATAAAAAGTTGTCCCGCTCGAGCGCAAGAAGTTACCCGTTCGAGCGCAGAATACTCACAACCAGTACTTTTGCAGGTGACAGACAAACCGCTCGAGCACAATAAGGATCACTCGAGCACCCACCCACTTAAGCGTAGGAAACGTCGCTCGAGCGTAGAAAACATTCTTCTAGTACTTTTGCAGACGTGCAAAATACTGAGAGTGCACAAATCCCACTCAAACACGAGAAGTGCCGCTCGAGCGAAGGAGCAAAATTTGCAAAGCTTGCTCGAGTGCAAGAATGGCCGATCGAGCAGAGAAGTAAAAACCTGGGCAACAAAGGTTTGGAAAAACAAGCAACCAACCTGCTCCAAACGCACAACTACAATCCAGTGACCAAATTTAAGGGGAATTAAAGGAAAAAACAACAATGACCAACCTTCAGAAGCCATAAACCCGAGTCCAAACTACCACATGTGTCGGGTCAAAACTGGAATCGCTATAAGAAGAAACATTAGTAATTGAGTCTTTTATTTTGTTTTGTTTGTGGGTTGGCAACAAAATTTTTTATTTAATTTTTTTTTCTTCATAGCAAAACACGATTCTCAATTACAATACTTATTGATATTTAACTGTAACTTTTTCCCCATCTGGAAGAGAAAAAAAAAAAAAAAATCACTCTATTTGGTTTCAATTTTCAGAATTAATTTTCAGAAAATTCTACTATGTCGTTTTCCATTTTTTTTTTCACTGAATTTTTTTTAACATTTTAAGCAATTTTTAATTTTTAGACACAAGTAACATAAATACACTTAAAAAGTATAATATTTGTGAAAAAAAAAATTTAAAAATTCACTAAATACCAAAAATACAAAAAAAAACAAAAAACAAAAATTCAGTACATTTTTCATATTTTTGTGTATTTATTTATTTTTTAAAATATTTTTTCAAAAATATTTTACTATTTATATACATCTAAGTAAGGTGCATCTAAAAAAGTAAAAAAATTACTTCAAATTTTAAAAATATTCCTAAAAATAAAAAAACATAAAAAATAAAAAAAGCTTAATTTCCAGAATTCAAAAAATTGAAACCAAACACACTGACTAACCTTCTTTTTTTTTGTTTCTTTTCTTTTTGGTTATAAAAAAAGCCCACCAAAATAAATGAAAAAGATAACTAATGCCGATGATATTAAACTTAAAATCATAACACATCATATGTTTTGCAATTCTACTTTTAGGTTATTCATTTAAAACCATATGAGCCAATGCATTGCACGGGTTACCACTAGTTTATTTACGAAATATAATGTGTGATTAAATATAATTATGAAATGTTTAAAAAAAAAATTTAACATTAACCTGATGAGTGGCTTGGGATTTTTAAATATTTTTTGGACTAGGCTTCACTATGACATGTAAAAGTTTTTGGTCTCTAAAAATGAAAATTTTGTTACAAAAGTCATTTATGGACTAATTTCTATTGTTGTGAGTATAGTCCCTAAAAGGTCATCCCGAAAAGGTTTAAATATATATATATAAAGCTTTTAGCGACAAAATTTTGAGACTTCTCGGGACAATAATTTGGTCTCAAAATAGTTTTTTTTTTAGACAAAAAATTTGGCCCCAAAAGGATAAGAATTCATCACTAATGTCCAATTTTCATTACTAAAAATATAATGACACTTTTCACAACAAAAATATTTGGCTCCTAAAAAATAATTTTGTTTGTAAAGCCCCAAAATTATACAATATATACAACCCATATGGGAAAAGATAATAGAAATAATATGCTTTCATTCACCAATGTTCGTATACAAAAGATAACACATGCAATATACATTTACCAACTATTTATCCTGAATCTACAGCATGTGTTACAATGATAAGAGAACTGAAAACTAAACAGGTAATCATATGCCCTATAGACTTACATATTTCCAAGTCATTGCTTGGTTACAACAAAATGAGCCTAACTCAGTACAGTTAAAGCCCTTGGCTATACAAAAGAATACACAAAAAAAAAGAAGCTCTTGCTCCCAAATGTCCCTCCAAACAACTTGATAGAGGTATATCACCAACACCTGAAAATGGTTTTCTCAAAGCAAGGTGAGTCAAAGCCCAATAGGAATAATCTAACACAATATATGAGATTTAACAAAAATATAAGTACAATGTGCATATACAATGCCTGGGACAAATCATTCACATTCTTATATAATCATAAAGTACCAAATTCATATCTTATTCCATTTTCCTTCAATTCATTTCAATTCATAAGCCAATTTCATTATCTTTCAATAACCTAACTGAGACTACAACTTAGTGGTTGTCTAATCAACACAATTATCACACAAACACTTCAATCTACCATTTTACGGAAATTTCATCCACGAGATCAGCACCCATGTACACGCGCAGTTTCGGGACTTTCACCCAGGACACTTTGGCCAACTTAATTTCAATGAAGTCCATCCCCTATCTCCTCCCAAACATGGAGTACATCACATTTCTCCTCCTAAACATCATACATATATAATGTATTTAAAACATAGTCATATTCAATGCAACCAACAATAGATTAGTTTAATTCACCTAATCCTCATGCAATTTCTACAACAATCATCATTATCCTCCACTGATAGTCTAATCCAATTATTTCTAAACAGATATTCAATCTTAAGACAGATAATTTATTCAAAATTTCCAAAGGCTTGAGGTAATACATATCCAACTCTACCATCTATTTCAATAGTCATCCAATTTTATATTTACAGCACCAATTTCATTTATTTATACAAAATAAATATTGGAAACATTTTAGAGCAAACTTCCTTTTTCCAAATATCAACCCAAGGCCAAAATCAAATATTTTGTAACCATACCACCTTATATTTAACCTCATAACCATTTCCACAACACACACTTAGAAACCCTTCTTTTGATTTTACAACCCAAACCCTAGGTTTGTCCATAACACACCCAAAGCCCACCATTGTTACACAATCAGCAAATAACTAAGTTAAAAACTATATGAAAGTGTAGAAAGTCCCTACCTCAAGCTTAGAAGACCAAAGCAACAAAGGAGAAGCTTCAAAGACGTCAAAACCAAGTTTTACTCAGATCAAAACGGAGGTCTTGAGATGCTCTACCTTTTTCTCAAAAGCATTAGGGTGAAGATCCCAATGGATCTAGGTGAAATAGTAGAGAGAAGATGAGTTTTAGAGAGAGAGAGAAACTCAAGATCTAGATTTTTGGAAAGTTTTAGAGAGAGAGGAATGGAAAAGTGATGTAAAATGTCACTTTCGCGATCTGTTATACACACAGTCCGCTCGAGTGTGAAAAGTGGCGCTCGAGCGTCAAACACATTGTTCCGCCCGAGCGCACAAAGTGATGCTGGAGTGCAGAATACACACTTTCAGAAGTTTTGCAGACGAAGGACATCACTCGAGCTCAAGATTGGTCGCTCGAGCATAGAATACACTTATCCAATACTTGTAGGTCTGCAAAAATACTGAGAGTTTGCAAAGCCCACTCGAGCGCAAGAATGGCCACTCGAACGGAGGAGCAAAAATTGCAAAGCCCGCTCGAGCGCAAGAATGGCCGCTCAAGCGGAGGAGCAAAAATCTGGATAACAAAGGCTTGGAAAAACAAGCAAACAACTTGTTCCAAATACACAACTACAATCCAATAACCAAATTTAAGGGGGATCAAGGGAAAAAACGACAGGAACAACATTCAGAAACTATAAGCCCGAGTCCGGAATGCAACAAGAGTCGGGTCAAAATCGGAATCGCTATATTGTCCCTAAATTTTGGCCTCTAAAACCTTAATTTTTTGTAGTGGTTGGGCAAATATAGAGGCCTGATGTTAAGGGCGAGCCGGGCTTGGACAGACACAAAGTCCTTTATTATGTAGTATCGACCTGGCCAGAACCCAGCCTGGGCCAACATTTTTTTTTTTAATTATTGATATATGACATTACAGTAATAAATAATATGACATTACAATCATAATAAATATAAAATATAATAGATAAATAATATAAATAATTTCTCAAAATGAGAGAGAGAAACTCCATACAAATACAAGATTTATATGCTAGTAAGCATATTTAAATTATTAATCTCCTACTGAAGTGTATAGGTCCTATCCAATGAGCTAGCCCTATTGGTTGTACTTGTTGGGTCGGTGGACCCTAATAAGTATTGTTCACTCAACTCTATTGTTCACTCAAACACTGGGTGGGAGGTTTGCAGGGGCTCCCCCAAGGGGGAGGAGGGGTCTAGGGGGGCCTCTTTTAGGTTAAGAGAGAGCTATATTTTTCTGATCATAATGAAAACTACAACAGCCATAGACGTAGCCCTATTTTTGGGTGAGCCACATAAATCCTTGTGTTTCTTGTGTGTGTGACTTGTTTGATTCATTTTTTCTTCCTTGTTTGTTATTTCATGTCTAACCGATCTTGGTTAGGAATGGTTAATTCCTAATAGTACTAATGCACCATTGGATGGTGAAAATTTAACAATGTAACCTTGAAGCTGTAGGCAAATGAGAGAGTTGTTACGTATCACCGGATCAAATTCACCACTTATGTGGATCAACACAATAAATAATATGGCTATATTTAGAACTTTATAGTCTACTTGCACAAAAATAGAATGCATTAAATTTCACAAAAGAAAAATAATAATAAACACAAGGGGATGGACCCACCTTCTGTCTTTCTTTTGCAGAACTTTTTGTGTTCTATTTCTATATAATTAGCACAATTGAGAAAATATTGGATTATTATGTTCTATATATGCACACATCATTTGTTGTGTTGATTCACATAAAAATTGAAAGAACTATTGAATTCATCTAGTGATAATCTATCTATATCCATATATTATATAAGTAAAAAGGAATTTTCTTGCGGAGCATTGTGGGAATTTCAAAACCTCATAATAAATTTATAGATTTATTAAATTAAAAAATAAGTTTAAAAAATAATATTGACAAATCCATTAAAGTAATAGTTTTCAAAATATTATAATTTATAGTTTTCAAAAGGGAAAGATAAAAAAAAAATATATTCCATATCGTTCCAACCTAATCGTCTCCCACTGATTTTTTTTTCTTTAAAAAAAATTAAAACATGCTTCTTATTATATTATTGTATTATTCATACCATATATAATTACTCTCAAATCTTTAAGATCCATGATAAAAATTAGGAACCTTCAAAATATTTTGATTTAATTACACACATTTAATTTCTTTTGTACACTTTTTTTTCTTTTTTGATTTGTTTCGTACATTCATATGTACTAATATTTATATTATAAATTTTTTAGTACATGTGGTGGGTGTGAATAAAATTAAGTGTGTACTATTATAAGTACCCTTCATATTATCCTTATTCATTGATTTTGTTTTCAAAAAGAAAAAAAAAATTATATCTCATCAATTTAATTCTTTAATTAATGGATTTTTACACTACAAAAAAAAAACAATTTTTTTAGTTTTTTTTTTAAATGGTAACTTCATTTCACAAATAATTAATTATTTTTAAAATATTAAAACATTTTACGTGAAAATTTGTATTAAATAAAAATTTAATAAAATTTAAATTGAAAATTATAATTTGCTTTTCACAGTAACATAATTTTTATCTATTTATTTGTTTCTCTTTGATTTCTTTATTGCTTTTATTTTATTTTATTTCGAAAGGTTTATTTACTTCTTGGTCCCAATTTTCAGCATATGAACATATATATATATATATAACTCTCAAATACTTATCATGTAGGACAAACTGAGTATTGGTGGAAAATAGGGATAATTTTGTTCTCTTACCCTCAATTTGTAATCAATTCTTGTCACATTATGTTAAAGATTTAAAAAATTGAGTAATAGAAAGAGGACATTAACACTTGTATAGGGATCAAACTAGGATTTGACCACAAGTGTAACGCCCTAAAATAATAATGATAATCCAACCCAAGACAATTAATGCGAAGTAACATAAATGAAACGATGAGCTTCCATTAATTAGGGTAAATATACAAAAAGTGATACATGTGATATACATTCATAAATAGTTCATCCTGAATCTACAACATATGTTACAAGCAGTGATAAGAAATGAAAGCTAAACACATATTCATCTGCCCTAAAGGCTTATATCTTTCCAAGGCCATGCTTGATTACAACAAAATGAATATAAAGCCCTTGGTCTGAATCAAAAAATTAACATGGTACAAAAAGAGAAGCCTTTAGCTCCGATTCCCTCCAAGGTGGAGGCATATCATCAACACCTGAAAATGAAATTTTTTTTCAAATAGGGTGAACCAAAGCCCAGTAGTCATAATCTAACACAAAATATGAATCTTAATAGAGATATAAGTATGATGTGCATATACAGTGCTCGTGATTAAAATCATTTACAACTCTTGTGAAAGCCATACTATGCCAAGCTTCATATCTCAATTCATTAATCATGTCCAGTTCATTCAATCAACCAAATTGAAGATACAACTATGTGGGTCTCTAACCAATATAGTTATCATACAAACACATCGATTTGGCATTTTACGAAAATTTCATCCACGGGAATCGGCACCCAATTATACCCGCAGTTTTCGAGACTTTCACCCTAGACACACAAGCCAACTTAATTTACTAGAGTCCATTCACTTTCTTCTTCCAAACATGGAATACATCCCCTTTCTCCTCCCAAACATCATACATATATAATATATTAAAACACAGTCATATTTAATGACAACTGATAAGAGATTAGTTTCAATTCACCTAATCCTCATGCAATTTCTACAACAATCAAAGCTATCCTCCACCGATAGCCCAAAACAGATATTTCTAAAAAGATATACAATCGCCAAGACTGATAAACTATCCACATTTCCATAGGTGAGAGATAATACATAACCAACTCCGCCATTTATTTTATTCATCCAATTTCATATTCCTAATACCAACTTCATTTATTTATACGAGACAACTATTTAAGACATTTTAGGGCAAAACTCCATTTTCTTCCAAAATCCATCCTGGGTATCAAAATCAGCAGATTTATCATAACACAACCTCACATCTACTCCAATAACCATCTTTAATATATACATTTGAAAACCCCTCTTTGGATTTTAAACCAAAACCCTAGGTTTGTCCAAAATCAACCCAAATTCCAATATTATTTGCAAAGCAACCAATGGCTAAGTTAAAAACCATATGAGAGTGTAGAAATTCCCTATCTCAAAGTGAGAAAATAAGCAAAGCAATGGAAGAACTCCAAAGACGCTGAAACCAAGGTCTATTTGGATCAAAATGTAGCTCTTGAGGTGCTCTACCTTTTTAACAAAGGCACATGGGTAGAGAAACCACCAAATCTCGGTGAAAATTTAGAGAGAGTGTAAGTTTTAGAGAGAAATGTTCTAGATCTAGGGTTTTGAGAGAAAACGATGTGAAAAAAGTGATGTAGAAAGGTACCGCTGTGAACTGATATACGCACAGTCTACTCGAGCACAAGAAATGACGCTCGAGCGCAGAATGCACACTCCCAGTAGTTTTACAGACAATAGACCCAACGCTTGAACACAAGAAGAGCCGCTCAAGCTAAGATCGCTTGAGTGCAGAAAAGGCCGCTCAAGCATAAAATACACCCGCGTAGTAGTTTTGCAGACCTGCAAAAGTACTGAGAGTTCACAAAGCCTGCTTGAACGCAAGAAGTGTCACTCAAGCGGAAAAATAAAATTCTAGGTAATAAGACTTTGAAAACCAAGATACCACCTATTCCAAACGCAACCAAAACAACCCAAAAGCCAAACTCAACGAGGGGAAAAATAATAAGATAAGAATAACAATACGAAACCATGAAACCCGAGTCTAGAATACAAAATGGGTCAGGTCTAAACTAGAATCGTTATAATCTCCCTCCCTTAAGGAATTTCGACCCTGAAATTTCAAATCAAGTTTTAAAACTATGTTTAAATCGATCACAATAAAGATACTTAATCAATCTCAATACCATGACCCATTCTCTGGTCACCCATTCTCATCAACTCGATACACAAGTTCCAACATTGAAAGTACAATTCACATTTTTCCAAAACATATACAATGTTTACATTAAGTCCATGTTTCCAAAACGTATGCAACATATACAATGTGTCCATATTCTTAAAACATGTACAATATTTTTATATTTCATTAACATAACAAAATTTCAATACATGATCAAGCATCAACAAATAAGTTCGGGTACTTCTCATAGACCTCTAACTCACGTTCCCAAGTTGCTTCCTCAACCTCATGATATTTCCACAATACTTTAACCAAGGGAATTGTCTTGCCTCGCAAGACTTGGTCCCGAGTATCCAAGACTCTCACCTGTCTCTCCTCGTACAAGGCATCCTTATCTACCACTAAGTTGGTCCAATCCAACACGTGCGATGGATCCAGCTCATACTTCCGAAGTATACTAATATGAAATACATCGTGAACTCTAGAAAGCTGTGGCAGCAAAGCCAAACGATAAGCTACCTCTCTAATCCACTTAAGGATCTTAAAAGGCCCCATGAATCGAGGGGGCAATTTCCCACTCTTTTCAAACCTTATCAAACCCCTCCTAGGTGATATCTTTAAGAAGACATGGTCTCTCACCTCAAAAGACAAGGGTCTCCTCCTTCGGTTGACATAACTTTTTTGGCAACTCTGGGCCGTAACCAACCTCTTACGAATAAGGGCAACTTTCTCCGTCATTTCCCGGACTAACTCTGGACCCAACATTGGTGCATCAACCACCTCAATCCAACACACAGGGGATCTACACTGTCGACTATACAAGGCCTCAAACGGTGCCATACCAATACTCGATTGGAAGCTATTGTTATAGGAAAAATGCACTAAGGGCAAGTGTCTCTCCCACGACCTCTTAAAGTTAAGGACATAACTCTAAAGCATATCCTCAAGGATCTAAATAGTACGCTCGAATTGCCTGTCAGTCTAAATTCAGTCTTGTGCCCAAGGCACTTTGTAGGCTATGCCACAACTGAGCCGTGAAAGGCGGATCTCTATTCGAAACAGTCGTCACAGGGACTTCGTACAATCTCACTATGTTCCTAATATAGAGGTCGGCAAGATAATCCACCGAGTCTCTCACTCGCATAGGTATAAAGTGCGCCGACTTGGTCAACCGATTTGGTCAACTACCACCCAAATCGCATCACTACCCCGTTGACTTCTAGAAGACCCACAACAAAATCCATCATGACATGGTCCCACTTCCACTCGACTATAGGCAAAGGTTGCAACAAACCCGCCGGCCTCTAATGCTCGGCCTTCACTTGTTGACAAGTAAGGCATTTCGATACAAACACGGCCACATCCTTCTTCATTTCCCTCCACCAAAATTGGCGACTAAGGTCATGATACATCTTTGTGCCTCCCGGATGCACCACAAGGCGTGAATGGTGAAACTCTCGGAGTACTTCCTCTCGGCAAGACTTCGGTATGAAGACACGGTCACGGTATCTAACTCTCGAATCGGGGTACACATTCAAGCCTTTCTCTACCTTTCCACTGGAGATCTTCTCTCGAAGGGATTTCACTTCAAGGTCACCCTTCAGTGCTTATATCACTTTGTTCACAAATATTGGTTGTGCAACTACCGAAAACCAGGCTGCAAACTTAATAAACTCGCCAAGATATAAGTCAAACTCACTAATAGCGCCCAACATCTCCCATTCCCGGATTTCCTACTCAAAGCATCGGCCACAACATTGGCCTTCCCCGAATGATAATGTAACTCATAGTCTTAATCTTCTATGAACTCCATCCACCTCCTCTGCCTTAGATTCAAGTCTTTTTATATAAACAGATACTTCAGACTCTTGTGATCAGAAAATACCTCAACTTTCTCACCATACAAATAATGCCTCCAAATCTTCAAGGCAAAGATCACCATCGCTAACTCTAGGTCATGAATAGGGTAGTTCCTCTCATGTGTTTTCAATTGTCGTGAGCCATAGGCTACTTCCTTCCCTTCTTGCATCAATACATAACCCAAACTTTCCCGTAAAGCATCACAATACACTGAATAGCCCAAACCCCTCTCCGGAATAATCAATACTGGGGCAGTGGTAAGTCTAACCTTAAGCTCTTGAAATGACTGCTCACAAGACTCACTCCACACGAACTTGATCCCTTTTCTCGTTAGTCTAGTCAATGATAAGGCTAATCTGGAGAAATCCTTCATAAACTGACGGTAATACCCGACCAACCTCAAGAAACTACGGATTTCAAAAGCATTCTTAGGTTGTTCCCAATCTTGTACTACTTCTATCTTGGATGAATCTACAGTCACCCCTCCCTAGATATCACATGGCCTAAGAATTTAACTTCTCTCGACCAGAATTCACATTTCCTAAATTTAGTATACAGTTTGTGGGCTCTAAGTAGCTCAAGTACCACTCGCAGGTGCTTCTCGTGCTCCTCCTCAGAGAGTGAGTAAATCAAGATGTCGTCCACAAAGACGACCACAACACGGTCTATGAACTCACGAAATATCTGGTTCATCAAATCTATGAACATGCGGGTGCATTGGTTAGCCCAAAGGGCATCATTAGAAACTCGTAATGGCCATACCGCGTACAAAATGCCGTCTTCTGGATATCCTCCTCCTTCACCCTCAACTAGTGATAACCCGATCTCAGGTCTATCTTAGAAAAGCAACAAAACCCCTTTAACTGATCAAACAAATCATCTATACGAGGCATTGGGTACTTATTCTTAATTGTTACCCGGTTCAATTTTCGGTAATCAATACACAATCGCAAGGTACCATCCTTCTTCTTGGCAAAGAGAACCGGTGCTCCCCAAGGCAAAGTACTACGGCGGATAAAACCCTTATCTAGTAGCTCTTGGAGTTGAATCTTCAACTCACTCAACTCAGCAGGTACAAATTTATACAGTGCCATAGAAATCGGTGTCGTACCAGGCACTAAATCAATTGAGAACTCAATCTCATGGTGAGGTGGCAAACTAGTGAGATCCTCGAGAAAAATGTTTGGGTATTCACAAACCACCCTTGGCAACTCAACTCAGGCTTCATCACACTTCCCACTCAAGAACTTGGCAAGAAGGCAACTAAGTTCATTCCGCCCACGCGGATCATACACCGGTGATAAGACTCTGTCAACCTTGTCCCCTAGAAATAAAGCAATCATCACTCAAGGTACATACAGTAACTCTTTGACGGTAACAATATATGACAGCCCGATATGATGACAACCAGTCCATACCCAAAATAGCATCAAAACTAGGCATGTCAATCAACACAAATGCAAAAGGAAGTCGACAACCGACAACCTTTATATCACAACCCCGACACCCCTGCTTCAAAACAATCTCACCACCAATGTGACTCTACACAGATAAGAGATGCTAATCGAGCCAACTCTAACCCTAAAACAGATACAAATGCAGATGAGATAAATGAATGGGTTGCACACGTATCAATTAACACATTAGCAACTGAATTGCAAAGCAAGAAGGTACCTCTCACTACTAAAGGCGCAAGTACTAGGTCAGGCGCTGTAACAGCATACACACGTCCTGTAGGTCTTTGCTCTAGCTGCTCACCCCTCGGAGCATAAACCTGATGCACTGACTGAGCCGAAGAGGCTACCTAATTGGCCCTCGAGGCTTGTGCTGACTACACAAGCTGGTGGCTCTGTGTCTGCCTCGAACCAGACGCACCAGGTGTGCCACCCAACTGAGGGCAAAATCTCTTCAATTGTCCGGCCAACCCACATTGATAACTAGTGAGAGGCTGCCCTCTCCATTGACTCTGGCTCTGAGAACAAACCAAAGACAATACAGACCACTACCCTCCTCCTCTCTGCGGGCAAACTGGAGACTTATGGCCTAACTGACCACACTTGTAACAAGTGACATCTCCCTGACCACCTCTCCCATAACCCGAACTCGGTACAGGAAAAGTGGACCTCGACTGAGCTCTCTGGGACTGTTGTGGGTTAGAACCCCTCTGCCTCTTACTATCCTCCTGAATATCCTGACTCCTCCTGGAGCCCCTCAACCTCTCCTCCTACATCTGCATCACGATCTCAAGATGAGTCACCGCCTCCACAAGGCGTCTATAGTCTCTAATCATAGACCCGACCACTTTGAACAGAAGCTCGATCTTCAGTCTCTTCTTGAACTCTAGACAACGACGCTCCTCAATTGCTACGAGTTTTGGAGCAAACCTCGACAAGCTAGTAAACGTGGCCTCAAACTCGGCCACCGAAGTGTTCAACTGCACAAGCTTGGAAAATTGATCTCTCAACTTCTCTTGAACTGTGGGAGGCAAGAACTTATCCTGGAAAACGTTGACAAAAGCCTCCCAAGTCACTCCAATGTGCCCACGCGCATACTTCCACCACTGACCCGCATCTCTCTTCAGCTAGAACGATGCTAAGGTCTCTCTTAATTGGTCATCCTTGATGCCAAACATCTCGAATGTCTTCACTATCTGCTTCAACAACTCATCCGCCTTCGGTGGCACCTTGGGATCACCCAAAAACTCATCCAGATTCGACCAAAAAAACTCTCGTTTCAAGAAAGATAGCCCTGCCTCAGCTACTTGGGATTGGACTTGATTCTCAGCCCTGAGAATGTCCATAGACTCCCGCAATGCTCCGACCATCTCGTGGGAAAAGGTGTCCATGGCCTACTAACCCATTGGTTCGGCCACATTGGCCTGACCAACCCCTTCTTCCTGCACTAGAATATCATCCGGTAAAGGCACCTCATGCCTCCTAGGCCTACTACGCCTATGACCACTACATCCACATCTTGACATCCTAATAAAGCTAACACAAGAGATTAAAACATTTACAAATGCGCCGAAGCTAACTCACCCATGTCCTAATGCGGTGGACAACAGTAATTCACCTCATATAAGCACGTTGTCACATAAATACATACAAATTTCATTTTTGGATAATGATCGCCCCGTGACATTGCCAAAGTTCGAATTAGAAACAGCGGTGATCAAGTACTCATCTAATAGGACTTCTAGAAACCCGTAGACTCAATCAACATCCTAGAAACTAAATCCCATACACGTGTAACCACATAAGCATGTTATCATGTAAGCACATCGTACAGACTAAAGTCTCTATCAAGCGAGGCAAACCCATTGTGGCAATAACCACTTCCCACGTATCCAAAATATTCAAACCTGACAAGTTGTAACGCCCCAAAATAATAATGATAATCCAACCCAAGACAATTAATGTGAAGTAACATAAATGAAACGATGAGCTTCCACTAATCAGAGTAAATATACAAAAGGTGACATATGCGATATACATTCATAAATAGTTCATCATAAATCTAGAGCATGTGTTACAAGTAGTGATAAGAAATAAAAGCTAAACAAATATTCATCTGCCCTAAAGGCTTACATCGTTCCAAGGCCATGCTTGGTTACAACAAAATGGATATAATCCAATACATATAAAGCCCTTGGCTTGATTCGAAACAATAACATAGTACAAAAAGAGAAGCCTTTAGCTTCGATTCCCCTCAAGCTATTACCTTGGCGGAGGCATATTATCAACACCTGAAAATGGTTTTTCCTAACTAGGGTGAGCCAAAGCCCAGTAGAGATAATCTAACACAAAATATGAATCTCAACAAAGATATAAGTATGATGTGCATATATAGTGCCCATGATTAATATCATTTACAACTCTTTTCAAAACCATGCTATGCTAAGCTTCATATCTCAATTCATTAATCATGTCCATTTCATTCAATCAACCAAATTGAGGATACAACTCCGTGAGTTTCTAATCAATATAGTTATCATACAAACACATCTATTTGCCAGTTTATGAAAATTTCATCCACGGGAATCGGCACCCATGTATACGCGTGGTTTTTGAGACTTTTACCCTGAACACACAGGCCAACTTAATTTACTGGAGTCCATCTCCTTTCTTCTCCAAAACATGGAGTACATACTCTTTCTCCTCTCAAACATCATACATATATAATGTATTAAAATATAGTCATATTCAACAACAACTAATAAGAGATTAGTTTCAATTCACCTAATTCTCATGCAATTTCTACAACAATCAAAGCTATCCTCCACCGATAGCTCAAAATAGATATTTCTAAATAGATATACAATCCCCAAGACAGATAAACTATCCAAATTTCCATAGGTGAGAGATAATACATAACTAACTCTGCTATTTATATAAACATTCATCTAATTTCATTTTCCCAATACCAACTTCATTTATTTATACAAAATAACTATTTAAGACATTTTAGGGCAAAAATCCATTTTCTTCCAAAATCCGTCACAGGTATCAAAATCAATAGATTTATCATAACACAACCTCACAGTTACTCCCATAACCATCTTTAATATATACGTTTGAAAACCCCTCTTTCGATTTTAAACCAAAACCCTAGGTTTGTTCAAAATCAACCCAAATTCTAATATTCTTTACACAACAACCAATAGCTAAGTTAAAAATCATATGAGAGTGTAGAAAATCCCTACTTTAAAGTAAGAAGAAAAGCAAAGCAATGAAGGAACTCCAAAGACGCCGGAACCAAGGTCTATTCAGATCGAAACGTAACTCTTGAGGTCTTCTACCTTTTTAACAAAGGCACATGGGTAGAGAAACCACCAAATATAGGTGAAAATGTAGAGAGCGAGAGTGAGTTTTAGAGAGAGAGGCTCTAGATCTAGGGTTTTGAGAGAAAAAGATGTGAAAAAGTGATGTAGAAAGGTGCTGGTGCGAACTGATTTACGCACAGTCCGCTCAATCGCAAGAAGTGATGCTCGAGCATCAGACACAATAAGTTATTCCACTCGAGTGCAAGAAGTGATGCTCGAGCACAGAATACACACTCCCAATAGTTTTAAAGACAACAGATGCAACGCTCGAGCGCAAGAAGGGCATCTCAAGTTGAGATCGCTCGAGCGCAGAAAAGACCGCTCAAGCGTAGAATACACCCTCCCGGTAGTTTTGCAGACCTGCAAAAGTACTGAGAGTTCACAAAGGCCGCTCGAGCGCAAGAAGTGTCGCTCGAGCGAAAGAGTAAAATTCTGGGTAACAAGAGTTTGAAAACCAAGCTACCAATCTGTTCCAAACACAACCAAAACAACCCAAAAGCCAAACTCAACGAGGGAAAAAAGAATAAGATTAGAATGACATTATGAAACCATGAAACCCGAGTCTAGAATATAAAATGGGTCGGGTCTAAACCAGAATTGCTATAGTGTTATATGGATTGATTGTCACGATTTGATGTGTAGGATCAAAGTGAGATATGATCAAAAATGCAAAAAATTAGCTATTATGATTTCATATGTATCGACTAAAATAAGATTCGATGCAAAATATAAAGATGAAAAGTATAATCTATATATTACATAAGTAAAATGAGGTTTTTAGTGAGTAGCCTTGTAAGAGTTTAAATATCTCATAGTAATTTTATTAATTTTAAATGATTAATAAAATCTCCATTGATTAGCTTCCATTTAATCATATAAAAATAAAATTCTAATTAAATTATGATTTATTTGATAATCCCACATCGAGGGAAAAAAAAAAGTGAGTTGTTTCACTTATATAAAATAAATCTTATACTCCCATTTAATATTGTAATATTGGGTATCTCTGACCACTCTCCTACAGTGGTGAATGTCAGTGGTACATTGTCTTCCTTTAAGAAGCCTTTCAAATACTTTGACTTTTGGTCTAGTCACCCGGATTTCCTGTCTACTGTGAATACTTCTTGGGTCCAGTACGTGAGAGGGGTTCCTATGTTTAGGGTGTGTCAGAAATTGAAAAATCTTAAGCCTGCCCTTAAACTGCTGAACAAGAAAGATTTTAGTGATATTTCTATTAGAGTTCGGATCTCGAAGGCTAGTTTGGATTCGGTTCAAGTTAAACTTGATAAAGATCCCTTGAATGGAGCTCTTCAGACTCAGGAGAGGGAGGAGTATAAGAAGTATTGTGACCTTAGCAAAGTGAAGGAGAGCCTTGCTCTTCAAAAGTCTAGAATCCAATGGCTTGGGCTAGGAGACAGTAACAGTGGCTTCTTCTTTAGATCTGTGAGGAATAACATTAACAGAGGGAAAATTCTTAGTGTTGACATGGGGGATGGCACTCGTTCTTCCGATAGCAGTGTTATTCATAATACCTTTGTCCAGTTTTATACCAACCTGTTTGGTTCCCCTTTTGTGGACCATTATAATGGTCGTGATCGGATAAAGGCTCTGGTTAAAACCAAAGTTTCTTTATCTCAATCGGTTATGCTTGCTAGGCCTGTGTCTGATGATGAGATTAAGGAGGTCTTTTGGTCTCTTAAGGCTAATAACGCTCCGGGCCCTGATGGTTATTCTGCGGGTTTTTTCAAGAGCTCTTGGGGTATTGTGGGCAAGGAGGTAACTCTAGCTATTCGATCCTTTTTCGAAACTGGGAAACTCCTTTATGAAATTAACAATACGATCATTGCTCTTTTTCCTAAGATCCCTAATCCTTCTAAGGTTGGGGACTATAGACCCATCTCGTGCTGTAATACCATCTATCAGTGCATTACGAAAATCATTGCTAATAGGGTTAAGCTTGTTCTTCCTAACCTTATTGATCCTATGCAGTCTGCCTTTGTCCAAGGTAGGAAAATTTCTGATAATATCTTCTTGTCTCAAGAAATCTTGAGAGGGTACCATAGGAGCTCTAACTCTCCTAGATGTGCCTTGAAAGTGGACATTATGAAAGCTTATGACAATGTTAGATGGGAGTTTATTCTTGATATTTTATCTGCTATGGACTTTCCTCCTTTGATGATATCTTGGATTAAGGCCTGTATGACCAGCCCCTCTGTCTCCATTTATATTAATGGTAGCCTCCATGGGTACTTTAAAGGGGCTAGAGGTCTTAGACAAGGGGGCCCTATGTCCTCTTACTTGTTTGTTCTGGCTATGGAAGTCCTTGCTAGAATTCTTGCTGAGAAAGCTAGCAGTCCTTTGTTTCGTTTCCATTGGAGATGTGAGAAAACCAAGATTGTTAACCTCTGTTTTGCCGATGATCTTATGATCTTTAGTAAAGGTGATCCTGTTACTGTGAATCTCATTATGCAAGGTTTAGAGGAGTTTAGGACTCTGTCGGGGCTCATTCCTAGTCCTAGCAAAAGTAATATCTACTTCTCTGGTTGTAGTAGTGAGCTTAGAGATGATATTCTTAGGATTGCTAAGTTTACTGTTGGTACTCTTCCGATGAAATACTTGGGTGTTCCTTTGATCACCACGAATCTTAAGGCTACTGATTGTCAAATCCTAGTTGATAGGATTACCAAGAAAGTCAAAAGTTGGACTAACAAGCTTCTCTCTTACGCAGGTAGAGCTCAACTTATTCAGACCATTCTTTTTTCTATGCAAGTATATTGGTCTTCTCTTTTTATCCTTCCTAAAAAGGTTATTAGAGAGATTGAATGTATCTTGAGATCCTTTCTTTGGTCTGGGGTGGAGTTGAAGAAGCATAGTGCTAAAATCGCGTGGAAGGAGATTTGTAAGCCTAAGAGTGAGGGGGGTTTAGGCTTCAAAGATTTGGGTGTTTGGAATAAGGTGGCTATAGCTAAGCATGTTTGGTTCCTCTTTTCTGCGGGGAGGGTTCGATGTGGTGCCAATGGGTTAAGTCTTATTTACTCAAAGGCAGGAGTTTTTGGTATGTTAAGATTCCTAGTGACCCCTCTTGGGTCTGGAGGAAAATTCTGTCTCTTAGGAAGATTATCTACCCTTTTATCAACTTTACAATTGGTAATGAGGAGAGAGTTTTTTTGTGGTTTGACAATTGGCATCCCCTTGGTTCTCTCTGGGATAGATTTGGATATAGGATTCTTTATGATACGGGTCTTCCTTGTGATACCAAAGTTAGTTCCATTGTCTCAAATTCTGCATGGAAGTGGCCAATTGCTAATTCTTGGGAAATCAAGGAATGGATATCATCCACTCCTCCTACTTTTAGGCCTAGTAGCTATACTCAGGATAGACCTTATTGGAAGCTTAACTCTGATGGGTTCTTTTCTATTCATTCTACTTGGGATTGTTGGAGGGATAAGGGTCCTAAAGTCCCTTGGGCTAATTTGTTATGGGGGTCTCCTTACATTCCTAGGGTCAGCTTTGTGGTTTGGTTGGCTATTCATGAGAGGTTAAATACAAGGGACAGACTGCAAATGTTTGGCATTGTTTCTCATCCTATCTGCCCTCTCTGTCAAGTCCTTGAGGAGAGCCATTCACATCTGTTTTTTAGGTGTACTTATTCCTCCAGGATATGGGCTAACATTCGCTAAGTGTAATGCTTCTTGGCCGCAATTGTTATGGCCTGATATTGTTGTCTTTGCTACTAAGGCTACTAAAGGTAAAACTCTGCATTCTGTTACAATGAAATTATCCTTTATGTGCACTGTTTATCATATTTGGCTTGAGAGGAATAGGAGGATTTTTAGTAAGGTTAATATACCCGAAGAGGTTGTCACTAACATGGTCATACAAATGGTTCGAGGTAGGGTGATGTCTATGCATAATATATCAATTTGTGCAGATGATGGTGGGTATCTCAATCAATGGCAGCTTCCTTCAACTATCATGAAGGCGCCCTCGGCCAGCATGGCTGGGGGGAGTTTGAGTGTGGTGAGGACTACCACATTGAGGGTTGAGTGATGGGGAGCATATACTGTGGGTTTCTAATGTGGGTGTTCTTTTGCAGGTTGGCCCTTTGGAGGTTTGCACAATTTGATGATGAATCTATACATTAAAGTAAATGCGGGCAATGTTCTTTGTAGGCCGAGTGGCGTGAGAAAGGAAATTCTTCTCTTAAATTGTGGGTCGAGTGATGGGAGATTGTATAAAGTTCTTTTTCTAATCTCTATTATATACTATAATTTTTATGTGCAGGGTAAGGAAGCTCTTTTCTGTACTGTTCCAGTGGTGATGAGTAGTGAGTTGGTGAGAAGTGGGCCTAGTGATGTGAGATACTATAATGTGTGGAGTGCCATTTTTAGACGTGGGTCGAGTGATGTGAGGTCTCATATATTGTGTATAATTTTTCTCCTCCTTTATGATTTCATATATTATCTTGGCGGGTTCCCAGTAATCCGTATTGTTCAGGTTCTTGTGATCCTTGTCGGTGGGTGTAGAAGTGGTTGCATATTGCGCCCCTCTTGGCAGATGCTTTATGATTGGAATTGCTCTTTGGCGATGGCAGCATACTGCGCCTTACTAAGACATCTCAGTGGTCTCATAGTTTTTTTTCATATCGGGTTGTACATAAATCCTTTTTGTTGTTTGTACTTACTGGTCATTGTATAACTGCCCCCTTTATCTGGATTGTTGACTATTTTGGTAAGTGCTTGGGCACTAGATCCGGGCAGAGTAGTTGGACCTTTGTGGTGGTTTATGTTCTAATCACAGTTCGCTGCTACGTTTTAGACGGCTGGTTCGTGTGCAAGGCCCCTATCTGTGTTAGGATATGGCTCTTGAACAGGATTCATATTCGGTTCACGTAAAAATGGTTGTGCTTGTTCTCTAATTAGTGGGGCTTGTTGGCTGTTGTTCTTTTCGGGTTTTGTTTAGTTAGGGCCTTGGGTATGCCGGTTGTATTCGTGTAAGTTGTTTTGTTCTATTTTATTTCTTATTCGCCCAAAAAAAAATATTGTACTATTGTGCATGTTTTAATTTAATATAATTTAAATTTTGAAATAAAATTTAAAATTTTTAATTGATTAATTTTTATATAAGTTGGTTGGTCTTTTGACCTAACCAATTAGGTTTGGTTTGGCTGATTTGTTGGTTTAACCGCGATTTTAGCGGTTTTATCCAAATATATTAGTTAGATTTGTTTGATTCAAAATAAATTAAAGATTATTCTGATTAAATATTGAATGACCAAGCTTGCTTGATTATAAATAAATTTCTCATCCAAATAATTGTTAATTTTTATTTTACAATCTCACATTGGGAAAAGAAGAAAAAAGTGAGTTTCACTTATATAAAATAAACTTTATGCTCCCATTTAATATAGTAGTATTGCGCATACTTCAATTGAAGACAGTTTACATTTTAAAATTAAAATAACATTTAAAATTTTTGATTAATTAATTTTTGTACAAGTTGGTTGGTCTTTTGATCTAACTGATTAGGCTAAACAATTTTCGGTTTTAATGACTCGCCGGTTTAGCTGTGATTTTTCATACTGATTTTCTTAATTATAAATAATTAAAAAAATCTCCACTGACTAGCTTCCATTTAACTATATAAAAATAAACTCTAATTAGTCTATGATTTATCTTATAATCCCACATTGGGAGAAAAACGAAAAAGTGAGTCGTTTCACTTATATAAAAGTGAATCTTATACTCCCATTTAATATCATAGTGTTGTGCATAGTTTAGTTTAAGACAATTTAAATTTTAAAATAAAAATTCTAATTAGTCTATAATTTATTTTATAATCCTACAACGGTGGACAAAAACTAAAAAGTAAGTTATTTCAATTACATAAAGTGAATCTTTACTCTCATTTAATATTATAGTGTTGTACATGTTTTACTTCGATATAGTTTAAATTTTAAAATAAAATTTGAAAGTTTTAATTAATTAGTTTAATTAGTTTTTGTGTAAATTAGTTGGTCTTTTAAGCTAGCCAATTTGGCTAAATCATTTTTGATTTGACTGATTCGTTGGTTTAACCGCAATTTTAACATTTTTATCAAAATATATTGGTTAGATTTGTTTGATTCGAAACAAACTAAACATTGAATGATTAAGATTGTTTGATTAGAAATAAACTTTTTGCGTAAACAATTGTTAACTTTTATTTTATAATCCCACTTCGGGAAAAGAAGGAAAAAGTAAATTTTTTTTACTTATATAAAGTGAACCTTATACTCTCATTTAATATTCTAGTGTTGTGCATACTTCAATTCAAATTTAAATTTTAAATTTTAAAATTAAAATAATATTTAAAAGTTTTCATTAATTAATTTTTGTATAAGTTGGTTGGTCTTTTGACATAACTAATTAGGCTGAATCGTTTTTGGCTTGACTGATTCGCTGATATCAAAATATATTGGTTAGATTTTTTTGATTAAAAAAAAAACTAAAAATTGACATAATTAAATATTAAATGACTGATATTGTTTGATTCAAAATAAATTTCTCACCCGAACAATTGTTAATTTTTATTTTACACAATCCCACATCGGGAGAAAGAAGAAAAAAGTGAATTGTTTTACTTATATAAAGTAAACCTATGCTCCTATTTAATATCATAGTATTGCGCATATTTTAGTTGAAGATAGTTTAAATTTTAAAATAAAATAAAATTTAAAAATATTAATTAATTAATTTTTAAGAAGTTGATTGATCTTTTGACCAATTTTATCAAAAAATTTATATATATATATATATTGTTTTATTTCTAAAAGGTATGTTTAAATTTTATGACAGACTTTAACATAGAATAAACTAAAACTAAAAAATTTATAAAACGAAATCTATTTTTATTTTATCATAAATATGATTTTTATTCTATTTTTTCATCTTTACTAATTAAATTATGACATATTTCTTATTGTGAAAACTTACAATATATAATTAATGACATAACAACTACAATATATATATTGTATCGAAATATATATATATTCTAAAAAACTGATTAAAATTTAATTCATTCTAAATTATTTTTAAATACTTTTTAAATAAATTTTATATTATTATTTAATTTTAAAATTATTTTTAATTATTTCTTTAGTCTGTAAGTCGCACTGGTTGATATACTAATTTATCCTTAGTGAAAATACAATATTATTGTTACCATGATAAGTTCTCCCCTGAAAAGACTTCAACAGATGTTTGTTGCGTAGTTGAAGAAACTTGAAAGCAATGGGAGTTGACCAATACACTTCTATTTTATTACAGACTTCATTTGTAATACCTTTGTGTATAAAAAGACTTTAGAAGAAAAATAATATACATATACAATTTTTATACAAAATTGATGTCGTAATGATATTTTTATAATTTTAAACTAAAATGATAAATATTTTAACGTATAATTAATAATTATAAATAAGATGTATTATTCCATATGACGTTTTTTTTTTTTTTTTTTTTTGGTATAAATAAAACTACACTTATTTAAAAGTCTATTAACAAATTTAATTATAAAAAAGATGTATCATTCCATATGACCTTTTTTTTTTTTTTTTGTGTACAAATAAAACTACATTTATTTAAAAGTCTACTAACAAATTTATAAAACTACAATAAAACTACATTTACAGACTTCATTTGTAATACCTTTGTGCATAAAAAGACTTTAGAAGAAAAATAATATACATATATATAATTTTTATACAAAATTGATGTCGTAATGATATTTTTATAATTTTAAACTAAAATGATGAATATTTTAATGTATAATTAATAATTATAAATAAGATGTATCATTCCATATGACGTTTTTTTTTTTTTTTTTGTATAAATAAAACTACACTTATTTAAAAGTCTATTAACAAATTTAATTATAAATAAGATGTATCATTCCATATGACGTTTTTCTTTTTTTCTTTTTTTTGTATAAATAAAACTACATTTATTTAAAAGTCTACTAACAAATAAAACTACATTTACGGACTTCATTTGTAATACCTTTGTGCTATACTTGACATGGCAAACAGGCCGGCCTTGAATAATTCAGAGCTCTAGGCGAACTTACAAAATAAGGTTTTTGTCTATATAATTACCAGTGGTAACTTGTGCTATGCATGGCATGTAAAAAAATTAATAATATATTTTTATACAAAATAATATAAATAATTAAATTTTTGTATGCAAATTATGAACACAAAGAAGATTGAAATTTAAAATTTAAATCCATAATTTTATCACAATTTATTTATTATTTAAAAAAACTAATAATATATTTTTATACAAAATAATATAAATAATTAAATTTTTGTATGCAAATTATGAAAATAAAGAAGATTGAAATTTATAATTTAAATCCCATAATTTTTTCATTATTTATTTATTATTTTTGAATTTGTCACAAATTTAATCATATAGTTTTCAACCCCCCCTCGCTAGAATTGCAAATTGAGGTGAGCTCAACCCAAGCAACTTGAGTCGAGCTTAAAATTTTTTAAAGATTGAATAACATAATTTTTAATTAAGTGAGGACCTATGCAGAAATTCAAAAATTCAAATTAAATTTGGATAGATTTGGGCAGAAACACCAAATAACCTGAGCAACCAAAACAAAATTATATATATAAATATAAAAATTATTTGCTAATTTATTTTTTAAAATAATAAATATAATTAATTAAAAATTTAGTATTAATGAACAAAAGAAAAGGCAATATACTTAACATTTCCAATAGAATTTTTCATAAAAATATTTAAAAAATACACATTTTAAAAAGGGATCATCAAGGATTGTTTGGGAAGTGCCATATTAGCTTACTTTTTTATCTTTTTATCTTTTTTTACTCAAATCACATTTTTACTTTTTTACATATCTTATTGTAAAAAATAAAAAGTGTATTAATTATATTTTTTGAGTCACATCACATCTCTACTTGTCTATACATATTTCGTAAAAAGCAAAAAAGTATATTTATTTAGCATTTCCCAAACTACGAAGTTGATATTAAAAAAAATTAATTTTTGTAATGTCATAAATAATTTAAATATGATTTTTTAGAAATTATTTTTAATTTAAAAATTAAAATAAAATATTAAATAGAATAAAAACAAATTTCTTGCAAAATAAAAGTATTTGAATAAAAAAAGGTAAGAAGAAAATTTAATATGGCATTTTTATTTAATATGAAAATAATTCTGGATGAATAATAAATTATCATCTATAACCCTTTTTTTTTTTTAAATAAAATTTTTTTAATGAACTATCACTTTTAATAATAAAAAAAAATAAATTAACATTTCTTTCTAATTTATTTTAACAAAAGTAACTTTTTAACAATTTGAGCAAAAGATGTCTTTATTCTTTATTTTAATTTTTTTTAATTGACAATTGAGATTAAAAAAAATTAAAAAATCTAACAAAATCCACCATGTGTAATAAGTGCTAAAAAAGTTATGTTTTATTCTTTTGTTAAAAAAAAATTATATTAGAAAATATTATTATTCAAGTCTTTATAGTTTAGAAGGATATAATTTTTTTTATAAAATTAAAAAAAAATAAAAATTAATAGCGATTAATAATTTGAACACATGTATTTAAAAAAAATTATATTTAGACCAATAATATTATGACATATCTTGATGACATATATGAATATTGATCTCATTCTAATTGTAGTAATATAATTTGAAAAAGAATTTAAATTTGAAATTTTATTTTATAATTTAATAAAGGATGCAAAATTTAATAAATGAATATTGATCTCATTCCAATTATAGTAACATAATTTAAGTAAGAATCCAAATTTGAAATTTTATTTTAAGAATATAAAATTAATTTATAGACCAAGCATATTGTAACACATATTAAGAAAAAAAAATTAAACAAAATGAAAAAAAAAATGAGAAAAAAGAATTACAACTTTCAACCTTAATGAAATGATAATATTTTGCAATTATAATAATATATAGATATATAGATAAATCATGGAATAGATCATTATTTAAAAATTATATATTATGAGATAAATCATTATAATTTTAGATTTAAATTAATGAAATGCTTTCCATATTTAGTGCCCCTCAAATTTGAATTTTGAAATGGATTAGTATACTTTTTATTTTTTATTTTATATATTTGGTATACTTTCCATTTGTAAGTCATAAATTAAGCGATATATTTATTTTATTTTATTCTTGTTGCGTGAATGAGAGGTATAGAGGATTTTTTTAATTATTTAAAATCAAAAAATTAAAAATTTTAGTTTGAGATATTGGAACTCTCACAAGACTTGTGGTTAGAAAGCCCTTTTTACTTATATAATATATAGATTAAAAAAAAAAGAAAAAGAAAAAATGTTTAGATAAAACAATAAATACATGCAATATTTTTATTTGTTAATACCCGCTACATATATAATCACTAAAATTATATATTTAATTTATTTACATAAATCAAGACATGAAGAATCTGCACATGAACTAAAAAAAGATAAATAGGATCTTATTGCTTTATGATTTATCAAAGTCTAGGCAATAAAAATAAATAAATAAATAAAAACACCACGCAGTGTATAAAAAATATGGTGAAGCACTAATAAACCTTAAAATGTGATTTTGTGAACTATTTAATTCTTCTTTTTTTCTTATGAACTCAAAGGTCCCAATAAAGTAGAAATTACACAAAAGGGTAGTCACTTACACGTTTAGATTTAATTTTTGAGAGATAAAAGCGAATTTCTTTTAATGTGAAATTACATATTTGGCAATATGCACTATAGAGGTTTTGGATTTTCCCTCGGTTTAGAACAAATCCTACATTTCGAATAAGAACATAACACTTCAATAACGTAACACTCCAATGTAGTACACTAAAAAAACTCTGTGGTGTACTTTTCTCAAACGTGACAACATAATACACAAAAAGACTCTTTAGTATATTTTTTTCAAACGTAACGCTCTGATCAATGTAATACCAAACATAACACTCCAATGTAACACACTCCAACGTAACACATGCGAAAACACTATCCGTTTGATTTAGTTTTAGAATTATGATTTGAGTGTAGAGTTGTTTTTTGAGTTTTGAGTTTTTGAATTATGATTTAAAAAGAGAAAATTTGTTTGGTAATGGGTTTTAAAAGTAGTTTTGGGATAATTAATAATTTTTTTTTTATTGATTGATGTATACAATGTGAGAGGAGAGAAGAGAGATGAGAGAGAAAAAGTGATTGATTAATTCATTAATAATAATAATAATAAAAAGAGAGAATAGAGGAGTTTTGAATGTAGTTTTAAGTTCCATTTTAAAAATATGTTTGGTTAATATATTTCATCCAAATTGTAATTTAAAAGTAGAGTTAAGTTTTGAAAAGTAACCAAACTCTATCTAAAAAACTCCTTAGTGTACTATGACCAAACATAACACTTAGTCTTCGAAATTATACATTTGTCTAAAACTTATTAAGGAATTTTCGTACTCTTATAATGGTTTGAAGAATCCTACATATACTAAAGAGTTTTTTTTTTTTTTTTTTTTTTTTTTTTTTTGTGTATTACATTGGAGTATTACACTAAGGAATTTTAAGGAGTTTTTTTAATGTTATATTAGAGTGTTATATTTGGAAAAAGTACACTAATAACTTTTTTTTGTGTGTTACATTAGAATGTTACATTAAGAACTTTTTTTTGGAGTGTTACGTTTAAAAAAGTACAGTAAGGAGTTTTTTTTTTTTTTTGGGTATGTTATATTGGAGTATTATGTTTGAGTATTACATTGGAATGTTATAATTTGAGATTATATATTTACTCAAAGCTTACTAAGGAGTTTTTGTACTCTTTTTGAAATATTTGAATAATTCCACATCTTTTTTAGAATGTTTGAAGAATCTCATATTTTAAGTCATTTTTGTACTCCTTTTGAAATGTTTGAAGAATCTTATATTTTAATTTATTTTTTACTCATTTTGGAATGTTTGAAGAACCTCACATTTTAAGTCATTGCAAATAAATGAGATTCCCATACAAAAATTCATTCTAATTTTGATTCTCATAGGTTGTGTATCTTACCTTTCTAGCACAAAAGAAATAAAAAAAAAAATTAAACAAAAAAAGGAAACATAATAGAAATAAGGGTATAATCGTAAACCCAATTTTTAAATAATATATTAAAGCTATATTAGCAAAATCAGGACTAATTTGACAAGAAGAAAATTTTTCGGACAAAACGGATCACCATTTTTTAAGATGAGATTTATAAGTAAATTTTTCTAAAAAAGTATTAAATAAAATTTATATTTATAATACAAAATAAAAATTGAACCAACTATGACAAAATATTAGTTAAATGTTACTTGGGTAAATTACACTGACACCCCCTAAGTTTTTTTTTTTTAATACAGATCCTTCTTTATGTTTAAAAAATTATACTTACCCCATTATCAGATTAAAATGACATATTTACCCATTAACTTTTATACATATAAAATAATACTGATATTTTGCTCATGTCATTTCAAGAGAATATAACAATCATTTTCTTTGGTTTAACTCACACAGAAAATTGAATTTATTTATTTTTCGTGTTTTTTATTTTTACTAAATTTGTGTTTTAAAAATTTTAAGCAATTTTTTTTAAAATTTTTTTTATATATACCTAATCTAGATTTACTTAAGAAGTATAATATTTTGTGACTTTTTTTTTTAATTCATCAAATACAAAAAAATAAAAAAAATAAAAAAAATACAAAAATACAAAAATTCAGTAATACTGTAATAAATGTGAATGACGATGTTTGATAATACTATAATATATATGGGTGAATAGATGAGAAAGAAAAATGATGATGAAAATAAAAATAAAAAATTTTATTCATATATAAAAATTTATGCATAAAAATATTGTGATAGTAATGTTGTAAATAGAAATCATGTTTATGGGTGTTTTGTTTTAAAGTGAAAGATCATCATTAAACTATATCATTGTGTTTGAAAATGTTATATAAAATTTATGTTGTATATCATCACTCAACAAGAATATTTTCAGCTAAAAATTTAATGATGGAAAATTATAAAATATAGTCATGGTGCTAGGCAGAAGAAATGATAGGAAAAAAAGCAAAATAGTCATTTAGAAAATTTTAGGACATGACATCAGCTATCTGAGGGACAATTTGTAATGAGATTATAAATCTTAGAGAGGGGAATGTAATTTTTAAAATATAAGGGGGGAATTTGTATTAAACAAAAACCTCAGGGGTTGTCAGTGTAATTTATCCATGTTTCTTTTATTGTATTTTTATATTCAAAATTACTAATTAAGCATTTATAATTTATAAGGAGCCTTTAATTTAAATTGTGAACTTAAATTAGTTAAATCAAATCCTTATTTTTTGGGTCTACCAATGATATAAGAGCTAAAATCAATTTAGGGTAAGAATGAGAATTTTCAATACAACTATACTAACACACAAAATCAGTGAATTAATGACGAAACAAGTGGACATGAACCGAAATGATACCATATGATAATATGAAAATTAATGTATTTGATTGGTATTGAGATAACTTTGAAGTAACACACCATAATACCTATCCGTGATTTAGGGTCCTAAATCGTGTTCAAATTTAAAGGCCCAAAATGATCACCTTTATCGCCTCACCTCAAGCCGGCTTTGGTAGCAAAGCCTTATCAACTTGTGGTATTCACCCTTTACAATAAAATAAAAATAAAAACAAAAATAAAAATGTGTAACTAAAATTGAATATATGATATTTTTGTGTAAGTACTTAAAAGTCTATTAACAATATTACATAAAGCTGACAGAGCAATGCTACATCAGAACAATATTAAAAAAAGTTGATATAGCAAGGTTACACCGGCTTCCTTGATTACACATTTTATAATTGAAATAAATATTAGCATAAATTTTTATTTTATTTCATTTTATTTTATTTTCTAATGGGGGAAATATTAACATAAAGTTCATATAACAATATTACATTAGCTTTACTTGAATCCACATTCTATAATTGAAATAATATTACTATTTAGGTTTAAAAATTAGACATACTTTCTAGACCCGGTGATGTGTTAAGAAGATGATTGGTTGAACTAAATATTCTCAAATTATCAATCAATTATTTTCTTAACACAAAACTAGTTCTACAAAAAGAGTCTTAAAAAAAAAAAAAAATTTTATATCATTTTTTTTGAAATAAATATTAACACTAAAACGCTTACCTAAAATTTAATTAATAAGTATTAGGTTTTTGTAATTGGTAATCCCGTTTAACAAAACTCCTTTCAGTTGTAATTTTATTCGATCTTTTATTTTAGTGCGGCTATGATTATTTAGATGCGAATCCAACCTAAATTGTGCCTTACAGAGGAGTTTGTGATCTTAATTCTTTCATATTTGCCACTTCGTTGACTATGTCGAGGATCAAACTGCCTGGTCAGCTCGCGAGAGTTTAGGGGGCACTGCCCCATGGCGGGTCCGGGGCAAGGCCACGGCGGGGTTGAGAGGTAGCGCCCCCGAAGCAAAAAGCAAAAATGCAGTCGAAGTTATTTGACCACTCGAGCGGTCATTTGTGCGTTCGAGCGAAGAAACAAATCATCTAGTATTTTTGCAGAGTGCCTGAACTTCTAGAAAGAAAATTTTACCGCTCAAGCGGTAAAAGTTGCGCTTGAGCGGTCAGCCTGTATGTTTTGCACTGTCTTTTGTCACATTGCTCGAGCGGTGAAATGTGAGCTCAAGCTGTTTGCGCGATGCTCTTTTCTATAAAACACACTGTTCCCTGTTTCTAGGGTTTGAACCATCCAGATTTTCAGAGATGAACAAGATACAAAGTATTTTATATTGGAGGATACAAAGTATTTTATATTAGAGGGTGCTTTCCGAGTGTTTTCTTGATGATTTAAGAGTGATCAATGGATCCGTGAATTTCACATCAACATCATCAAGTTTGTTTTCGTTTATTCACAAAAGAGAGAGTTGTTCTTTGGTGGATTCTGTGAATTCTATGGAACTTGGGTCTGAAGCTTTGGTAGATTCTAGAGTGATTCATCGTCGTGGATTCGACATCGGTGTTGTGGATTCAACGTTGGGCAAAACAATTCCGAAGTGAAGACAGTGGTGGAAGAGGCACTTGTGTAATTCTTTTTTGTCTTCTTAGTGGATTTTGCCCATGGTTTTTTTTTTTTTAATCACAATTGGAGGTGCTCCAATCGTGATTTTTTTCACGTTAAATTGTTGTATCGATTATCTTTGATTATTTGATCGGGGTTGTTATTTACGTTTTAAAATTGATACCTAATAACAAATGAATATCTCGGGAATTTCAAGATTTTTCAGCAAGTTTAAGTAAAATTGACTTGGTAAAGCCTTATCAACTTGCAGAGCTCACCCTTACAATTAAGGGGGAAAAAATATGTACACAAATTGAATAAACTCTAGAACCAATTAAAAAAATAAAATAAGAAATATATAAATGTTTTGTTTAGAGCTTAAATTCAAATGTAAGTTTTTTTTTTTTTTTTTTTTTTTAATGGGAAATTCAAGCACAAGTTAAAAGGTCAAAATATTGTCCAAATATTCAAATAATTATTAAAAAACTCAAATTTAATATACTTTAAGACCAAAAACAATTTAATAGGTTATATATGTAACGCCCTCAAAATAATACACATAACCCAACATTCTTGACATGCATAGGCATAAGAAAAGATAATATATATTTCATACATCAGAGTGTTTTATACAAAAGTGTTACATGTTGACAGTAAAAGTAAATGCCCTACAGGCTTACAACTTTCCAAGTCAACACTTGGGTTCAACAAAAGAAGAATCCTAACTCTTTATACAAATAAGCCCTAGGCTTGAATTTACATGTAACACAAAAGATAACACCAAAAATGCCTTCCAGCCTCTAAGCCTCTCAAGTTACATCCTTGGAGGTGGCATGTCACCTGGACCTGAAAATGATGTCCCATATAGGGTGAGCCATAGCCCAGTAGAGATATTCTAAACCAAATATAAGCAATTACTAAAACAATAGCATTTGATAGATGGTTAACACTTATAAATCAGTTTACAACACCCTCTAAGTCCATGACATTAAGTCCATGTTTCATTTCATAATTCTTTACTTATCCAAATCATTTCATAGACATGGCTCAGAACCTGGCCACACATTTAAGTGAGATCAAACCACACATTAAAACATTTTCCTGATTTACAATTTAAACGAGTCCACGACTCACAATTTAAATACTTCCATATTTCAGATAATACACATATTCGCTGTATTAACACTTCTATTTAATACACATATTTGTTGTATTAATACTTCAATCTGATACACATATTTGTTGTATCATTGGAATCCATCCCCTATCTCCTCCCAAATAACATCCGGTTTAGGAGTACATCCCCTATCTCCTCCTAAACCGTGGAGTACATCCCCTATCTCCTCCCACACATCACAATGTATATAAACATTTATCATATACATGTTCAATCAATACACAATTTTGATGTATTATTCCAACCATCATACACGATGTGATTAGTTTCAGTTTTCCCTAATCAGCATACAATGTCTACAACAATCAAGACTATCCTCCACCGATAGCCCAAAATAGTTATTTCTAAACAGATAATAAATGTATCAAACAGATATAATCTCAACATTTCCATAGGTGAGTGATAAATTAATCCAACTACACCATTCAATCCCATAATTTCCAATTTCATGGATTTCAACTCAATTCCATGTTTTTCCCAAATTAATTATACTAATTAATCTATCACAATAATTAGGGCATTTCCCCCTTTTTATTAAAAATCAATCCTAAGGTTCAATTTCCTCATTTTGACACTAATAATGCCATTTTTCAAGTATTACATACCCATGGAGTTTATTATATGAAAAACCCCCTTTTATCAAATTACAAATCACGCCCTAACTTTTTCCAAAATTACCCAACATCACCAACTAATCAAAATGACCAAAATTAAAGACAAAACTCATAAGATGGAGTAGGGTATCCCTACCTCGAAGTGAAGAGACCAAAGAAGAAGATGGTGAAAATCCAAAGTGCTCCAAATCCACTATTTTTCAGATTAAAACGAAACCTAAGCCACCCTCTATCTTTCTTGCAAAGAACTTAGGGTAGAAACACACTAGAACTAGATCAAACCCTAGAGAGAAGGCAAGTGTAGAGAGAGAGAGAGAGAGAGAGAGAGAGCCAAAATTAGGGTTTGAATGAAAAGAGAGGATGAAAAAGTGAAGTCTAACCCGTAGCTACCAACTGATATAACACAGGCTCGCTCGAATGAAGAAGTGGTCGCTCGAGCGACCAGACACAAGAAAGCGTCGCACGAGCATAAAAAGCCTCGCTCGAGCCAACAAAACAAAGCTTCAGGTCTGCAACCCAGAAGCACGCTCGAGCGCACGAATGCTCGCTCGAGCGAAGAAACCCAAAACATACAGCTCGCTCGCTCGAGCGAAGGAAAGCTCACTCGAGCCAAGAAATGCAACTCTCAGGTCAAAATGAGACGCAGATGCACGCTCAAGCGCAAGACTTCTCGCTCAAACCACCAGGCACAAAACTCAACTCTCGCTCGAGCGAAGGATCTAAAACACAGAGCTCGCTCGAGCGACAAAAGTCTCTCTCGAGCGAAGAACCAAAATTCTTGGCAGCAACCATTTGCTCCCAATCACATCCAGCCTGTAACAAACCTGCCCAAAGCATCCTATAACTCAAATACAAAGTATTGAAGGACGGAAACATGATATATACAACAACCAACATCTACGAAACCAAGTTCGGATTACACTAATCAATGGAAGGAAAACCTGGGTCGCTATAATATATATCATGTTAAGTAGTCAATTTAAAGTAACTAGATTAGGTCTGATATCAAATTAATGAGAAATTACTTAATATTGATGGAATAAGTTTAGATGGTGTTTCAAAAAAATAGTTATTGGTCTAAATTATAAAATTTATCATTTTTTATGTTAAACTTTTAGAAACAAAGTGCTAGGAGACAAGGTATTTAATAATTTATGTAAATTTAAATCAAGTTTAAAATTACTTACTATTTAATGTCAACGCAATTTGACTAGACGGATTTTTTTTTTTTTTTTTAAAAGAAAAATATGACTGCACCGATACTAACCCTTATCTCTATCACATACAAATTCTATCCCTATCTCTATCACATATAAATTCCACGTATATTCATATAAATAACAATACAAATTCTACCCCTATCTCTGTCACATACAAATTCCACATATATTCATATAAATAACAAAGTTATTTTTAGCAATGATAATCACACTTTTTTTGACTTTTACTTTTGAATGCAGTATAATATTACTAGTGGTAGGTTTCAGATCCTCTATCCCAAATTCCGAGAAAATTTCATTTTTTCTCCTATATATTGTCTCTATTTTCAATTACACCCTTAAACTTTGAATAATTTCAATTTTATCTCTAAAGTTTTTGAAATTGTATCAATTTTGTTTATCACGCCCCAAATTTTATTATCCAGATATCATACCAAAACCTTTAATTTAAGTCCAATTACATAACATGTATAGGAATAACGTTACAATTAAGTAAATAAAAAATGTTCTCTCTCGAATAATTACAACAACAATACATGCCAAAATTTACATTGAAAGTACTCGGAATAAAAAATTACAGGAGAAAACACTCATGATCCCACATCATAATATATACAAATATACATATATCTCATATAGTGTTCCTGGTCTAAACCCGACCAATTTGACTTTTGGATTTGGGTTTCTTTTCGTTTTATAGTTGTTCTTGCTTTGTTTCCCACTTTACCTCCTTGAGTTTGGCTTTTGGGTTACGTTGGTTGTGTTTGGAACAGGTTTGTAGCTTCTTTTTCAAAGCTTCTATTACCCAGATTTTTGTCCCTTCGCTCGAGCGAAACTTCTTGGGCTCGAGCGGTCTTTGTGGAACTCCAGTACTTTTGTAGGTCTGTAAAAAATACTGCGAGTTTGTATTCTTCGGTCGAGCAAAACTTCTTGTGCTCGAGCGACGACCTCTGTCTGCAAAACTTTTGAAAGTGTATATTTTGCGCTCGAGCGAAGCTTCTTGCGCTCGAGCAGAACAACTTGTTGTGTCTGGTCGTTTGAGCGACAACTCTTGCGCTCAAACGAGTTGTACGTATATCAGTTCGTAAACAGTTCATTTTAATTCACTTATTCATCTCTCTCTCTCTCTAAACATTTCAAAACCCTATTTTCTCTCACACTCTCTTTAAAACTCACCTATTTTCCTCAAATACACCTAGATCCGTCGATCTTTTCACTCGCGTGTCTTTGTTAAAAAGATAGAGCTCGACGTGGGCTTCATTCTAACCAGAGCAAAGTGGATTTTTGGCATCTTTGAGTTTTCCTCACTCTCTCTTTCTCGTGCTCTAGCTTGAGGTAAGGATACTTTCCGCACTTTTTTATGAGTTTTAGCTTAATTGTTTGTATTTCTAAGTCATGTTGAGATTTTTGGAGGATTTGGAACAATCTAGGGTTTTGGGTAAAATAAATTAAAAGAAGGGTTTTTCAAATGGATCCTTGAAAATGATTTTGATATGGAAAATGATGTTGAGTTGGGATTAAATTGTGGATTTGAATGTTGGAGTGGATTTTGGGAAGAAAAGGGATTTTTCCTTAAATGCCCCAAATATTGATTTGTATAAATTTTGAGATTTATATTGGAATTGTGAAATTGGATTGATGTTTATGAGAATGGTGGAGTTAGATATGTAATATCACTCACCTTTGGGATTTGGAAAGCTTATCTTTGTGAAGTATAAATTGTCTATTTAGAAATATCTATTTTAGGCTATCGGTGGAGGATAACTATGATTGTTATGGAAATTGCATATGAATTAGGAGAATCGAAACCAGTTTCTTATTCATTTGCATTGAGCATTATTTCACACTTGCACATTGAAAATGTTTATCATTTTGAGCAAAAATGGGTGAAACTGAGAAACATGAATTGTATTGTTGAACTAAGTTAGCCCGAGTGTCCTGGGTGAAAGTCCCGAAAACCCACGCGTATACATGGGTTCCAATCCTGCAGACAAAATTTCCGTGAAATGGCAATAGTAGTGCTTGTATAGTCTATGTTTACATGGGTTACGGTTTCCTCCGGACGAAATTTCTGGAAAAGGTTGTGTTTTTGAAATTCTCAAAGTACGAATCACCACCCTATTCTTGATTGAAATGGAAAATAAATTGTAAATCAAAATATTAACTTGGCATTGCATAGTTTTGAACAGAGATATAAATATGTTTTGGCAAGAACATGGCATATGCATTCACCTTATAGAGTTGTTAAGATTTACATATTGTGTTGGATTATTTCTACTAGGCTTTGGCTCACCCTATGTGGGAAAAATATTTCAGGCGCTCAAGCGTCATTTTTTTCGCTCCAGCGGAACAACTTTTTTGTGTTTGACGCTCGAGCGACACTTCTTGTGCTAGAGCGGACTGTGCGCATATCAACTCGTAAAAAGGTCATTTTATATCACTTTTTCACTTCTCTCTCTCTCTCTCTCTACTTTTCAAAAACCCTAGATCTAGAGTCTCTCTCTCTAAAACTCACTCTCTCTATATTTTCACCTAGATCTAGTGATCTCTCTACCCGTGTGCCTTTATTAAAAAGGTAATACGCCTCAAGAGCACTATTTTGGCCCGAATAAAGCTTGGTTTTGGCATTTTGAAGTTTCTTCATCTCTTCCTTTGGTCTTCCAACTTGAGGTAGGGACTTTCTGCTCTCTCTCTATGAGTTTTAACTTGGTTATTTCTTGATATGTGAGAAACATTGGGTTTTGAGGTGATTTTAATAAACCTATGGTTTGGGGTTTAAATTTCAAAGAGGAGTTTTCAAATGGATATCTTAGAAATGGTTATGGGAATGGATATGACCTTGGGTTATGTGAAAATGGTTGATTTTTGATGTTTGGGATGAGATTGGGAGAAAATGGAGTTTTTCCCTAAAATGACTTGAATAATTATTTTGTATAAATAATGGAAATTGTACAAGAAATGTGAAATTGGATAGACATTTATATAAATGGTCTAGTTAGATACATGATATCTCTCACATATGGAAATTTGAATAACTTATCTGTTAAGAAGATTGTATATCTATTTAGAAATATTTGTTTTGGGCTATCGGTGGAAGATAGATATGATTGTTGTAGAAATTGCATGAGGATTAGGTAAATTGAAATTAATTCCTTATTGGTTGTCATTGAATATGATTGTGTTTTAATACATTGTATATGTATGATGTTTGGGTGGAGAAATTAGATGTACTCCATCTTTGAGAGGAGAAAGGGGATGGACTCCATTAAATTAAGTTGGCTTGTGTGTCCTGGGTACAAGTCTCGAAAATCGCGCATATACATGGATTCTGATCCCGTAGACGAAATTTTCGTAAAATGGCAAATTGAAGTGTTTGTGTGTAATGGTTGTGTAGTCAGAAAACCACTAAGTTATAGTCTCAGTTGGGTTGTTTGGATAACAATAGATATGACTCATGAATTGAGGAGATATGAAATGACATGAAACGAATTGATATAAAATGGATTGGAATATAATACTTGGCATAATATGGTTTTGGAAGAAGAGTTGTAAATGATTTTATCTTTGAGCATTGGTCATGTGCATCATGTTTATAATCTTGTTAAAATTCATATATTGTGTTAGATTGTTTCTATTGGGCTTTGGCTCACCTTATTTTGGGAAAAACCATTTTCTGGTGCCGGTGATATGCCTCCACCAATGCAGTAGCTTTGAGGGATTGTGAGAAAGAACTTCTATTTTGTTGTATCTATTTTGTATAGCCAAGGGATTTAGATTATGTTGAGCTAGACTCATTTTATTGTAACCAAGGAATAACTTGGAAAGATATAAGTCGTTAGGGCATTTAAATATTTGTTCAACGTTTATCTTTTGATTACTAGTGATACATGCTATAGATTCAAGATAGGACATTTATGAATGTATATTGCATGTGTCATCTTTTGTATATTAACTCTGATGAATGAAAAGTATGTTATTTCTATTCTATTTCCACTTATGAGATAGGTTCGTTGTATTTATTTTAGGGGCGTTTGTAGACACCCCATTTTTTACTGCCCTTACGACTTTGACGTCACCACTTGCACACCCAATGATGAATGTGTGTATGCTCGTTAAGTGCTCCGAAGTCCTCAGCAGAATGCCACAACTTTGAGTCTTACAAACCCTACACACCTCTTGCCTTGTCTTTGGACCAAAACTAGAGATTTTCAAGCTTGCAAACCCTTGTGACCTGTTGGCCACCACCTTTGGCTACTGGCCACTGCTCTTGGCTGCCGGCCACAAGTGTGTTTTGCAGATATTTTTTTGTCAGTTGTACCAGCTGTTGGCACAAATGCATGCACCTTCTTATACGTGTATGTATTGATATTTTTGAGGGAGTGAGATCATTTTCTATATATAGAGGACCTCCCCTCTTGCTTTCAAGGTTAGAAAAATTTGGAACAAAATATTTCCTTTATCTCTACAATTCTCTCTCTCTTTTGCAAATTTCTTGATCCTTCACCTATACACTCTAAACCAAACCTTACCATCATTGAGCTGAGGTACTTTTGAGCCCTGTT
The DNA here is from genome assembly GCA_036172215.1 of Camellia granthamiana. Classification (NCBI taxonomy): domain Eukaryota; kingdom Viridiplantae; phylum Streptophyta; class Magnoliopsida; order Ericales; family Theaceae; genus Camellia; species Camellia granthamiana. Next base: position 65,779,377 of record CM069908.1, read on the forward strand.
TGAGCTCTTGAGGATGTGTTTGTGTTGAATTGTTGCTTGGAAGTGCTCTCCTCTTCAAGAGGTATAAGGCTTAGCTTTTTTTTTTTCTTGTTTTTGTTTGCTATTTTCTTATTGTTTTCCTACTATTTTTCTACTATTTTTTAGGCTGTGTAAGCTCTATAATTTTGGGCTGAAACTTGTGGTTTAAAGCCTTAGAGAGTGCAGGGGTGTTTCACCTTTCTTTCCACCTTGCTTCTCTAGCCTTTATCCTTGTGTTTCCCACCTGTACACTATCTTTTTTTTTAACCTTTAAACACTGATTTTCAGAGCTTTTTTAGTGGCTAAAATGTTGCTTTGAAGTCCAAAATTGGAGGGGTTAGCCTCCTTTCATTGTGTCTTGCTTATTAGTCTGACATGCTCCATGTTTTAGCTTATTGTTCTAGGTATTTTTGTCTTAATTCCAGCATGTTTTAGGACTTACTTAGCACTATTTTAGGACTATTTTTAAGTGTTCATTGCATTTGAGCCTTGTATTGCATGCTAGTAGTGTAATTGTCCTCATAGGTTTAGTGGTCTAGGCCTTAGCCACCATCCTATTTGAGTTGATAGCACTTATTTATGGCTTTCCATACTTGTGATCATCTTTAATCACCTTTGCAACCTCCCTCCTTTCTTGGCTTTTGCTTTGCTTTGAAAGTTGGTTCAAACTACTTGTTTGTTTAAAGCTTGAGATTGAGATCTTGTGCTTAATGGTTTAATCCCTTTGGGGGTTCATTACCAACGGCATGACACTTCTCTCATGTCTAAAACAAATTTTGGTTTCATGGTTATTTCCATTAGAGGACTTAAAACTCACCTTTAGACTTAAATTACTAAGGAATGGTTGGTAATTAAAATGGAGTAATAAAATTGAAGACTAAAAATGGTGCAAGATAATAACTTGGTTAAGGTTCAATCAGACGTTAATTGAAACATTGAGTCTTGAATCATTTCATACTTGTTAGTGATGAAAATGGTTCAAGAGTCATTGTCAACCACTTTCCTTGATCAATCCATGATATGGAGGGGGTTTGAGAGTCTTTATTTGTTGCATTTATTGAACTTCCACACTTTGGTCCATAGGCCATCATGTAATGAAATTGTATCGATTGATGGTTTGTGAATCAAGTTTACTACTCCTTTGAGCTGTTTGATGATAAGGAGAGATAAGTTGTGCAAACAACCCTTGGAAATACCCTGTGTTTGCTCTGTTTGCTCTTTGTTGTAGCAGGAAAAACCAGCCATCAGTGGCTGGTAAGTCACCTTTTGGGGACAGCAGGCCATCATTTATGGCCGACAGGCCACCACTTCTAGCCTGCCAGCCACCTTTGTAAAACCCAGCAGTGTACTTTTCTAGAAAAAACAGAGTTGGTTTTGAGGTGAAAAATAGTGCAAATGTTCTACTGTGCAATAGAGGCATCTGGCAGCAGAACAGTGGCCTTCTTCAGGTGGAAATCCGTGCATGCATGAGCACTCCTCGTTTCCCGTGGTAGAGTAATTAGAATAGCTAGCTTAGTGGTTCTTTCATGTTTAATTAGTTAATTTGTAATTAATTAATTCGTTTTGATTTGTAATTAATTAATTATTCTAATTTGTTGTAATAATTAATTAGCTAGCTCAGTTGATTATTTCATTTGTTTTGTAATTTGTAGTAATTAGCTTAATGAGTTAGTTTATTTGGACCCTCCTGCGTGAGGGCAAGCAATTGTAATAATGTGTATGTCTTCCAATCCCATGTCTTTCTCCCTTTTATTTACTAGCTTATGATGGTTAGTTTAGGGTATCATGTTTTGTTTAGCATTACTCATGCTTGCATCCATTTGTCTTGCATGCATTGGGCTCGGTTCATCATCCTAACTTGCATTGTCGTTTAAATACTTCTTTGAATATGTGCCTAGACCGCATGCTATCAAATTGATTCACATGCCATGTTAAGTAGCCAAGCCTAGTAATTGCATATCGCATGTATTGCATTAGCCATATTGTATGGTTAGGATCATGTAGTTTTCTAAATCTTTTATCTTTTTGGCTTGGAGTATTATGTGAGTCTTTACTCGCTTTAGCATTATGCATTATATGTTAGTGTTGCCATATCTAGCATGCTTACCATAGGCTAAGTGCTTAAATGATAAATTGCTTGAATGCTTGTGGATAAAGGGAATTGCTTGAATTAGAATAATTTGAGTAATGCTCATAGGCGATCACTTTTTCAAGTGGTACATATTCGAAACAATTTTCAAAACAAACATGAAATCAAGAATTCCAATTTTGGCAAAATAGTCTATACTTGTGTGTGTGTGCATCACATAGTAATGCTAGCCTAATAATCAGAACAAGAGAATATAATGTCGATAAGATTCATATCATGATTAGTAGAGGTCGATCTTTGATCGGGCGAGCGGGGGTGCTCAATTCATGGCCTTTCCCTCTCGTACCTAAGTTCCTGAGCTGAGACAATCTTGGTGATGATGGACACGTGGCCTTTGGCACGAGTCAAGGGTTTCCTAAATTTCAAAACAATATTTAAGTGGTAACTCTGTATCTAGCAAAGCAGTCTATTTTTAGCAATTTGATTCAAAATCAATTTTTCAAAAGATTTGTCAGATTTGGACTCTTTCGTGTTTATCTATTTCACATTGCACTTATGAGATCAGATTCAGAACCGTGGGAGTCTGATACTGTAGGGCTAGTCATCTTTCGAAAGGGGGCATGAAAAGTCGAGTTACAGTTTCTGGTGACTCTGCTGGGGAAATTAGAGAACTAGACTCGAACTTCATGATATGAAATTTTATCTACACTTATATGTTTTTTTATTTCTGCATTGCATTTGCATTAGTGCGCTTAAGTCACTGTGTTTCCCATCTACTATTCCTGGACGGTTTGCCGAAGGCTTGCCCAAAAGCTTGCCAAAAGGCTGACCGGTTGTGGACTCCACCATGATGGGAACACAACCCTTGGATCTGGATGAGGTTATAACCGGGCTACAACAACAGTAACCACAGTCGGCTATGGCTTCTGTATCCCATGCACCTCTCATGGGTATCCCAGCACCCAGAGCCACCGCTTATACTGCCAATGTCAAAGAAAATCAAGGCAATCTAGCAGAGCCAATCTCGACACAAGCATTCAAAGCACTTGTTTATCAGACTGAGGATCTGTTTGAGTTTGAGATTGACCCAACTGTACTCAAGGTCAATAAACTGGAGAAGTTATTCAAGAGAGCACAAGGGGTTAACTCCATCCCAGACATAGAGGATGGATATACCGATTCCGTAGTGACATTGCCATATCAGTTTAAAATGCGGCACATCGATTGATTTGACGGCTTCGGAGATCCAATGATTCACCTTCGGCTGTTTTCGAACATCTTGCAGCCGATGAGCCTGACTAGACTACAGAAGCTGTCTCTCTTTGGTTGTACCATGTCTGGTATAGCGACTATTTTGTATGCAAAGTTGGAAGACTCTGTCAAGCAGAATTAGGAGGAGATGGCCGAGGCCTTCATTGCACAGTATTCGTATAATACTCAGATTGAGGTCACAACTCGTGATCTCGAAACAACATGACAACAGCTGAATGAGGGCCTTTCTGAATTTGTGACGAGGTAAAGAGCTAAGGCCTCGATGATGACCACAAGGCCTTCTGAGAAGGATTAGATTAGGATGGTTGTCCGGAATCTACACGGCAAACTGTTACAAAGGATGATCGTCCTACCTCTATTCACATTTACAGAACTCCATGAGATGAGGGTACAAATCGAAGACACCATGAAGCAGGGACTTATCACAGATAAGAAGGAGCTGGCAAAAGGCCGTTTGTTCGCAGTTCCAATGCTGCCGGGGATAGCATAACTACGAGGCTGTCAGATGTAAGTGTTGTCACCACAACCAAGACTGTCGACCCCTTTGCCAACACATGCTCACAAACATCGTCCAATCCTAATCGATCCTAGAGGACTTTCAACTAGCTATACATGACCCTATCTCAAGCCATGAAGGTGCTAGTCAAAAAAGGGCACCTCAAACCATTAGAACCCCGCCCATTGCCTGATTTCCTTCCACCCAAACATGACTCAGCAAAATACTACGCATTTCATCAACAGCATGGTCATGATACTGACCAGTGCTTTCGATTGCGTCATGGGATTCAGGATCTCATTAACAACAAGGTGATCACTCCACCTCAAAAACCCAACGTGACCACAAATCCATTCCTAGCCCATAATCAAGTCCCTCAAACTCGAAATCTCAACTTGATCCATACATTGGCCACCCCTTATGACCCCAGCGTATATATTACTCCCTCCCACCTACCAAAGCCGACGTCACAGATCTGTGCATGATGGACACGTCCAACCCCCAACCCAAGCCTATGGTGATGCTTACAGTGGATGAGGAGTCGACCTTAGAGGAAGGTACTAGTCCGTTGTTGGAGTGTTCTGAGGACTTAACTGATGGGGTGTATGACCCAAGTTGCTATATTGTGTCGATTGGTCAAATCAAGCCCGAACTGGTGCTGCCAGTCTTGGTAGACATAAATGTCGTTAGAGAGGATAGCCCGAGCCACGGGTTGGATGAGCTACCAGAACTCGAGGAGGACTTGGACAATCTACAATTCTTTGACGAGCAGGATCAGGGGGATGTACAGATCGGCTGGTTCGACTTAAATGGATTAGCTAACAACTCTGGATGGCTGAGTGATGGGCCTAATAAAGAGGAAGAAGCTGGAATGAAACCAGAAGGAAAAGAAATAGAGATTCTTGTAGTGGCTGGAAAGGCAAATGAGAAAGAAAAGCTGTTGGAGGGCGCTGACGTGGAAAATTCAGCCTAGGAAGTGGGCACTATGAGCACTGTGAATACAGAATAGGAAGCTGCATTAAGGCAGTTTGAACTAGAAAGGGTTGAAGACAACCAAGAAGCTGTAATGGCCCAACACCCTGTGGGGGATACTTATGATGTGAAAGTAATACAAACGAAGCTAGACAACTGTTTATTGACCGCTGAAGATGTATGGTGGGACGATGATGATCTGCATCTGGTCCACACCGACGAAGACTGGGGTGAGTGCCTTTTGGATAACACGTGGTATGTGGAAGAAATAGACCATCTGATAAGAAGTGGGTAGTATTTTAAGCCACCGCATCTAGATCAAGCTGAGGCGTCTGGAAAAGATAGAGAGGTCGAGAAACAGAAAGAGAAACAACTGGAAGAAGAGGCAGTGTTGAAACAGCTTAAGAAAATCCAAGTTGACATTTCAATCTGGGGTCTTCTCATGGCCTCCAGGGTGCATCGACAGGTAGTGTTGTTGATAATGGACAAGGCTAAATTGTCCATTGACATTACCCCCGCACAGCTCGTGGGATTGGTCTTCCCAAGTGGTGGCAAGCCAATCCTAACCTTCTCTGACTAAGAATTACCGCCGGAAGGCTTAGCTCATAACAAATCCCTGTATATATCTATAGAGTGTAGGGAGAAATGGGTACCGGTGGTGTTGATAGATACCAGTTTGGCCATCAATGTTTGTCCTCGCACCACCTATGCAATTGGCCTCAAACTAGCAGACTTTGTTCCCACAGCCCAAGTAATTTGGGCGTACAATAATACGAGCAGAGAGGTCATGGACACGGTGCAAATCAGAGTCCAGGTGGGCCCAGCTGAGCAAGATGTCGAGTTCTATGCCCTAGATGTGTCGGCTACCTTCAATTTATTGTTAGGGAGGCCCTGGTTACATCATGTAAAAATCGTCTCCTCCACTCTCCACCAAATGTTGAAGTACCCTCATGGGAAAGGAGTGGCGATTCTTTTTGGAAATTCATCCATCCATCCACCACCAGAGGTAACTACACCAGTGCTGGAGATCACTCATGGCAAGAAGGATGTGTTCCTCTCAGGGTTCACTCTGGCTAAAGCCCAGGTAGTGTAAACCACACTGACCATAGACGAAGGCATGTACATCAGGGCCTAGTTTATCTATTTCATGAACAAGTTGCAGCATGTTCCAGGAATGGGACTCGGAAGAAGTGGCCGTAAAGGCATTGCAGTACTAACAGGCGTGCCACACAACCCACATGCCTTTGGATTAGGCTGTGTCCACCAAAGAGGACTGGATCAGGAAAATGGAAAAAATGAAAGGCAGAGCCAAGGCTAAGTAAGCTGGGAAACGTTATGAGCTCGTCCATAGGGCAATCTAGGGGACACTAAATGGTCACTTTGTTCGGGAGGGAGAAGACTTCCCTTTTTGTAATTTTTCCAAGCCTTGGATGAATTCCTCGAAGCAACGTGCTTCCAGGTTGGAGATCCTTTTTTACCTGCAGCTGGAAGATAGTGATGATGAGGAAAGGGCTGAATCAAACATTAAAGCCGAGCAGAGCATGGAAAGTGACTCAGATGCCAGCGAAATTGGAGTAGGGGCAACACTGGCTAGTCTCCTAACAGATCCTGCGGCTGACCTAGAGAACTTGGGGGATAACCTTACTGTCTCTATGATCAGGGAAGAACCAAGTATGAACCCAACCAGCGGCATTTTGGATGCATCCGGGGCACCATCTCTTATCTGGCAGCTGGAGAAAGGCTATTTGTCCAATTCTGCGTTGGGTGATGAGCTAGAATCTGATTCTCCTGAGTCTGTAGGGTTGGGATCAGATTCTAGTTCTTCTGAGTCTGAGTCTGGTATTTCTGGGGGTGGTAACCCAGATACCAAAGTCCTGTCTAGGTCTTCATTCAGCTTTTCTTTTAAGTCTATAACCAAAGATCTGTACCTTTTGAATGAGAATTCTGCGGATTCTGTGTACTTTTCTGTGCTGTTGGTTTATTGTATTGACCAAGATTTTCAAAATTTTAATGAAAACAAAGAGAAAGGAATTCCTTTGGTTTTGAAAAACTTGATTAATCGAGAGGAGGAGAGGTTTGCTAAACCTTATGCTGATGAAATCATTGCCATTTATGTGGGTACTGAGAAGGATCCGCGCCTGGTCCAGATCGAGTCCACGTTGTCTTCGAAGGAGTGCGAGCGTTTAATCGCTTTGTTAAAAGATTTCAAAGATGTTTTTGCGTAGTCCTACGAAGACATGCCTGGAATCGATCCTAAGATTGTACAACATCAGATCTCTCTTCACCTTGAGGCTTGACCAATCAAGCAAAAGTTGCGTAGAATCCGTTCAGATTGGGCACTAAAAATCAAGGAAGAGGTCACCAAGTAGATCGAGGTAGGTTCTTGTTAGTGTAGACACCCTATTTTTTATTGACCTTAAGACTTAGACGTCATCGTTCTTGCACGCGATGATTGTGCATGTTTGCGCTCGTTTCGAGTTTCTCAGGTTTTCGACTGAGCGCCTTGTCTCAGGACCTCTTAACTCTCTTCTTCTTGGTTTGTTTTTAGAACATTGCCTTGGTGCCTTTGCCTGGAGGAAGAGAGAGGCCTGTAGGCCACTTTTTGTAGCTGTAGGCTACTTATCTCTCTTGTAGGCCACTTGTAGTGGCCCGTAGGCTAGTTTCGGGAGCTTTCGGCTGAGTGCCTTATCTTGTGGCCTCTTAGCACTCTTCCTTTTGGTTTGTTTTTGTGCCATACCTTGTTCCCCCTTGCCTAGAGGGAGGGGAGAGGCTGTCGGCCACTTTTGGCTCTTGTAGGCCACTTGTCCCTCCTGTAGGCCATTTGAGGTGGCCGACGGCCATTTTCTTACTTTTTCAGATATTTTTATTGCCAGCTGTGTCAGCTGTTGGGCACAGAAGGAATCCTCCATACACGTGTATAGAGGGATTGCACCAAGCTTCTAGCTTGTCAAGCAAGCTTGAGGCTTGGAATTCTATAAGAAGGGAGCTCTCTCTCCCTTTCAAGGGTTCAGATTTTGAAAGGAGCAAAAGATATCCCTCTCTCACTAGAATTCTCACTCTCTCTCTATATTTGTGCTATATTGCCTCAAAAGTGTTGTTCCTTCATACTTTTGCACACAAACACCTAGTAAAGCACCACCATCATTGAGCTGAGGTTCTTGGAGGTCATACTTGGGTTCTAAAAGACTGGTTTTTACCTCAGAAGTTGCTGTTTTGCTGTGGTTCTTCAAGGGTGAGTAGTTACCCTCTTTAAGCTTTATTTTGCTTAAGTATTTGGCCATCCTTGCATGATCTTTTAGGTCTTACTCTCAACTGCAAAAAGCTTTGTTTTTAAGTATTTAAAATGGTTGTTTGAGGCTTTGTTTGAGTTAGAGGTGGTCTACCCCCTTTGGTGGCTTGTTTTGCTTTGCTTTGTGCCATCTCTTTAGGCCTTTGAGATCACCTTCTCTTGGCCTTTTAACCACTGAATTCTACTGGAATTTTAGTGGTAGAAGTGTGTTTTGAGGCCCCAAATAGGAGGGGGTCATCCCCTCTCCTTGTGTCTTGATTGCTTGTGCTGTTGGCTTAACACTTTGGCATGTTTTTCTAACTCCTTGAGGCTCTATCTTAGCATATTTTAGGCCTTATTTTAACATGATAAAACTCTGTTTTGGGTTGATTTGATTGCCTCTTGCATGCTTCACACCCTTGTAGTGCAATCCTCTTTATAACCTTAACATGCATCGTGCTTTGTGCCTCTAATTCTAGCTTGTTTTAGCTCTACTCCAGCAGGTTCTTAGCCTTGTTTTGACCTGCTTGAACTCTGTTTTGAGTGGTCTTGATCATTTGGAACTTGCTTTGTATAGCCATAGTGCAATCTTGCTCACTAGCTTTGAGTTTCAAAGTCTCTAGCATGCTTTACTTGAGTTGTGTGCATGCTTTGGCCTCATTTCTCACATGATTTTAGTGTGTATAGTGTAATCATACTCTCACATGTTTCACACTTTCAATGCTTTTGGAGAGTTGTGCCTTATGTCTTGATCATAGGCTAATTTGTATGCATGCTTGCCTAAGCTTTTGGTCTACCATCTCAGCATGTTTTTGGTCTTATTTTGCCATGTTACAACTCTGATTTTGGTTGATGGAGTCACCTCTTGCTTGGTTTTGGTACTTGTAGTGTAATCCCACTCATTAGCCTTGCATACTTAGTGTTTTGGCCTACCATTCTAGCTTGTTTTGGCTACACTCCATCATGTTTCTAGCATCGTTTTGACCTGCCTTAGGACTGTTTTGAGTGATCTTGGTCCTTTGGGGCTTGCTTGATATGGCTCTGGTGCAAGTGCCTTAGCTAGTCTTGAGTTTTGAGCACCGTAGCATGCTATATTTGTGATGGTTGCATGTTTTGGCATCATTTTGCATGTAATTTTAGAGCATAACATGTATCATGTTCTCACTCCTTTCGCTCCTTGAGAGCTTTTGAGAGTTGTGCCTTTGTGCCTTATTTGTGAGCTACCAAAGGGGCATGATTTTCTACTCCTTTGAGCCTTAGTTTGAGCATGTTTTCGCCACTGATTTGCCATGATATAGCTCTGTTTTAGGCTGATTTGGTTGTTTGTGCATACTATTGCATGGTACTAGTGATATGTAACTCATTAGCTTTAATGCTTGAGTCCTCTCACATGCCATACTTGTGTTATTTGCATGATATGTCATCATTTGGCATATGATTTTAATGCCTACATCTCTGTCATACTCTCTTATTTATCACTTCTTCATTGTGTTTGAAAGTTGTGTTTAATGTCTTGCTTGCGAGCTATTACATGAACATGTTGTTGTAGCTTTTGGTGCTTCATTTCTAGCATGATTATACCATTGTTGTGGCATGAGGTAGGTTTGACCATTTGAGCATTGTAGTGCATGCCTCATGTGTAATACACTTCACTAGCCTTGATGCCTTAGCTTTTAAACATGCCATGATGGAGCCTTGTGCATGCTACTTTAGCATTGGTAGATAAGCATGTTGTTTGGATGTGTGTTGCATTGCATTGTGTTTGAATCGGACGTTAATCTAAACACGAGAAACGAGGGGCGTTTCATACTTGAAGTGATGAAATGTGCCTCATTTGTTGGTCGCCGTCCCCCTTGATTGTGCATGATAGGGTGGAGGCCTCTCGAGTCTTGTGTGTTACTCGTGCATTCATTAACTTGTACAAACTTGGTTTCTCGGCTATCGTGCATTGCGATGCTTGATTGGTGGCCCGAGAGTCGAGTACCACACTCCTTTGAGCTTGAGAAATGATAAGGGGAGTGGTTGTACACACATTCCCTGCAATTGCCTTGCTTTGCCCTTGTTGAACTCTGTTTGCAGCAAAACTGGAATGTGCAGCAACAACTGGCCAACTGGCCGACCAGCCAGAGGAAGTGGCCGACTGGCCACTTTAAATGGACTACAGCCCTTTTAAGTGGCCGACAGGTGGCCTACAGTCTCCCCTAGTGGCCGACAGCCCGCCATCTTGAAGGTGGTTCAAAGTTATTCTGGTTCTGAAGCAGAGGTAGTCTGGGAATTGGTTCAGTATTCAGGAATCAAAGCAAATGCAAATAGAGGCAACCGGTGGCAAGGCATCGGGATTTCATGAAGAAGCAACTGAGCATGCATGCATTCCTCACCCCAAGGCTCCTTTTAACTGCTTTGCTTAGATGGTTAACTCATGGATTTTGTACTTAAATAGTTAACGCGTTTAGCTATTCATTTGTGTTTGTAATTAGTTAACTTGTTAGTTAATTAGTTTTGTTTTGTAATAGTTAGCTTAATTAATGTAGCTAGTTAGCTCTCTTTCATTCGGACCCTCCTTCGAGAGGGCAAATTTTGTAATAAGGGTGCATGTGTGTGATGCATGCCTTCCAACCCCATCTCTTTCTCCCTTTTACTTATCAGCTTTTCATGGCTAGTTTCAGGGCATATTTCAATTAGCATACTTATGCTTTGCATGCGTGCATTATTCATTCATATTGCATGCACCGGGCTCGACGCATCATACAAACCGCATTGTATTTCAATACCCTTTCTTGAATACGTGTTTAACAGCATGTTATCAAGTGTTGCATTCTGTAGACACCCCATTTTTGACCGTCCTCAAGACCTGGACGTCACCGTTTGAACGCCCGGTGATCATCCATGTTTGTGTTCGTTTGGAGTTCCCGGAGTTCTCGGCTACGCGCCTTGCCTCAGGAACTCCGAACTCGACTGTTTGTGTCTGGTTGTACACCAAACACTTGTGTTTTGCCTTGGAAAGGCAGAGGATGCCTTGTGAGACATCCCCTTGCACCACCGGCAGTGGCTAGAGGCCACCGGCTAGTTTTGTGTTGCCACCGGCAATGTATATTGCCGGTCGGCACTATTTGTTGCCGGTCGGCACTCTTTTTTGGCAAAATGACATTTTTGCCCAGCCGACTACTGTTCAGTTGCTTTTTGAGATATTTTAAGGCAGCTGTCTTGCATCTTCTTTCCCTCCATACACGTGTATGGAGGGATGAGCTTCTTGGTGGCTTAACTTGTAAGTTTGGTTGCCTATAAGAGAACCCTTCCTCCTCTTGGCTCAAGGGTTGGAGAGTTAGACATTTTGGAGAGAAAAGACCTCAGAGAAGCTCTGGTTTTAGGGTTTGAGTTCTATATCTATCCTATCTCTCTTTTTTTTTTCTCTCTTGTTTGTACACTAGGTGCTTTAGTCCACATTATTGCACACAAGCACCTAGTGTTTCACCTTCCCTTGGCTACTGAGGTTCCAAGAGGTTGTTCTTGGTGCTCTTGGCCGGATTTGAGCCCAAGGAAGCAACAACATCAACACTTGTGAAGAAGGTCAACAAGGGTGAGAAACTTGCTTTACATACCCCATTCTTGCACTCCATTTTTACCTATCTTTCAACTGTTTTTGTACTTGGTGTTTAATACAAAAAAGTTCTGTTTTTTAGTCCTCTTGATAGTTTATTAAGGGTGCTTTGTGCTTTGGGGAAGTTTGGCCCCTCTTAGGCCTTGAAAGGCCTCATTTTTGTGCTATTTTGTTGAGCTCCGGGATTTTGGTGTTCGGGTCTCTTCACCACTGAAATCTTGAGGGATTTCAGTGGTGTAGATGATGCCTTGAAGTCCCAAGAAGGAGAGGGCCACCCCCTCTCCTTGTTGTCCTTGAAAAGGACAAGTTTTGGCCTCTTGAGGAAGCCTTTGTTGGTGTGTGTGTTGAGTATGTCTAGGCTGCATTTTATGTTTATTATGCCATGATATAACATTGCTAAGAGTTGGTTTTGGTCCCTTATGCATGCTTAGCATAGTTGCCATGTAATGCCTTGTGATCCCTTAACATGTCTTAGGTTGTGTGCCTTTGTTTCTAGCATGTTTTAGGCTTACATTTGTGAAGCTTGTATGCTTATTTTGCCATGAATGAGGTCTGTCCATAGTTATTTTGGTCGACCCTAGCTTGCATTGTATAGCCTCTTTGCATGTCTGGCTTGTTGGCCTTAAGTGCATAAATGTGATAACATGCCTTGTTTGCATTATTTTCAATGGTTTGGAACCATTTAGCATGCAATTTCAGTCCCTTAGACATGCTTGTTTGATTGCCTTGCATGCCTCTTTGAAGCTTTGAATGCATATGTTGTATGCCTCATGCCTTGACCTTTGTGTATGCCTTGCTCTAGAGCCACTTAGATGCCATCTAGAAGGTCCTATTTGTATGGTCTAAGGCTGTCTTAGACCTGTTTTAAGCCTTCTTGGCCTTGTGAGGCTTGGTTGGCTTAGCCATGGTTTAGGTCTCCTTTGGCTTGTCTTGGATGCTTGGGCCATTTGTTGCATGCTTAGTCTATTTTGTTGCTTGGTTTGGCACCATGTTTTGCATAATTTTCGGAGCTTTCTATGTATGCTAATTGTCCATGTTTAGCTTCCTTTAAGTGTGCTTAAAGCTTGCTCACTTGATGCTTAAGTTGGTACCTTAACATGTGCATGTGTGCATGCGTGATTAGCCTTCATTTTTGGGCACTTTGGCCACTGATTTTAGGTCTATTTAGAGTTGCCTAAGTCATGTTTAAGACCATCATTTGCTTGCTTGCATGCTTACCTCATGTTTGCTTGTATGCTTTGCATAAGTACATGGCATTGTTCATGTTGCATGATAGCTAACATGACTAGGTTGCATTGCATCAACATGCATTCCTTGTCCCTTGATTTGGTGATAGGGATTGGGATTTTGGGTTGTTTGGTTTGCATGCATTTGAGATTGAAAGTGCACATTTGATCCTTTGGGCCATCATGCATGGGAATGCGTGATTGGTGGCCCGAGAATCGAGGCACATGCCCCTTTGAGTCACAAACATGATAAGGAGTGTGTTTGGTGCATACATTGCTTGAATAACATTGCCATGCAAGATTTTGCCCTCTGCTGCTGTGAGTTGCAGGTTCTGCAGACATTCAGTGCCGATCGGCAACATTTAGTGCCGGCCGGCATTAAATTATCAGCCGATGAGTTCATTTTGTGCCGGTGGCCACATACTTCAGCCGGTGGTGTTTCCCCTCAGCCGGTGGTATCCCCCAGTGCCTTGAGAAGTAGGTCTAAGACTTTGGCAGTTTTCAGAAAGGCAGAGCAGGGAAAACAGAGGCAGTCTAGGCATGGCAGTGCGATTCCGAGCAAGTCCCGAGCGTGCGCTGCATCTGGCCCTCTTCCCGAGGCGGTTTATTGTTTTAATTAAATTAGTTAATTCGTTTAATTAATTTATTGGGTTTGTAATATTTAATTAGCTTGCGTAGTTAATTATTTGTATTATTCTTTCGGTCTCCCCCGAGCGAGGGCAAATCTGTAATAAGTGTGGGTGAGTGGTGTGTATGTCTTCCAACCCCCACTTCTTTCTCCCTTTTACTTACCTGCTTTTAATGGTTAGTATTAGGGCACGTTTATTTTAGCATACCTTATGCTATGCATGCGTGCATCCATGCATTTGTTGACATGCATCGGGCTCGGTACATCATACAAACTGTATTGTATTTTCAATTCCAAATTGAATACGTGCATCGAATAAAGTGCATTTCACATGCCATCTTTAGGGTTAGCCGAGCCTACTCTAAATTGCATCTTCGCCTGTGTTGCCTTAGCCATTTAACATGAACTAGGTCATGCATGTCTGCTAACTAGTTTCTTGTTTTGGCACGGAGTACGATGTAAGTATTTATGCTTTAGCATATCGCATGCGTGTGGATGTTAACATAACAGTATGCTTACCATGCGGCTAAGTGCTTATATGAGATAAACTGTTTGAATGCCTGTGGGTGGAGGTTGGATTGCTTGAGTTGGGAAAACTCATTGAAATCCGTGTTTTAGCCTACTTACGAGTAGCAAATTCCAAAGCATTTTCAAAACGAATGGATATGCAATGTTTGTTTCCAAATTAGGCGATCTAGTCTATACTTGTTTGCTGTGCGCATAACATAGTAATTCTAGGCTAATAATTGGAATAAGAGCATGTAATGTTTTCAAAATCGGATATCACGGTTAGTAGAGGCCGGTCTTCGGACCGGGCGAAAGGGGGTGCTCATAGCTGACCTTCCCCGATCGTACCCAAGCTCCCGAGCCAAGACTACTTTGGTGATGACGGACACGTGGCCTTCGGCACCGAGTCAGGGTTTCCTAAATTTTTCATTTTAAAATATTTAGGTGGCGACTCTGTAATCTGGCAAAGCAGTCCATGTTTGGTACTACTTTTCAAAAAATCTGTTTTTCTTCAAAACGATTTGCCAGAGTTGGACTCTTTGGTTCAGATTTAGAACCGCAACAAACAAAAAGGGAGTCCGAACTGTAGTAGCGAGGTCCCCTGCGGGCGCGTCTACACATTCATATGTCATTTTAGATAACTGAGCCTATTTTAGCTGCATTTTTGCATGCGTTGCATTAGACATCTTAACATAGCTAGGATCATGCATTGATTTCTAACTAGTTTTCTTTCTTTGGCTTGGAGTACACTGTAAGTGTTTATGCTTTAGTATCTTGCATGTGTGTAAGTGATTGTCATGATAGCATGCTTGTCATGAGGATATGTGCTTAAGTGATTAATTGCATGAATGCCTGTGGATGAAGGCTTCACTGCTTGAATTGGGACAATTCATCAAATGTGCGTTTTAAGCCCACTTGTTTGTGGCAAATCATGTTTTAAGCCCACTTGAGGGTGGCAAATCTGCATTTTAGCCTACTTGCGAGTAACATCTTCAAACCATTTTCGAAAAACAAACATGAGATGTTTTGTTCCAAATTGAGTGATTTAGTCTATACTTGTATGCTGCGCGCATCATATAGTAAGTTAGCCAATAAACCGGAATAAGAACACATGTGTTTTCAAAAACAACATATCATGTTAGTAGAGGCCGATCTTTGATCGGGCGAGCGGGAGTGCTCAGTTCAGGACCTTCCCCTCTTGTACCCAAGTTCCCGAGCCGAGGCAACTTTGGTGATGACAGACACGTGGCCTTAGGCACGAGTCAGGATCTCCTAAATTTCCCAAAACAAAACATTTAGGTGGCGACTCTAAAATCTGGCAAAGCAGTCCGTGTTTGGCTCTTCTTGATTAAAATCGATTTTCCAAAATGATTTGCCGGATTTGGACTCTTTGGTGATTTACCAGTCTTACATTGCACTCTGTGAGATTAGATTCAGAACCGTAACAAGAGTCTGAACTGTAGTAGCTATGAACCCAATTCGCGCCCTCTCCGAAAGAGGGGGCGCGCTGAGGAAGTTTGGGCGGTTTACAGTTTCTGGCGACTCTGCTGGGGATTTAGAGAACCTGACTCGAACACCATGATATGTTGTTTTATCTACACTTATGTGTTTCTTTGCATTGTGTTTGCATTGGTGTGCCTAGGACACCGTGTTTGCCATCTGCTATTCTTGAACGATTTGCCGGAGGCTTACTTGGAAAAGCGTGCCATAAGGCTGACTGGTTATGGGCTCTGCCACGATGGGAACACAAACCTCGGTTTTCACTGAGGCACCCTTTTTGACCATTCAACCTAGTTGCATATCAGAAGCTATAGTGACCATTCCAAACTAGGACAGGTTGCTTACTCAAATATAGGATGTTTGAAACCGCATGCGTGCGTAGTGAAACCCTAGCTCCTGACAAGATAGGACAGGGAAACCCTACCCCACCATAGGGGTGTTTTGGCTCTCACTTGCTTGCTACGTGCTTTTAGAGTGTGTCTCTACAGGAATGCATGTATCGGTTTGCAAGTCTGGGTATCAGTCTAAGGACATCAGTATTTGGAGGTATCAGATTTGAGGCAGTGATTTAGGGGCAGCGATCAATGTTTGAGAACAGTTCTTTCATCTTGTGATTATCAACTGTGTGTTATGTTTATTTAAGCCGAAATGCTATCCATTTTTCTGCTTATTGTTTCCTTATTTTGCTTTATTTATCTTTTTGCAAGGTAGTATGGCATCATTGCTTCCGAGGAGGCAATTTCCCCCAAAGCCCTCTAGGTTAGAGGTAGAAGGCTTCATCGCTCCGAGGATCTAGTTGATGGACAAGCAGTGTTCTTTTCATTACCCCCGGTTACAAGGCAGAGGGCAGTTACGCAGGGAATATCAGTACAGCAGTCGTTAGTTCAGCAATCATTGTCCACCCCACTAGTGAGTAGTCGGGCTGAGGTTTCTGTTTCTACCATAGAGAGAAATACACCTATTCAGTTAGATCAGCACCTTATGGCAAGTATGGAGGACATGATGCGGCAGCTCCAAGAGACCATACAAGCCATGCAGCGGGATATTGCCTGCTAGGCCGAGGTTATTGCACGTCGGGCAGAAGTGGTAACTCAACAAGCAGAGCTAATTGCCAGACTTCAACAACAGTAGCAACCACAACAAGCCGGAGCATCTACTTCGCATCCACCCCCACCCCCACTTAGAGTTCTAACGCTCAGGGATACTGTAAACGTTCAGGAAGATACGGACGCTCCAACAGGGCAAGTCCTGCCACCAGTTCTACCACAGACTTCAATGACACCGGCCTTCTCAACAGATACACCGTTTGAATCTGAGATGGACTCAACCGCTTTGAAGATGAGTAAGCTTGAAAAGCTATTTAAACGGGCCCAGGGGGTCAATTCCATTCCAGACATAGAGGATGGTTACACGGATTCGACGGTGACATTGCCGAACAGATTCAAGATACCCCACATAGACCGTTATGATGGCTCGGGCGACCCTATGGTTCATCTGAGGCTGTTCTCTGATATTTTGTGCCCAATAGGCTTGACGAGACTCCAAAAACTATCACTCTTCGATCAGACCCTGTCGGGTATTACGGCCATTTGGTACGCCAAACTGGAGGAATCAGTGACAAGGAATTGGGAGGAGATGGCTGAGGCCTTCGTTGCTCAGTACTCATACAATACCCAGATCGAGGTCATGACTCGTGATCTTGAGACAACCAGGCAGGAGCCGAAGGAAGGCTTTTTTGATTTGGTTACTCGATAGAGGGCTAAGGCCTCCATGATGACAACTCGGTCATTGGAGAAGGATCAGATAAGGATAGTTGTGCGCAACCTCCAACCTGAGCTGATGCAAAAAATGATCGTCTTACCCCTTCCCACCTTTGTAGACTTACACGAGATTGGGGTACAGATTGAGGACGCTATGAAGCAGGTCTGATCGACCAAGATAGGGAACAGCCCAAAAGGGCATTTACACACAGTTCGAATGCAGGCACGAGTAGTGCTGCAACCGCCAGAACTTCTGATGTGGGCATGGTCACCACCACCACCCCAAAAATAGCCACACCTTTCACCGGTACATCCAGAACCACCTCTCAACCAGCAAACTATCCACCCCGAGGCAAGAGGGTTTTTACCCCACTTTATATGCCTTTGTCTAAAGCTCTAGGGGTCCTACTCAGGAAAGGACATCTGAAACCGTTAGAACAACAGCCTTTACCCGATCCTCTCCCTCCAAAGCATGACCTGACTAAATACTGTGCATTCCATCAACAGCAACGTCACGACACTGACTTCTGCTTTCGACTACATCATGAGATTCAAGATCTCATTGACAACAAGGTGATTGCATCTCCCGACAAAACAAATGTCACCACCAACCCACTCCCACCACATAACCAAGCTCCACCACCCAAGCACATCAACCTGATCCAAACCGCGGCCATTCCATATGACCCAAGCATATACATCACACCCTCCCACCTACCCAAGCCTAAGGTGTTCATCCCAGACAGCACGGACTTGTGCATGTTGAGCATCTCCCAAACCCAACCTGAACCGGTGGTGGTAACTGTCGAAGACAGAACTGGAATGACTTCGAAGGCAGATGGGAATGTTGATTCAGAGCCTCAGGGGTCTGGGACCTTTGCGTACAACCCGAGTCGTTATATCACATCAATAGACCAGGCTAAGCCGAGGGTAGAGTTGCCAGTTAGGGCAGAGATCAGTGTCGTTCAAGAAGATGGACCAAGTCAGGGGTTAGATGACCTAGCAGAGCTGGAAGAGGATGTTGCCAATCTGCAGTTCTTCAATGAGCAGGACCCGGGAGATGTGAGCATCAACTGGTTCGACTTGGATGGATCGAGAGAGAATACAGGGTGGCTCAGCGACATGCCAGATGTTGTTGAGGCGCCTCAGCCAAAACAGGGGCAATCAAAAGCTGGGATATCAGCAGTGGCCAGAATGGCCGAGAATCAGGGAGTATCGCCGGAGAGCACCAGTGCGAAGAATTTTGCACGAGAGTCGAGTAGTTTGAGTACAGTAGACACTGAACATGAGGCTGTATTGAAGCAACTTGAGCAAGAAAAGATAGAGGATCTTGAGAGGGCTAGGAAGGCCAAAGCCCCTACGGGGACAGAATATGCCGTAAGCATAGAAACAGTTACAATGGAGCCAGACAGCTGTCTGTCGGTTGCCGACGGGATGTAGTAGGAAGACGACGACTTACGTCTTTCCCACACCGACGAGGACTAGGGACAGAACCGCACAGATGACACTTGGTATGTTGAGGAGGTTGACCACATGACCAGGAGTCGGCAGTATTTCAAGCCCCCACACTTGGACCAACCGAAGGCGTCCGGGAAGGACGAAGAAGCAGAGAGGCGGAAAGAAAAACTGCTGGAGGAGGGGGCTGTACTGAAACAACTTAAGAAAATTCAAGCAGACATCTCCATCTGAGGACTGCTTATGGCCTCGAGGGTTCACAGACAAGCCGTCCTTACAGCCATGGATAGGCCCAAGCTTTCAATTGATACAACTCCTGAGCAGTTGGTAGGACTGGTTTTCCCGGGAGGAGCTTCCCCAACCTTGACCTTAACTGACAAAGAACTACCGCCCGAGGGCTCAGATCATAACAAACCACTCTACATCTCTGTGGAGTGTAGGGAGAAATGGATACCGGTGGTCTTGGCCGACACGGGGTCCACAATCAATATATGTTCATCGAGAACAGTGTATGCTATCAGGTTGAAGCCCGCAGATTTTGTGCCTACAACCCAGGTAATATGGGCCTATGATAATACCAGCCGGGAGGTGATGGGGACCATACAAATTAAGACTCAGGTTGGTCTGGGGCAGCAGGACATCGAGTTCTATGTCATGGATGTTCCAGCCACCTTCAATCTGCTCCTTGGGCGGCCGTGGCTGCACCAAGTGAAGGCCGTCTCTTCCGCCTTACACCAAATGCTGAAGTACCCCCATGGGAAGGGGGTGGCAATCGTTTTTGGGAATTCTTCGATACATCCACTGCCAGAGGTTTCTACACCAGTTCTGGAAATTGAGCATGGTGTGGAGGATGTGTTTTTGTTAGGATTCACCCTAGCTGAGGTCAGGTTGTACAGGACTAGCTGCTGATGAGGGGCTATACGTCAGTGCACAGTCTGTCTACCTTATGAACAAGTTTCAGCACATGTCTGGGATGGGATTGGGGCGAAGTGGTCGGAAGGGCGTCACAGCATTGGCTGAAGTGCCACATAACCCATATACCTTTGGCTTAGACGCACCCGAATGTTTTTAACTGATTGGAAATCCTAACGTGTCACACGCGAAAGGAGGAGGAATGGTGTGAACATCGGGCGCACCCTGGTGTTTTTAACCGAAGGGTGGTGTGAACACCGGGCGTACCCAAGTGTTTTTAACCGAAGGGTGGTGTGAACACCTGGCGTACTAGAGTGTTTTTAACCGAAGGGTGGTGTGAACACTGGGACGCACCCGAAAGTTTTTAACCGAAGGAGGTGGTGTGAACACCGGGACGCACCCGAATGTTTTTAACCGAAGGAGGTTGGTGTGAACACCGGCACGCACCCAAATGTTTTTAACTGAAGGGGGTTAGTGTGAACACCAAGACGCACCCAAATGTTTTTAACCGAAGGGTTGGTGATGTGATCTGAATATGGCATGAATGATTTTACCTAGAATTCCTCGGAATGAACCATACATACAATATCGTGCATGTGAAGGAAAGAGACTTAACAATTGCGATACAGTATGAATGCATGTTCTATGCAGGACAAACAACCGAGATACAATGTTAATGGCATGTTCTATGCAAGAAACAAAAGCATAAGCATATTCTATGCATGATTGAAAGGCAAATGCAAGACGTACATACAATTCCCATGAGATGCACAGTTTACAACAACATATGTGAAATACATATTCTATGTCGCAAAGTGAAGTGCATGTTCCATCCAACAACGAAAAAGAAATGCATATTCTATGCAAGATAACAAAGCATAATTTGACAAAACAAACTCAAAGGCAACTTCCGATTCATCTCTCGGAAGAATTGCAATGTATTCAAAGGATACACCTTGTCCACGTTGACAAGTGATGAACATCACGCACCAAAACACAGTTTCGAGCTTCCTCAGAGACATTTTGAACCAAACAATGAACAAACCCTTCAATTCTTGAAAACCAAAGACACAAAGCAGCATTAGGACTCCAAGGGAAACCTCAGAACACTTGCTGGCCACCAATGGGGGCCGCCGGCCACCTGCTGACTACTGGTGATCATTGCCAGCCACCCGTGGCAGATTCGGTGCAAATTTGTCATTTTGCCTCAGGTTTTTAAGTATACACCTCCACACTTCATTTCCTCACTTCTCTAGGGCCAAAATCTTTCTCCCTTTCTCTCTACACACTCCTTCTCTCTAGATCCGTGATTTCTACGAGTTTTCCAACGCCCCATGCGAAGTTTATTCGCTAAACCCTATTTGTTTACTCCGTTTTGAACCGATTGAAATTTGATTTTGGTGCTTTTTCTTGGAGTTTCACCTTTTGAGGCTTATTCCCTTCGAGTTTCTCTCGGGTTTTGTACCTTTCCTTTGGTTTTGACTTTTTCCTCCACCTTCTCTCTTAGGGTTGACTTTTTCTAAGTTTGCCCTTTTTCCTCCATTTTCGACCATTTTCTCATATTCTTTCCAGATGGCGGATGACATATCTCATGACAAAGCTCCCCCAGAGATCCCACCCCAGTTGTCTCCAGAAATGGAGGAAGAGCCTGAGCCAGTGCTACTACCACTCGAGATTCGACCCTTTGATCCGACGACATATCATCGTCAGATGCATGTGCTACCTCCTGGGGGGTATCAGGCACTTTAGAGCATTTGCGCGACACGTACCAGAGGACCTCTTGCTACGGGAGCTGGACTCCCATTTGTCTTACAGCACCACCGAGGTATACACTGTATTCTCATGTTTTCTTCACTGTACATTACATTTCTTGCTTTAACTGTGTTCCTTGCTTCAACTGTAATGTTTACACTGCATTTCTTGCCTCTTACTGCATTTCTTGCCCTAATCACACTCTTGCACTGTATTTCTTACACTACCTTTTTCATCTGCTTGTTCTCATATCGCTGTATATCACTGTTTTGATCACAGTAGGATTCTCGTGCTATCAAGGGCTATGGAGCCACGTCTGCGAGGGACTGGTATATGGAGTTTCCTGCCGGTGTCTGCTACATCATCGATGAGGCCGGCTTCGGCTTATCATGCATGGGGCTGTCACGCCATATCGCAAGTCACCCACTTCTTGGTGCATTAGTAGAGCGGTGGTGGGATACCACTAACTCCTTTCACTTCTCTGCTATTGGAGAGATGACGATGACTCCCTATGACTTCGCCATGCTCACAGGTATAGAAGTAAGGGGTCATCGGATCCCTTACGATATGGACATGAGCGAGTGGGAGGCCGTCTGGCTACACCTGCTCGGAGCACGTCCACCTTTCTTTTGACAGGGGATGGTACGATATAGCTGGTTCGCCGAGCGTTTCCGAGGGAGTGAGCCAGAGACCCCAGAGGAGACCGAGCATGTAGACATCCCATTTTTGACCGTCCTCATGACTTAGACGTCATCGTTTGAACACTCGATGATTTTGTATGCTCGTGTTCATTTTGAGTGTCCGAAGTTCTTAGTCGAGCGCCTTGTCTTTGGAGCCTTTGAACCTTATCTGCTTTGTGCTTAGTTGGGGACCAAGAGCTTGTTGTTTCAAGTCTAGAGGAGAGGGTGGCCAGTCGGCCAACCCCATAGCCTGTTGGCCTTGACTTGTTTTTATCGGCCATCAATGGTGGCTGACGGCCATTTGTCTCCTTTTTCAAATATTTGTTTGCCAGCTGTGCCAGCTGTTGCTCACTGAACTTCATCTCCATACACGTGAATGGTAGGATGAATTCAAGCTCAAACCTTGTTTTTCTATATATAGGGGGTGTCCTCCCCCATTTTTGAGGGTTAGAAAAATTTTAGATCAAATTTCTCTCTCTCTCTCTTCTTATTTTGTCCCTTAAAGTCTAGTTTCTCTACACTTTTGCACATCAACCCTTGACCAAACACTCTTACCTTTGAGCTGAGGTCCCTTGGAGTTTTGTTTGAGCCTTGAAAGGTGATTTGAGCTCGAGTTTGTGGCTAAATTGCATTTTGCTTCAAAGGTATTGCACTTACCGCACTTAAGCTTAATTTCCATACTTGTTTTCCCATCTTTTTACACTATTTTTGAGCTGGTCTTGAACTCTAAAAAACTCTATTTTTATGGTTAAAAATGATGGTTTAAGGCCTTTTGGAGTTAGGGGGTGGTCCACCCTTCTTGTCTCTTTGCTTGTTAAGCTTTTTGTGCCATCTTTCATCACCTTTAAATCAAACCTTTTGGGCCTTTTAACCACTGAAAATCAAAGTTATTTCAGTGGTAAAAGCCTTGTTTTGAAGTCCAAAATTGGAGGGGTTAGCCTCCCCTCCTTGTGTCTTGTTTGCACGCCTAGATAGCTTAACATGCGAGCATGTTTTTCTAGCATTTTGTAACTTGATCTCAACATGTTTTTGCTTCTATTTTGGACTGGTTTGGCTCTGTTTTGGGCTGCTTGTCTTGTATGAGTAGTGTATTGCATGGTTGTAGTGCAATTTCCTTCACTAGCCTAGTGTTTTAATGCTAAGATCGTCATTACATGAGTTGCTTGCATGTTTTAGTGTCATTTTGCACTCCATTTCAGCACTGAAATATCTGCAACCTCCCTCACTTCTTCACTTTTTCATTTGCTTTGATGGTTGTTTAGCCTTAGGGTTGTGTTTAAGCTTGAGATTGAGGCTTGTGCTTAATGGTTTTAATCCTCTTTTGAGGGTTTCTACTAACCAAAGGCATCACCTCTCTCTTGCCTTAAACCATCCCTTGGTTGACACCTCTTCCATTAGAGGACACTCACCTTAGACTTAATCAATTAAAGAATATATTGGAAATCTAAAATGAGTAAACAAAATGAACAAGTAAAAGAGGCAAGATAACGCATCTTTGTGTTGCATTGCATGTGTTCGGATTGGACGCTAATTTGAACACAGGAAAAATGGGACGCTTCATACTCAAAAGTGATGAAACGTGTCACTTTCCTTGGTCGTTATCACCCTTGATCATACATGATAGGGCTATGGCTTTGATGAGTCTTGTTTTGCACTCATTAAGCTTGTACAAGTTTGGTTCCTTAGACATCATGCATGAAAAATGCTTGGTTGATGGTTTAATGGCCAAAAGTTACACTCCTTTGAGCTTGTGTAATGATAAGGGGGAGTAATAGTACACACAAACCTTGAGAATATACTCTTTTGCCTCTGTTTGTTCTTTATTGCAGCAGAAGAAGAAGTTTAGGAAAGGGGTGGCCGACTGGCCACCAGTAGTGGCTGACCGGCCACCATTGGTAGCCAACCGGCCATCAATGAAAAATTGCACAAGTGTGCTCCTGAGTTAGAGCAGAGGCATTCTGGAAGTTGGCAGAATCTCTGGTGTTTAAACAAGTGTAAACAGAGGTGTCCGATGGCAAGACGGTGGATTTTTGGGAGGAAGCCGACCAAGCATACATGCGTCCCTCGCCTTCGAGGCCATTTAATTACTTTAGTTAGCTTCGAATAGCTAGTTAATTCAAGTGTTGTACTTAATTAGTTAGTGTAACTAGTTATTCAATTCTGATTTGTTGTGATTAATTAGCTTAGAATAAGTTAGTTAATTAGTTTTGTGTTGTAATAGTTAGCTTAATTAGTGTAGCTAGTTAGCTTAGCTTATTCATTCGGACTCTCCTTCGCGAGGGCATAATGTTGTAATAAGCGTGCATGCGTGTGTGTAGGTCTCCCAACCCCATGTCTTTCCTCCTTTTATTTAATCGCTTTCAATGGTTAGATTAAGGACATATTTTGATTAGCATACCTTATGCTTACATGTTTGCATCCATTCATTTGTCTTGCATGCACCGAGGCTCGGCGCATCATTCAAACTGCATCGCAATTTCAATACTTCTTTGAATACGTGTTTAATCGCATATTGTTCAAATCGATTCATATGCCATATAGTAGCCAAGCCTATTAATTGCATATGGCATGTGTTGCATTAGACACTTAATATAGTTAGGATCATGCATTTTTTTAACTAGTTTCTATTTTGGCTTTGAGTACTCGGTAAGTTTTATACTTTAGCATACTTGTATGAGTGTGATTGCCATACTGTCATGTTTCGCATGCTTGCCATGAGGTTATGTGCTTACTTGATTAACTGCATGAATGCCTGTGGATGAAGGCTTGTTGTTTGAATTGGAACAATTCAACGAATGTGTGTTTTAAACCCACTTTGTTGTGGCAAAATCATGTTTTAAGCCCACTATGTTTGGTGGCAAATCCGCATCTTTAAGCCCACTTGAGGGTGGCAAGTTCAAACCATTTTCGCAAACAAACATGACTTGAAATGTTCCAATTCTTGTGATGTAGTCTATACTTGTATGCGTGCGCATCACATAGTAATGTTAGCTAATAATCAGAATAAGAACACATAAGGTTTATAAAACATCATATCATGATTAGTAGAGGCTGATCTTTGATCGGACAAGCAGGGGTGCTTATTTCAGGACCTTCCCCTCTCGTACCTAAGTTCTCGAGCCGAGGCAACTTTGGTGATGACGGACACGTGGCCTTTGGCACAAGTCAGGGTGTCCTAAATTTCCCCAAAACAAAATATTTAGGTGGCGACTCTATAATCTGGCAAAGCAGTCCAATTTTGGCATTGTTTGATTTAAAATTGATTTTCCAAAAAGGTTTGCCAGATTGGACTCTTTGGTGATTATCAGTTTCACATTGCACTTGTGAGACTATTCAGAACCACAGGTAGAGTTCGAACTGTGAGGCCTTTCCTTTCAAACCCTTTCTGAAAGGCAGGGGCACGGAAAAAGGTGAGTCCTCAATTTCAGGCGACTCTGCTAGGGATTTAAAGAACTTGACTCGAACTCGTGATATTTTGTTTTATTTACACTTTTGTGTTTCTTTGCATTTGCATTTGCATCGGTGCGCCTAAGTCACAGTGTTTGCCATCTGCTATTCTTGAGCGGTTTGTTGGAGGCTTGCTTGGAAAAACTTGCCAAAAGGCTGACCGGTTACGGGCTCTGCCATGATGGGAACATAACCCTTGGATCTGGACTACCGCTGTACCGTTTGATCCTCTTTTCACTTCTTGGTGTTAGGTGCGAGAGGTATATTAGGTAGTCTTGCTGAGGTACCCTTTTTGACCAATCGACCTACTTGCATATCGGCAGCCATAGAGACAATTGCAAATTAGGACAGGTTGCTCACCCGAATACAGGATTGTTTGAAACCGCTTGTTTGCATAGTGAACCCCTAGCTCCTGACGAAATTAAGACACGGTAACCCTACCCCATCATAGGGGTGTTCTGGCTCTCACTTGCTTGATACGTGTTTTTAGAGTGAAACTCTGTAGGGATGTGCATATCAGTTGCAAGTTTGGGTATTAGTTTGAGGGTATCAGTTTTTAAGGCAGAAATTTGGGGCAGAAATATGTATTTGAGTATAGTCGTCCAGCTTATGATTGCAACTGCGTGTTGTTTCTGTCTAAGCCGAGGTGCTGTGCAGTTTCTGACTTTTGTTTCTTTTTGCTTTATTTTTCTTTTTGTAGGGTAGTGTTTCACGATTGCTTCAAACGAGGCAGTTACCCCTCAAGCACTCTGGACTCGAGTAAGGCGACTTTACCGATCTGGGGATCTTATCGGAGGATAGCCAATGTTTGCTTCATTACCCCCAATTACAAGACGAAGGAGAGTCAAGCGTAATCAACCGGTTCAGCAGTTGCCTTTATTCAGTGAAGTCCAGTCATCTACTTTTACTCCGGAAAGAGAGTATACACCAGTTTTGATAGCTCAGCATCCTTTGGTCAACATGGAAGAAATGCTCCGCTAACTCTAGCAAACTATTGAGAACATGCAGCTACATGCTACCCGCCAAGCGGAAGTCACCGCCCGCCAAGTAGAAATTGCTGCCCAGCAGGCTGAGTTGATTACTAGGCTACAACAACAACAGCCGTAACAGGCCGTGGCCTCGGCATCCAATCCACCTCCTATAAATATTCCGACACCCGGGGTCACAATTTATGTCCAGGAAAATGCAGGCATTCAGGCGGGTCCTATCCCACCCCAGACCTCCAAAGCACCGGTTTACCCAACAGAAGGCGCCGTTTGAGTTCGAGGTCGACCCTACCGCACTGAAAGTGAGCAAGCTTGAGAAGCTCTTCAAATGGGCACAGGGTGTCAATTTGATCCCAGATAGAGAGGATGGCTATACTGATGCGGCGGTGACATTGCCGGATAGGTTTAAAATGACACATCTAGACCGCTTCGATGGCTCAGGTGATCCCATGGTCCACTTGTCGCTATTTTTAGACATTCTGCGGCCGATAGGCCTATCTAGACTGTAGAAGTTATCCCTCTTTGGCCGAACCCTGTCAAGTTTAGCAGCCATTTGGTATGCTAAACTTGAAGACTCTGTAAAGAGAAATTGGGAGGAAATGGCCGAGGCCTTCATAGCATAGTACTCCTACAATACTCAGATCGAGGTCACTACTCGTGATCTCGAAGCAATTCGCCAGGAGCCAAAGGAGGGCTTCTCTGATTTTGTGACCCGGAGGAGGGCCAAGGCTTCCATGATGACTGTCCGGCCGACTAAAAAGGACCAGATCAGAATGGTAGTCTGTAACCTGCTACCAAGATTGCTACAGAAGGTTATAGTCATACCTCTGTCTACATTTGCCGACTTCCATGAAATAGGGGTGCAAATAGAGGATGCAATGAAGTAAGGTCTGATTGACCACGAGAAAGAGCAACCCAAGAGGGCTTTCACCCGCGGTTCCAATGCGACTGCAAGTAGTAGTGCAACTACAAGGCCTTCTGATGTGGGTATGGACACCACCACACCGAAAACTGCCAACCCCTTTGCCAGCACAGCCAATGCACCCCCCCAAACTTCCAGCCATCAGGCCCAAGGCCAAAGGGTCTTCACCCCACTCTACATGTCTCTATCTACAGCCTTGAGGGTCCTGATCAAAAAAAGGCATTTGAAACCGTTAGAACAACGCCCATTGCCCGATCCACTCCCTCCGAAACATAACCTGGCCAAATACTGCACTTTTCACCAACAACATGGTCATGATACTGATCAATGCTTTAGATTGCATCATGAGATTCAGGATCTCATTGAATAAAAGTAATAGTACCTCCCAAAAAACCCAACGTCACTACAAATCCTCTCCCACCACATAACCAAGCCCCTCCTCCCTGACAAGTAAACCTCATACAAACAGTGGCTGTCACTTACGACCCCAATATATACATCACCCCTATCCACCTACCTAGGCCGACGCTGTTCATTCCAAAAAGCACAGACTTGTACATGATGAATGCATCCATATCCCAACCCAAACCTGTGGTGGTGACTATGGTAAATGAAGGCAGGCTAGCTTCGATCAGTTCAGTGCCTGAGGGATCCGTGGGCTTATTGGAAGAGGAATACAACCCGTGCCATTACATTGTGCCAACCAATCAGGCCAAACCAGAATTGGAGTTGCCAACAGGGATGGAGGTTAGTGTGGTCCGGGAGAATGGCCCGAGCCAGGGGTTGGATGACTTAGCTAACCTCGAGGAGGACATTAGCAATCTGCAGTTCTATGATAAGCAAGATCTAGGGAATGTACAGATTGATTGGTTTGATTTAAGTGGGTCAGTAGATAACTCGAGGTGGCTCAGTAATGAACCTGATGTGGATGAGGGACTTCAACCAAAACTGGAACAGTCAGAAGCAGGAATTGCTACAAGGGCCGGAACGGCCGAGGACAAGGGAAAGCTATCGGAGGGCACCAATACTAAGAATTTCGCTCAAGAAGTGGGTGTTATGGATACTGCTGATACAGAGCAAGAGGCCACGCTGAAGCGGTTTGAACAAGAAAGAGCTAAGAGTAGTCAGAAAGCTGAAAAAGCCAAGGACCCTGCGGGCGATGACTGTGATGCGAGAGTAATTATGACGGAACCAGACAATTGTCTGTCGGTTGCTGAAGGAGTTTGGTGGGAAGATGATGATCTGCATCTTGCCCACACTAATGAAGATTGGGTTCAAGACCTGCCAGACGACACTTGGTACTCTGAGGAGGTGGATCACATGACTAGAAGTGGGCGGTGCTTCAAGCCCCCACACTTGGACCAACCAGAAGCATTCGGAAAGGATAAGGAGGCCAGAAAATAGAAGGACAAGCAGTTAGAGGAAGAAGCTGTACTAAAGCAGCTAAAGAAGATCCAAGCGGACATATCCATCTGGGGGTTGCTCATGGCTTCATGGGTACACAGGCAAGCCATCTTATCATCCATGGATAAGGCTAAGCTGTCTATCGACACAACTGCCGAACAACTAGTCGAACTTGTCTTCCCGAGCGGGGCCTTGCCTACTTTGACCTTCTCATATAAGGAATTGCCGCCTGAGGGCTCTACACATAACAAACCACTGTACATCTCAGTTGAGTGTAGAGAGAAGTGGGTGCCGGTTGTATTGGTGGACATTGGGTCTGTAATTAATGTTTGTCCGTCTCGCATAACCTATGCTATTGGCTTGAAGCCAGCAGACTTTGTACCTACAGCCCAGGTGATCCGAGCTTACGACAACACGAGTAGAAAGCTGATGGGAACAGTTCAGATCAAAACACAGGTTGGCCCGACATAACAGGATATTGAGTTTCACATCCTGGATGTTTCAGCTACTTTTAACTTGTTACTTGGGCAACCCTGGCTACACCAAGTAAAAGCTGTCTCTTCCATCTTGCATCAAATGCTGAAGTACCCTCTTGGAAAAGGGGTAGCCATTTTTTTTGGGAATTCTTCTATATATCCTCCCCCGGAGGTCACTACATCGGTACTAGAAATTGTACACGACGATGAGGATGTCTTCTTGTCTGGGTTTACCTTGGCTGAGGCCCAGATGGTGCAAGATATCCTGGCTATTGATGAGTGGTTGTATGTCAGTGCTCAATCAGTCTACCTCATAAACAAGCTGCAACACCTAACCGGGATGGGATTAGAAAAGAGCAGCCGGAAGGACATTGCTGTATTGGCTAAAGTGCCACATAACCCTTATACCTTTGGTCTCGGTTACACACCTACCAAAGAGGACTGGGTAAGAAAAGGGAACGAAATGGCAGGAAGAGCCAAGGCAACGCAAAGTGGGAAGCATTATGAGCTTGTACATAGACCAATTCAAGGAACTCTAAATGGGCGCTTTGTCCGGGAGGGGAAGACTTCCCATTTTGCGACTTTCTTGAGCCATGGTTAAACTCTGAGCAGCGGCGTTTACCCGCCTTTGAGATTTTCTTCGACCTACAACTGCAAGAGGATGAAGCCACAGAGGAACAGACTGACTTGCCTGCTGAGGCAGGATAGATTACAGAGGATGAGTCCAACAACAGTGAACTTGAAGTGGAGGCAGCATTGGCATGTCTGCTTTTGGATCCTCAGATCAAACCAGAGAACTTGGGGGATGACTTCACCGTTTCCATGATCAGAGTTCAATCAGGTGTGGACCCTTCCGGTAATATTCTAGATGCATCTAACGTACCCTCTCTCATTTGGCAGTTAGAGGAGGGTTTTTTGTCTAGTAGTTCTAAATCAGGCAGTGAGCCAGAATCTGATTCCACAAAGTTTGTGGAGTCAGAATCAGATTTCAGTTATTCTGAGTCGAAAGTCTGGTATTCCTGGTGTGACACCCCGAATCCACACTAATGGTTGCGGTCAAGGGAGAGTCACTAATGAGTCCTATGGTCAATAACCAAGTAAGATCCCAGATCGCTGGAGGAGTCAAATTAGCCTCCCTTCTAAGTCCAGCTTTCTTAGGTAGCGCACTACCCTTTTGACAGATCTTAAAAGGTATTGACACAAGGTCTCATAAGCAACGATTAAGTTCATACATATACATATATATATAATATAAGTACATAATAACCACGAATACCCTTAATTTCAAAAGCTTGTTCCATTACATTACATCCCAAAATAAAATTTAAATCTTCATATGAGCCTTACAAAATATCAAAAGGAAATTTCTAACTTTTCTAAGATAGCCAAAATTCTTCGAAGGTTTCAGGCTCGCCGTCTCCAGCTATAAGCTCCTCTTCGGCACCTGGCATGATACGCCGTGAGCTTTGAATGCCCAGTAAACACACACACACCCCCATCCCTTTTTCGCAGTCCAATATATAATCACAAACATGACAGCAAGTAGTAAAGCATGATACTCAATTAAATAAATAAAGGGTTACAAGGTTAGGTGTTAGCAAACTAGAAATCCCCCAAAGAGATTTTGTCCTCCCAACCACAAGAATCGGACACGGATTATTCGGTATGCCCCCTCTTTTGCTGCTTTGTTGCAGACCTTACCTCGGATGCCTACCAACGGTTATGTACCGCGTAGCGCCAACCGCAGGGCCTCAAAAGAGACGATAATAATGGGCCTTGCCCAAATCCCTCCTCACACCAAACCACCTAGGGTGTGAATACAACCGCTCCGTTCAAGGGTTCCAAAAACCACTTGTGCAAGATTTTAACTTCCAAATGGGGAACGCATCCCAACAATCCATACATCACATACTATCATCTTTTCATTACTCAAGTGATCGAAAACCCAATACCATCCCAATTAAGTTTTCCGCGGAGTGAACTATTTTAAATCAAGGTTAGACCGACTTAACAAGATAATAATATCCACATAAGCATGCATCATTAAGATGAGGAAGATAAGAACATAACCATAACACATACAATATCATGCCAAGACAAGATCATAAGCTAATAGGCATTTTCATGAACACAAGAGCATAAAATACCCATGCACAACAGAATTTCCAGATTCAATATCACTTAAAGATTAAAATAAAAAGGGCTATTTTAGATTTTTACTGGACTCGGCCTTCCTATGGTTCGTAGACCATTTAATATAGTTTCCAGAACATATTTCGGAAATGGGATTGCTTTTCTAGATTTTTAGTTATTTAAGAAACACTCCAGCGCTGTCCAGATTCGTCGACTATTACGAAAATTTGATTTTCTTACAAACCGCTCACTGTTTTTCAATGAAACCCATTTTAGTTGAAAGCTAAATCCTTAAGGAAGATTTTTTACATAAAATGGAGGTCCAGAATAATTTTCTACATTTTTCTAGAATTTTTGAAAGTTGGCTATGAAAACAGATTCTTAAGGCACAATACCCAAAACAAGAAGATTTGTGAGAAAAGAGGTCCACTAAGGGAAAATTTTCATTTCTTTTGTGATGAAACATGCTAACTAACATATATTAAACTCAGAAAATTTTCTTGAAGGTGTGCCTTTGGAAAGTTTGAGAGATTGGTATGAAAAAGATATTTTTATACCGAAATGAGGGAAACTACAAGAGAGGTAGAATCATGGCTCAACTCTTATCATTTTTAACACAAGGAAACCATTAATAACACATCTGAAAACAATGTTTAGAACCCTTAAGAGCATGTATTTGAAAAAGGAAAATGAAAGAGAGAGTTGTGTTGTGGCTTACTTGCTAGTGCTTGAACAAGATTGCTCTCCTCTTCCTTCCTCTCCCTCTCAAGACTTCTCTCTTGCTCTCCTTTCTCTCCTCTAGGCCGAAAGTGTGAGTGAGTGTGTGTTGTTTGTGTTTGCCATGCTAGGGGGTGGGTGTATTTATAGGCAATTTTGGTGTAAAAAGACATAAAGGCCCACTAGTTGGAATTGGATTGGAAAGTTTGGATTTACTTGGAGTCTAATGGAATAGGGAGTGATTAGCGAGCTTAATCATGGGATTAGACAATATCTAGTTGGTCTCTAGTTGGAGTGAAACTAGTGTTGAGAACAAAACCCTAGAATTTAGAGGTACTAGGTGCTAGGGTTTCTAGAACATCATAATTACAATTCTTGAAAATAGGCCCCTCACATTCTCCTAGGTGTGGCCGGCCATGGGGAAGGGAGATGGAGAATTTTTTTATTCAATTTAGGTACTATGGACACATTTCCCAATATATATATATATCAATTTGATTGATGCTACCTATAGGTACTATGGACACATTTCCCTTTTTCCTTTTCTTTTGAGTCGGTTGTAACCGAGGAATTGGATGAGCTGGAAGCTTTGAATGAAAATGGTACCACTGTTGTTTCTGAGTACTTCTCTGTGCCACTTGTATATTACATTGATCATGACTTTCATAATTTTGATAAAAATGATGAGGAAGGAATTCCTCTGGTTTTGAAACATTTAATTGATCGAGAGGAAGAGAAGTTTGTAAAACCCCTTGTTGATGAAATCGTTACAATTAATGTGGGTACTGAGAAGCATCCGCGTCTGGTCCAGATCGAGTCCACATTGTCTTCAAAAGAGCGCAAGAGCTTAGTTACTTTATTAAAAGATTTCAAAGATGTTTTCGTGTGGTCCTATGAAGACATGCCTGGAATCGATCCTGAGATTGTACAGCATCGGATCTCTCTCGACCCCGAGGCTCGACCCCGAGGTTCGACCCGTCAAGCAGAAGCTTCAGAGAATACGCCTGGATTGGGCTTTGAAAATCAAGGAAGAAGTCACCAAGCAGATAGATGCAGGGTTTTTGCTAGTATTTGAGTATCCTACTTGGTTGGCCAACATTATTCCAGTGCCGAAGAAAGATGACAGAATTCGGGTGTGTGTGGATTTTAGAGATCTGAACAAAGCTAGTCCAGGACAACTTTCCTCTACCGCACATCGATGAATTGGTAGCCTTCGCTGCAGGCCATGCATTGCTCTCCTTTATGGATGGGTTTTTCGAGTATAGCCAGATCTTGATGGCGCCCGAGGATAGAGGGAATACTGCCTTCACCACACCGTGGGGAACCTACTGCTACAGGGTGATGCCGTTCGGTTTAAAAAATGCTGGGGCTACTTATCAACGGGCTACAACCATGATTTTGCATGATATGATCCACAAAGAGGTTGAGGTGTATGTGGACGACATGATTGTCAAGTCCAAGGAAAGAGAGGGCCACGACACCGCCTCGAAGAAATTCTTCTAACGGATCAGGGAATATCGATTGAGGCTAAATCCACAGAAATGTACATTTGGTGTCACAGTAGGGAAAATGCTAGGGTTTTTGATCATACAGAGGGGCATTGAGGTTGATCCTTCCAAAATCAAGGTCATCCTAGAAATGCCACCACCAAGGACTGAAAAGGAGGTGCGAGGCTTTCTGGGTAAAGTGCAATTCATAAGACGGTTTATTGCAAAATTAACCTTGACTTGTGAACCACTATTTGGTCTCCTGAAGAAAGGAAAGAAATTCCAATAGGATGACCGATGCCAGGTTGCTTTTGAGCAAATCAAGCAGTACCTCCAGAACCCACCCACCCACCCGTGTTGTCACTGCCGAAGCCGAGGAAGCTGTTGATTTTGTATCTGTCAGTAACCGATATAGCTATGGGCTGCATGCTTGCGCAGAAATCTGAAGATAGAGTAGAGAAAGCCATCTATTACCTGAGCAAGAAGATGTTGGAATATGAGACCCGTTACACCCCGTTGGAGAAAGCTTGTTTAGCCTTGGTATGGGCTACTAGGAAGTTGAGGCACTACCTGTTAGCTCACTCAGTAATTCTGGTTTCAAGATTAGATCCCATCAAATATCTCTTTAAGGAACCGGCACTTACGGGTAGGCTAGCCCATTGGTTGCTTCTTCTCTTCAAATTTGACTTGAGGTATGTGACTCGCAAGTTTGTCAAGGGGAGAGCGGTAGTTGAGTTCCTGGCGGATCACCCAGTGGAAGGGAACGAAGCAGTATAGTATCTATTCCCAAATGAGGCTATTCTGCAAGTCGAAGAAGAGATCTAGACAATGTACTTTGACGGAGCGTCTAACCAGTACGGTTATGGGATAGGGGTGTTGCTGATAGCACCCCACAATTCCCATATACCTTTAGCCTTCAAACTCTGATTCAAGGTATCTAACAACAAAGCAGAATACGAGGCATGTATCCCTGGCTTGGAAGCCGCCCTGGAACTAGGAACAAAAAGGTTGGACGTCATTGGGGACTCGAACCTGGTTGTGTCTCAAGCAAAAGGAGACTGGAAGGTTAAGGAAGAAAGGATGAGAATCTATCACCAAACCTTGGACGTTCTGATTCCTAGGTTTCAGAAGCTAACCTTCACACATCTGTTAAGAGAGAACAATAGGTTCGCTAACACTTTATCAACTCTATCTTCCATGATAGACATCCTTTTGGGAGTCCGGACGCGTCCGATCATTATTAAACAGAGGTATGTGCCAGCCTATGAGTTGATCGCCGTAATACATGAAGTGCAAGACCAGAACCCCTGGTATCATGATATATGGAACTTCTTGGAAAATGAGGCTTATTCATTAGGGGCAAATGCCAAAGATAAAGGGACAATA
Organism: Camellia granthamiana; assembly: GCA_036172215.1. Classification (NCBI taxonomy): domain Eukaryota; kingdom Viridiplantae; phylum Streptophyta; class Magnoliopsida; order Ericales; family Theaceae; genus Camellia; species Camellia granthamiana. The sequence continues at coordinate 65,814,468 of CM069908.1, forward strand.
AGGCGAATGGCTGCTCAGTTTATCATCTGTGGGGGTAAGTTGTACAAACGAGGCCATCTGGGAATGCACAAGCTGCATGTTGATGCAAAAGAATCGAAGCGCCTAATGGAAGCCATCCATGGAAGGGAGTGCGGATCGCACATGAGCTGAGTAATGCTAGCCCAAAAAATTCTCAGGCAGGGTTATTACTGGTCAACCATGGAGGAGGATTGTATCGGTTTTGTTCGGCGATGCCACAAATGCCAAATTCATGCAAATCACATGAATATCCCGCCGTTAATACTGTACAACATGACTTCACCATGGCCATTTTCAGTCTGGGGAATTGATGTTATTGGGGCAGTTATGCCGAAAGGCTCGAATGGGCATGAGTATATTCTGGTGGCAATAGACTACTTTACAAAGTGCGTCAAGGCCCAGTCCGATGTAGTGCTGAAAGCGTCGCATGTAGCCAAGTTCATCAGGAATAATATCATTTGTTGTTATGGGGTCCCGAATGAGATCATTTCAGACAATGGTTCCCACTTTAAGAAAGAAGTGATTGACTTGTTGGAAAAATACAACGTGGCTTTTCATAAGTCATCTACATATCGGCTGCAAACCAACGGAGCTATTGAGGCCGCCACCAAGAACATCAAGCATATTCTGCAGAAAATGGTGGAGACCTACAGGGACTGGCCAGACAAATTTCCATTTGCTCTTTGGGGGTACAAAACCTTGATTCGGACATCTACTAGGGCAACTCCGTATTCTCTGGTTTGTGGGATGGAAGCTGTTTTGCTGATTGAGATAGACATACCGTCGCTACGGGTTATGGCTGAGTGCCAGATAGCAGAAGTGGATTGGCAGCAGAGTAGGTTCGAGGAACTTATGCTGTTCGACGAGAGGAGGCTGAAAGCACTGTACCATGTCCAAGGTTATCAACGCAGAATTGCCAGGGCTTTCAACAAGAATGTTAAGTCCAAGAATCTGAAGAAAGGGGATTTAGTGCTCAAAGACAACCAAGCTCCCATCCATGACCCTAGGGGCAAGTTCAGACCTAATTGGACTAGTCCTTACATCATCAAATCAATTTGGTCGAGTGGAGCTGTCATTCTTATGGACCTAGATGGCCTAGAATTCTCCCAACTAATCAACATGGACAAGTTGAAGAAATATTATCCTTGAGTGGCTCGCTAGGTAGAAAACCCAGAAAGGCAACCTAGGCAAAAGTTAGAGCACAAAAAATTAGAAAAAGAAAAACTGAGCTCGCAAGGTTGAAAGCCTAGAAAGGGCGCCTTGGCAAAAGTTAGAGCGCAAAAGGAGAGTGTTAATACCCGAGTGAACCTGAACCGAACTACGTAAGGCTTGATTCCCATCTTCGGGATACATAGGCAACTTCATTTTGAAGTCCAACCGTAAACACTTCCAAATCAACTGTGTCCATGTGTCTGATCAAGGCATCTTTGACTGCTTATTATCTGAAAGTTCGGTTGTGATCCTTACCCTGAGAGAAGGGTTGATTACAGTGTTGAGCAGTGCTATTCAATCAAGGGGCAACTTTCCATTTGCTAGATTCGAGGTTGTACATCTCGAGGATAGACTCCATGTGTGTCGAGTTTTGATCCTTATCGAAAATGGTTTTGAAAAGTTTTAATAAAAGTTGATTTTTCTCAAATTAATCTTTTTACAACATAGACCATTTTTTGACCAAAAGGAAAATTTTTGATGCCCACAACTCTTATTTCATTGATTTCAATATGGAGTTCTCCAACTCTCGATATACATCAAAGTTGTTTTTTATTATATTCAAAAGGAAAACTTGAAAGTACAGATCAAAGCAATAAACTTGGGACATTGATGAGTCAGGTGTTCCTGCGTCCCCTCCTGAGCTTGTGGAAGCTTCAGATGCTAAAGTAGGCCCGATTTGCGCCTCTTCTTCAAGCTAAGTTATGCATTCGCCAGAAAGGGCGCAACTGAAATTGGGAGCAGGAGTCAAAAGTTCTCTTGTCCTCCATGCAGTGGGATATCGAGCTAATTGTGAGCCTTGGATTGGAAATGAAGCCGGGTATTCTACTCTCTCTTATGGGCAACTCTGGTCGTGTCCGAACTGACGCTTGAACCAGAATCGAAAATAGAAGACACAGTGTGTCAAGCCAATTAACTGAATGCTAGGTTGTTGAGACATGCTGTAACTCATCTCGGGTAGATCAAACCAAGGGCAACACCAAGCAATGTCAGCAACAGACCTGTTGCACATCCAATGGCACCACCAACCCTCGTTCAAGAAATCAACTAGCCATTGGCGAAAGAAATAGCCTCGTGCTGAATATGTAGGGCAAGAGTCCACTACCTTCAACCTGTCCATGAGCCATATCTGGGGAGGGATGAAAAATAAGAGAGATTAAAGAATAGAGAAGTGTATGTGGAGAGAAAAAGTGAAAAAGGGTTTTGAGAGAAAAACAGAGCATAAGTGTCAAGTGATGTGAGAAACACATGTGAGATAGGGTGGGAAACATTACCTACAAAAGTAGTGGACTTCTTATGAATTTTGTTGTCTCCAGTCGATGAAAGGCGTCCAAGCCCATCAAAGTTTCGGCCAATGCTAAGGCAATACAGCTTTTGCCTTCTTTCAAGCTTTGGGCTACTTCAATCAAGCGAATGTTAGACCCTCTGAAACCCGGGGCAAGCAGAAAATGAGCCAATATACACAAACAAAGGGTGTGTTGTCGAAAACTCTACTGAATACGATCGCCGCAGTCACCGGCGTCAAAAATCGATAAATGAGGTTGGAAATGTCCAACTTTTCGTTGTGAATCAAGGATCGGGCATCATATAGAGTGAGTCCACACATCCTTCTTAAAGCTTGGATCTGACTAAAACGGGACTGAGGCAAGATTTCCTCTTCACGTCGGGATTCCATGAGAACTTGGAATTCTTCAATTGTAGGGCATATCTCTTGCCTCCCGAAGCTAAACACATGTGTAACCGAGTTCCAACACCTAGCCACGGCATGTAGAAACGGAAGACACAATGGGGTACGACTTAGAGAGAATAGTGCATTTATCCCAAAACCCCAAAAATTCACTTTTTCCGAGCCATCTAAAGTTGCAATCCAATTTGAGAGTTTTTCGATGAAGAATGGCTCCATTTGTGGCAAAAATAGAGTTGGAATGAAGAAACTACGAAGTCCCAACTTTTGTAGAAGATAAGGCACTGAGTGCAAGACAGGCGGCAACAATCTGGAGGTCTCTTGCACTGATGGTCAACCGGCCAGTGCTAGTGGTCGACCGGCCACCTTTTGTAGCCGACCGGCCACTACTGGTGGCCGATAGCCACCACTGGTGGCCGACAACCTCTGTTTATGGCCGATGGTCCTCCTGGTTTGTCCTCTGGTCCATCTATGTTTTGAGAGTGCTAAGAACCTGTGTTTTGTTCTGCTCTTGGTGCATTATGCTGTCTTGTTTTAGTAGTTTTGTTGAGTCGCTTTTGTGTTGTTTTGATTTTTTTTATCGAGTTGTTGTGTTGCTTATCGAGTTGTATTAGTGTCGTTTTGTCTATCAAGTTGTTGCTTTGTTTATCGAGTTATTATTTGTTATTTATCGAGTTGTTTTACTCTGTTTGTTATGTGTTGGTCGGTTCATTACCTGATTAAGAGAGTGCCAATACAATGTGCGATGTTCAATTTCCATCAATCTTGTTTTTATGCTATGTGGTGCAATGCGATGCTTAGAATGTAAAATACAACACTTTTTCATCAAAAAGCTGTTTTCATTCCGATCATGGTTACTTTTTACAAAAGAGTACAAGTTTGAAAGAAAATAAACACCTATCTAACTGTGCAATGTGCTAACACTACTAGCAAAAAGAGACTAAGCAAGAACATATGAATCAGCACTAGCCACCTCAGGATCGAGAGGCCCTCTTCGTCCTCTTCTTGGGCACAGACTCAGAGCTATCTCCATCGGCGCCACTGTCAGAGGCCCCCATATCTGAGCTAGCTGCTAAACCTGCCACAACATCATCTCCGCCACAGGAATCTGAGCCAGCGCCGTCGTCTCCACTCTCAGATGACTCTAACTGTGGACTCGCTACCTCCTCATCCTCAGCTCGTCTCATCATCATCATCATCCAGGACAGGCTTTGAAGGGCCACTCTCATCATGGGTGCCCCAAGCTCTGCCTCGGCTACGTGCCGGAGCTTGTCTCTCTCTCCTCCCCGCTGGAGGAGGTACTGATGCTCTTGCTGCGGCTGCTGCTGGTACTGTCGGAGTGAATGGGCCCTGAAAAGGCATTTGTCATATGTCAGCCATAGTTGCGTATCAGATACAAATATGATGTGCAGAATGAGTGTATCGGATTAATGCAGTGTATCGGATCGGTGCAGTGTATCAGATCAATGCAGTGTGGAACAGATTACAGTTGAAATGCTAATATATCGGCAGAAAGTTTCATGACATGAAGTGCGAACTGAAGGAAATTACTGGAATCCTGTAGAGGCTGAGCAGGTTCATGCTCCTCTACTCCATCTCCATCAGGGAAGTGGCTAGCTCGAGAGCATGCCCGTTGTACTCTATAGGTGCCTGCAAGTGCGTTAAGAGGATCAATGTTCTATAAGCATAACTGAAATGAATTAAACATGCAAAATGTAAAGTATGGAACATATTGGAGTCGGGCCTCGAACCTAGACAAGCTCGTGCCCAGCTGATGCAGGCTCAATAGGGATCTGGTAAGCCTCCCCAGTATACTGCCAACAAATGAGTGTAGTAGGCAGCTCTAGCCACCCTGTCCTCTGTCTCGTCTGAGAATCTCTCCTGTGACGGGTCCTAGTCACCCTGGCCCCCTCTGTCTCTCTCTCTCGCAGCTAAAGCTCTCGCTCTCTTACCTCTATCGACGCCAGTCAGGAGTGGCATGAGGTATGTCTAAACGAAGGCTGTGTAATCACCCTCGACTCGAAAAAATTTAGCGTCCTAGCCTCTAGTGAAATCAATCATCTCTTGAAAAGTGAATTTCTCTGTGGCTCTCATATATGTCAGAGATGGCATGGGAACTACCGGCTTGGGCAAGCCAATGGTCTGGTGTAAGAACCGCTCCCTTAAGAACCATGCTCGACAAACTGGGCCCTCGAACAGGAGCCGGAAGTGGGAGGCCTCTCGAGCACCAACAAACTGATCCCTAACTCCCCTCAGGCATCATCGCCCAAGGCTGCCAAGTGATCTGTTAATAGAGAATTCGTAGATTGTTAGCTGTCATCAGATATTGCGATATGAATTAGAATCAAAGGAAAATGGAAATAACAGTGAATCTTGAGTTACCTCGGCCATGGTCACAGTGCCGAAGTATCGACGGAAGAATGGGAAGGACTCCGGGTCTCCACTGGCATCTCTTGTCATACCGAAGAGAGTATGGTACGACAGGAGGCATCTCTACCTCCGGCTTTAGGGCAAGTGTCAGAAAATAGGCATACACCCATAGCTACAAAAAGTAAAAAGGCAACAGTAAGTATAAAATAGATAAATACAGTGTAAAGCAGAAAGCATACTGTGCGTGTGCAGAGTACAGAGTTTGCAAAGCAAAAATGTAGACTGTATGTGTGCAGAGTACAGAGTTTGTAAATCAGAAAGCAGACTGTGTGTGTGCAGTGTACAAAAAGTACAAAGCAGAAAGCACGATAGGAAATGCAAATCAGAAAAGTAAAGCATACCTCCCAGGCCCTCCAGTAGCCTCCAATCAGGTGTCCACTTCCTGCGGGAGGTCGAGCTCATGTATCCGTATAAGGTAGCTAGGCTTGCGTTGCCCCAATCGTAGAATCGGATACGGGACAAGTCCACCAAGGCGCTCATGAGATATAGCCTGACATTGTTCGTCCAGTCAGCAAACAAGGTAATGCCAAAGAGGAACATTACGAAACCTCGGGCATACTGCTCGATCTCCTCTCGGGTCGCTGGTTCTGTTCCTCCGTAATGATTTGCAAACCAGGTGTATCGAACCATCCCTGATCGAAAGATAGGTTGGCGTGTCCCCAGCAGATAAATCCAGGCGGCCTCCCACTCACCCCATATCAGTATTGTAAGGAATCGGATGACCCCCCACCTCTATGCCAGTGAGCATAGAGAAGTCGAAGGGATTGTGGTAGAGAAGTGAAAGGAGTCGGTGGTATCCCACCACCTCTCTACCAAGGCACCCAGTAAAGGCCTACTCGCTATGAGGCGTGAGAATCCCATACAGAGCGAGCCAAAGCTGGCCTCATCGATGATATGGCGAACATCGTCGGGAAGTTCCATATACCACTCCCTCACAGAGGTGGTCTCGTATCCTCTGATGCGTGTGAATCCCCCTGTGATTAGAACAAGCAGAAGAAAGGCAATATAAGTAATACAGTGCAAGAGTGTGATTTAGGTAAGCAATGCAAGGTACATTAGGAAAAATATAAGAATACAGTGTATACCTCGAAGGCGCCATAAGATAAATGAGACTCCGGATTGTGCAGTAAGAGGTCCTCTGGTGCGCCTCGTGCAAACTCTCTAAACTGACGAATGCGATCGAGTGGTAGCACATGTATCTCAGGATGATACGTCGCCGGGTCAAAAGTTCGAACGCTGAGTGGCAATGGCTCAAGCTCTGGATCCACCTCCATCTCCGGAGAAGCTCTGTCACGTGGGATGTCGTCCACCATCTCGAAAGAAGATGAGAAAATGGTCAAAAACGGGAAAAATGGGTAGAGAATGCCAAACGTGAACTCTCAGAGAGGAAAAATGGGGGAAAAAGTCAAAGCCCGAGAAAAGGCACTGAATCTAAGGAAACTTGAGGGAAACAAACCTCAAGTGGTGAAAATGAAGAAAGAAGCACTAAAATCGACTTTCAATCAGTTCAAAACGGAGTAGGCTACAAGGGTTTAGCGAAGAAAATGTTTATGGGGCATTGGAAAATGCGTATAATGCTTGGATCTAAAGAGGAGGAAGGTCTAGAGAGGAGGAGGAAGGATTTTCAGAGTTAAGGTTGTGGGGAAATGAAGTATAGGTGTGTATATTTAAAGACCCAAGGTGAAATACCCATTTTGCCCCGAATCTACCATCGGTGGCCGACAAGACCAATTTGTGGCCGACAGTGCTTAGGGGTGGCCAACGCCCCTCTCTAGTGGCCGTTCAGTTCCCAGTGTTCCTATTTTGGTGTTTCCTACTGTGTTGGTCCCTGTTTCCCGAGAGGTGCAAGGAAAAGTTACTATCGAGCTCGGATCCTCTTTGCAACGGCTTGAAGCTGTGTTCTTAGTGATCATTGTTCACCTCTTATTGGACGAGGTGTATCCTTTTTGTATATTGCAACTTTTCTAAGAGGTAGATCGAAGAGTTGCTTTTGAACTTGTCGCATTAGAATGCATTTTCATTCTTGCGTAAGCTACGCATTCCTTCATTACATATGTGAGGTGTGCGTCATGCATTTTGTACTTTAGCATAGAGCGTGCTTCTAATTGTGCATTGAACATGCGTTTTGTACTTTAGTGTGGAACATGCTTTTGCATAAGATATGCATTGTCATTATTTTGCGTAGAGAATGTTTGTATCTATTGCATTGTATTGCATTGTACATGCTCTCACATTTGCATAGAAAATGTTTGTATCTATTGCATTGTATTGCATTGTACATGCTCTCACATTTACATAGAAAATGTTCGTATCTATTGCATAGAACATGCATTTGTTGTTATTGCATGGAATATGCATTTTGGTGTTACATAGAACATGCTCCAATTTTCGTTGAACAGAATATGCTTCTGTTTTGTTCCTTGCATGTTGTGCATGAAACATGTCCCTAACATTGTGTCATGGTTATTCGTCTTGCATAGAACATGCACTCTTGCTATGTTATGCTTGTTGAGTTTCTTTCTTATGTAGGCACGATATTGTATGTACGGTTCATTCAAAGCTGGTGCAACCAGATAACATTCTATGTATAGTTTATTTAAAGGGAATTCTAGGTGAGAACATCCCTGTCCCTTAAACACCTCCTTTTCATTAGAAACATTTCGGGTATGCCCGGTGTTTACACCACTTGTCTTCAGTTAGAGACATTTGGGCGTGTCCCGGTGTACTCGTTGCCTTTTCTCCTCTCGCGTGCGACGCGTTAGGACGTTTTCAGTTAGAGACATTTGGGCGCGTCCCGGTGTTCTCGTTGCCTTTTCTCCTCTCGCGTGCGACACGTTAGGACATTTTCGGTTAGAAACATCGGGTACGCCCGGTGTTTACACCACTCGTCTTCAGTTAGAGACATTTGGGTGCATCCCGGTGTTCTCGTTGCCTTTTCTCCTCTCACGTGCGACGTGTTAGGACGTTTTTGGTTAGAAACATTCGAGTACACCCAGTGTTTACACCACTCGTCTTCGGTTAGAGGACATTTGGGCGCGTCCCGGTGTTCTCATTGCCTTTTCTCCTCCCGCGTTCGACACGTGTTTACACCACTCGTCTTCGGTTAGAGACATTTGGGCGCGTCCCGGTGTTCTCATTGCCTTTTCTCCTCTCGCATACGATACGTTAGGACATTTTCGGTTAGAGACATTTGGGCACATCCCGGTGTTTCTCATTGTCTTTTCTCCTCTCACGTGCGACGCGTTAGGATGTTTTCAGTTAGAAACATTCGAGTACGCCCGGTGTTTACACCACTCGTCTTCGTTTAGAGACATTTGGGAGCGTCCTGGTGTTTTCGTTGCCTTTTCTCCTCCTGCGTGCAACACGTTAGGATGTCTTTGATTGAAGACATTTGGGCGCGTCCCAGTGTTCTCATTGCATTTTCTCCTCCTGCGTGCGACGCGTTAGGACATCTTCGGTTAGAGACATTTGGGCGCGTCCTAGTGTTCTCGTTGCTTTTTCTCCTCTCGCATACGATGCGTTAGGACGTTTTTGGTTAGAGACATTTGGGCGCGTCTCAGTGTTCTCGTTGCCTTTTTTCTTCTCGCATGCAACGCATTAGGACGTGTCCCGGTGTTCACACCATCTTTCTCCTCGTGTGTGCAATGCATTGGAATCTTGTTTGATGCCTCGGGTGCAACCCGACGTTTTGTGTTATTCTTTGCCTTTCTTGCGTGATGCATAGTTAAGATTGCATAATTTTCTTACCTTCTTTCTGCATGAAATCTGGTTTAGTTCATATTTACTTACTTCTGTTCATGTTTGAGTCTGCTGTACCGTGTTTTGGTTTGTTCAAATGTAGCATTTCTTTTCATGACACTTGCATCTAAATCTTTCATTTCCGCCTCAATGCATGATCATAAGTTATATTCTCGCATCGTGCATGTCATTTGCATCTTGCCTCAGAACTATGCTGGATTGATTCCTTGCAAAGGGACATGTAGGCAGCCTGCGGGTGCAACCGTTCTTTGTTTTGCTTTTTTGTTTGTCTAAGTCTTCGGCCTTGTCAAAAATGGATCGTCTCTGGGCTTTGACATTCACTCCTGTCATTTCATGACTCCGAGTTCTGTCAAAGAGGCACAACTGTAGACACCCCATTTTTGACCGTCCCCAAGACTTATACGTCATCGTTTGAACACTCGATGATTTTGTATGCTCGTGTTCATTTTGAGTGTCCGAAGTTCTTGGTCGAGCGCCTTGTCTTTGGAGCCTTTGAACCTTATCTGCTTTGTGCTTGGTTATGGACTAAGAGCTTGT